>OV725077.1:226780808-226870180 GCA_928085145.1 Nezara viridula | reverse complement strand
ACATTTCTTAATATTATTAATATAATAATAATATTAAACAGGCTCGTCTTATCATCTCCATGACAAGCTTCTAGAATATAAAGTTAATTTCTAAAAATACAATAATCATCGATGAAATTTATTATTACCTGACTAAACGAAGGGTTAATGTATTTGGGTCATTTGCTAAAAGCTATGTAATTCAAAAATGGAGTGAACATCTATATAGATTTTTAAGCTTGATGGCTTAAATTATTCAGTGAGATCCCGTGAATGTTAAAAAAAAAATTGAACTCAAAATTCACACAAATCACAGTGTAAAGTGCGTTCTACTAATGAGGTATGTAACAATATTTTGATTGGATATCTTGATCGATTTTTAACTTTGATGGCTGTAATTACTCGATGAGATCCCGTGAGTGTTTTGAAATAATTTGAGTATAAAATACTGAAAAAAATTTTTATTATAGTTTAAATATTTTGATTAATAATTGATTTGAAATGATATCATGTGATCATATGTTATTAAAATAAATTGTTAATATTTAAATTCTAAAAATGTTAAAATAAAAAAAAATATTTAAATTAAAAAAATTTCCCAGTCCGCTGGTGTTCCTCAAGGTAGTATCCTAGGCCCTATCCTCTATACATTTTATACAGCTGACATCGCTACCTATCCCAACACTGTCATCACCACATATGACGATGACACATGTATCCTATCAGTAAATAATGACCCAGCAATTGCATCCCAAATGCTTCAATCACACATCATAAATCTTGAAGAATGGTGTCAAAACTGGAGAATTAAAATAAACTCCAATAAATCCCACAAATTACCTTTACCCTTCATCGTAAACCAACGACTTCCTGTCCTACAGTTTCCTTTAACAATACTCCACTTATCCCTGTTGAGCAAATCCGATTCCTAGGACTCCACCTGGACAAACGACTTACTTGGAATCCTCATACTAGACTAAAACGACAAGAAACCGCTCGACGTTTCCGATTACTTCAGCACTTACTAAAAAAACACTCTAAACTTCCAATTAATTACAAAAGATTCATATACGTGACTATAATAAGGCCTATTTAGACTTACGGAGTTGAGCTATGGGGCTCCACTAAATCATCGAATTCCTCTCATATCCAAAATCCTTCGTAAAATCCTCAATGCTCCCTACTTTGTTACAAATAAAACCATCCATAATGAGCTTAATGTTCCATATGTTTCCAATTTGGCCCAATCCAGATACCTATCCTTCCATAATAAACTACATAACCATCCCAACCCTCTTGTCTCTAACCTTGCTTCCTATTCGATTCCTGATAACCCTCCGAGGCGTCTGAAAAGAAGATGGCCACGTGATCTTCTAATATAGACATATTATTAGAGTGCTACCAATGGGTAGTTTCTCAACATGTGTTCCATGTCATTATATCCATGTGCGAATTTACCAGATGCATTTTTGTATACAGTTGTAAATATCATATAAATAAATAAATAAATAAAAATAAATAAATTTAAGGAAACATTTCGACCTTCTTTGCAGGTCTTCTTCAGGGGTGTGGAAAGCATGGAAGTGCGGTTTTTTTATGACCGCCCCCACAGACCATCTCTTCCCTCAATAATATACAACAATCAAACACCAAGTATTAAAACATCTGAGTTATTCGCCATTGATCTTTCTTCTTTTTCTATATCACATATTTTATTTTCTTCTTTTTTGTTCAGTAATATTTAACAGGAAAACTTACTCAACATTTTAGACATTCCTCTACAATTGGAATTACCGCCACCTTCCTTCACTCCAAAGGTTGTTGCTGAACAAATTAGACAATTCTTGGTCTTGGTTTGAAAAGGTTTTACCTAACGAATTCGGAAATACTACAGTTGGTTGCTATGAAACTATCACATCCCCCTTATGTAAATACCCGAATTGCCTTATAGGATGGGCAGGGTGGAACAAATAAATAAATAATATTTATTTAAAATATTTGTCCCCCACTCTACTTTAAAATGAATAAATAGAGTGAATAAATACTTATAGCGTTAATAGCTAATGCCCTTGAATGTGGAAGATATTATTATTTAACGTTTTCCATTAAAAAAACTTTTAAGATTGTCCGGTTTCAGATAAACGTGGGTTGTTTACTCTGTTACTACACAACATTACCATAGTAAAGTTTTTTCCCTTAATTGGTTAAGGAATAATTGGCAGTACTGAATATACTCAATCATAATAAATTATAATTACATGTTATTATTAACATTGTTTAGTTACAATGTAGAAATCGACATCCGTTCACTGAAATGAGAGAGAAAAACCACCAAGGCTAATAAAATTAAAATATTGTCTTAGTTAAAAATAACGTTGAATTGATTTCCTATTATCAATTCTGATTTTAAGTTTATTTTAATCTGATTTGTTTTTAATTGTATTCATCAATAAAATAAGTCTGTGGTGCTTGCATCTCACAAACTTTATGATTATATATATATATAAGATATATATATATATATATATATATATATATATATATATTTTTTCTTTTTTTTTCTTCTTCTTTCCTCGTCTCTCGGCAATAATGATTTATTGTGAGTAGCGTGATACTTCTATCACTTATATTCTGGTTATTCGGAGGTTCGGAGGAGGTTGAAGTGATTATCCCCCACTATTTCTTTCCACCCGTACACGAGCGCTTCGTAGTACGGATAATTAACCTTACTTACTAGCAGGAGGAAATTGTCCTCCGTGATTGTGTAGATGCCGGTTTCCCTCAGTAGTTTGGCCCTTATAGCTTCAAAAGCAGAACAAGTCGTGACGACATGCTCAGCAGATTCCGGAACACCACAACAGGGATATTGAGGGTTAATTTCATTCCCAAAGCCATGAAGCTTGGCGCGAAAAAACCCATACCATGTCAGGAATTATGACACCTAATAATCAGGGAGGACCCATTTCGCTTCTAGCATTGAATATATACGGTAGGAAAGTATTTACTCAAGGTAGGCTTTTATGATTAGTTACCAACCGTTATTTCACTGCTCAATGGTGTCCTCTCGTATTATTCTTTGCCATTTAGATGGATCTGCCGCAATTCTTTCTTTGAGATTTTTAGGAAGACTTGCTGAACCATCTTTCTTAAGAATATACTTAAGCTTGTCTTGTAACAAGAGAAGGTCGAGAGATACCCCTCCTGCTAAAACCTGCACCGCTTCATGAGCAACAGTCCTATAAGACTTCGTTACTCGCAGCAGAGCCGTTTCTCATCTTCTGTAGTTGAGAGAGGATACGATTCCAAACTAGGAACGGGTACCTCAAGATACCTAGTACTACTCCATTATAGATAGACATCGTTGCTGGGTTCCTGAGGCCCCAGAAGGCATCACCATTACAACTTATTCCATTGAGGGCTAGGGTCACCCTACCAATCAGGTAATCCATGTGAGGAGTATCATTGTGGCTTCTACCGGATCTAACTCCAAGATAGATTTCTTCCTCGCTCGGACTTATCCTTATCCCTTGTATTCATGAAATTAGAAGGAACCCTAGCATTCGTACACTTCAGAAGTAAAGCTTGGGTTTTGGCGCACACAAGGCACACAAGGCATACAAGTTGCTAGGGACCTCGAACTTTTATAGCTGTTGTAGCACATTCGGCTACCACATATTCACTATCAAAGCGAGAGGATATATCAAACAAAAGTAACATGGCATATTTCTACACCTTCTCATCTACATCGTGGCGTATTTGGAGCAAGGCATTGGTAGTACCCTTATCTTTGATTGATCCCTACTGCCGTGGATGGCTAGCTCTGTCTAGTGTCGATCTCAGACTGGTTAGTATTAGGTACTCCAAGATCCTACTAATCACAGGGAATAACCAGGTTGGTCTGTTTGCTTTTGCGAATTGCCTATCTCTGTAACCCCACTTGCAGAGTATTCTCAAATCTGCAATCGCTTCCTGGCACTTCGGGTCAAACCACTGAGACCTCTGATGGGTTTTTTCCAAAACCTCTTTTGCAGTTTGTTTGATGTCAACTTTATAGTGATTTCATCTCCCGTTCACCCCATCTTCAAAAGGACCCTCTTCTAAAGCTAGTTAATATTAGGTACTCCAAGATCCTACTAATCACAGGGAATAACCAGATTGGTCGGTTTGCTTTAGCGAATAGCCTATCTCTGTAACTCCACTTGTAGAATACTCTCAAATCTGCAATCATCCACTCTCTTGGAAATTACCCCCTATTTAAACAGTCATTAAAGATGTTCAATAGCCTTTCCTCATCGTAGGGTGCACTGCTCTTCAAGATCGCAGCATCAATGCCGTCTAGTCCTGGAGCGCGAACGGTTATCTGCCAATACACGTCACATCGGAGATCATGGATGTATTGATGATATTACACCTTCCGCAGTGGAATCCTTGGGAATTCCCAAAAATACTTCTAAAGTGGTTTCTTTACTAGTAATTAATGTTCCATCCTCTCCTTGGAAATAATTGGGTCTAGGCTTAAATACTTTACAATACATACATTAATTAGATTTGAATTACTTTTAAAGGCTCTTGCATCTGCTTTACTTCTTTATTCTCGAATTTATTTTATTTTCTCCTGTTATTTTCTGCTATTTTTCTTTCTATGAATACATTTCTTTTCTCGCCTTCTCTCATTATATTCCTTTACTGCTTGGAGAGTTCTGTGCCTCCCTATCATCCTATTATATACCTCGTTTTTCTTGTCTGTCGCTTCCTTGACACTTCGAGTCAAACCACTGAGACCTCTGATGGGTTTTTTCCATACCCAAAACATCTTTTGCAGTCTGTTTGATGGCAACTTTATAGTGATTTCATCTCCCGTTCACCCCATCTTCGAAAGGAGCCTTTTCTAAAGCTTTATTAAACCTGAATGATAAATTCTTCGTTCAATTCTATTTCACGTAGCTTCCGAGTATCCTCGGCGCATTCGAGCCCCTTTTGTTTATGAACGTTACTTATTCTGGCACGAATCCATTGTTCAATTAGATAGTGATCACTTTCAACATTCGCTCATCTGAATGTTTTCACTCACACGAGACAAGACTTTTGTCTCCAAATAACCAAATGTGGTCAATTTGGGATTATATCGTTCTATCTCTAGTTATTCAGGTTGCCTCCCAACGGACCACCCCGCCCGAGACACACGAAAACGGCAGTTGATCTCTGACATGGATACCAAATCTCATAAGAATCGAAGCAGTAGCCCGAAGACGGATTATTTTCATTCGATGTTCGGGTTTTCGTTACCTTGAAACCTAAAACCTCAAATTTTGAGAGGTGGAGGGTTTCCTATTTTCTCTTGGTAGGTTGCAAAGATTCATTGATGAAAATAATAAACAAATAAAAATTAGAATTACCTAATAATTAATTAAATTTATACTTACCCAAATAGGTCCTAAGACATTAATGTTGAAGAAAGCCCTGGTATATTCTTCATCAATTTTAAGTGTAGCACCTACTAAACCCGCGTTGTTGATGAGCAGGTAGATTGGTCCTAGTTCCTTCTCGACTTTGGAGGCAAGTTCTTCAACATCTTTTCTAAAAAAAAAAATTGGACAAAATTAAAAAAAAAAAAAGTGGCTTTTGAAAGTTGAGTAGATTTTAGAATTTTGTTTTATTATTTTCTATAATAAAATATGTTCACCGTCTGCAACTTTTCGCTAATGACTAATATCTTAATTGTTCAGAAATTTGGTATAAATGTCCTTTAGAAATACATTTCCAAATGGCAGAAGATAAATCTGTATCGCTATTGACTGTAGCCTTTATACAACAATAATAATTATAATGGAACTTTCCTTTAGTAGGAAAAAAGCTAATAAGACTAGTAGAAAGAAAAAGAGGGGATGACTGAGAAAAATGATTGAAACTATGGAAGAAATGCGGGAAAATGGATATGAAAGAAAATTTTATCAAGCAGTCAGAAAAATGAGAAACGGTTTTAGGCCCAAAATGACTCGTAGTAAAGCTTAGGAGAGGGAACGCAAGTGATGAATAGATGGTCAGAGTATTTTTGAGAGATACTAAATGACAGAGAGAATGAAAATGACAATTAGAACATCAATGATGCCTGTGAGGCGGCTACGGCGATCCTGATATTGAACCGCCTTCTTTTCAGGACACATTAGAAGGATTAAGGAATAACAGAGCTCCTGGAGAGGAGAGTACATCGGTAGAAATTATTAAAATTAATTGAGATTTTTTCCAACAGAGATTATATAATCTGATGCTGAAGGTAAGGCTTCATAAAGAAATACCTAAGGAATGGTGCTCAGGTTTGATTTTCCCAATATTCTAAAAGGTGATAAAATTGTAGGTGAAAGCTACCGAGGTATAATACTTTTAAATGTCGTACATAAAATATTATTCAACCTTCTGGTACTAAGACTAAATATTTTTTCTGAAAGAATCATAACAGATTACCAGTGTGGTTTTCGGCCTAATAGGTACTAGTGATCAGATTTTTATTTTTCGACAAGTGCTTGAAAAGTGTTATGTGCACAATAGTGATGTACCTATACTGTATTAGAAATGGGACCTTTGACAGAATTAAAAGAACACAACTTTTTAGTGCATTGCGTGATTATAACATTCCGTTTCAACTAATCCACCTAATTGAAATGACTATGCTGAGCAAACAAGTTAAAGTATTAATTGACAATCAGATTACCGAAATATTGAAATGTAACTCTGGAGTTAGGAATGAAGAAGCACTCTCAGCAATTCTATTTAGCTTGTCGCTATATAATGCAGTGAAAGGGATCACGCCAAGTGGTAATTTAGCATGCCGAACTAGACAAATATTGGGATATGCTTGCAATTATAGGTAGAAGCAAAGCGGCAAGTTGAGGTTCTATCGACATTGGTTGTAGAAAGTAAGAAGATTGGATTAATAGGTAACGACAAGAAAACAAAGTATATAGTAGTTTCGACTTCAGATTCAAGAAGGAAGCTAGAAGATTATGTTTTCCGGGAATACATTTTTAAAGCAGTGAAGAGTTTCATGTATCTTGGGGCTCAAGTCAATCCAGAAAACTTGATTGGCTCGGAAATAAGAGGAAGAATTACGGCAGGCAACAGAGCGTAGTTTGGTATATTAATGATTTTTAAATCGACACTCCTATACGAATCGAAACTCAAAGTGTACAAATCCATGGTCCGAACAGTAGTGTGTTATGGAGCCGAAGCCTGGACAATGAAAGTTGCTAGCCAGAAGGCACTAATGTTTTTCGAAAGAAAAATTATGAGACGAATTTTTGGTTTCTTATGCATAAACATAGATTAGAGAATAAGGATAAATCAGGAGCTGAATGAAGCGTTAAAGCATGAGCTTATTATACGCTTTATTAAGGTTAGAATAATTAGCTGGCTGGTAGGACACGTGGAAAGACTATCTGATGACATAGTAACAAAACGATACTTAGGGAGGAATTTTCAGGAAAAGGATAAGAGGAAGACCGAGGAAATGTTCGAAATGTGATGCGGAAGAGGATTTAAAAAGGATGAGTGTGGTAAATACTTTCCCAAAAGCTGCAAGATTGCCGATCTGAGACTCCTCTACAATGGAGAGGGCAGGGATAAGTAGCTCCCCAAGTCATATAGACCTATATGTCTCCTCCCGGTGATGAGCAAGGTCCTGGAGAACCTCATTATGACCAGTCTTTCATCAATCCTTACTAGGGCAAGTCATCCACGGCAATACGGAAAAGGCAAGGAAATCGCTGATGCTCTGCAGAGAGTGCGTGCGGATGTAGATTCATTACTGGCATGAGGGCTTTCGAGGCAAGCTCCATAGATTTCGAAAAGATGTCGATCCTCTATGCTCTACCTGTGGGATCCCGGAGACTGTTGAGGACATTATCATAAACTGCACCGCCTTCGAATTGCTAAGGGCTAAATTGGCAAGGGAGACCGGTCTCTATGTTCTCAAAGAGACCGATTTTCCTCAGCTAGTGACGGAAGAATTTGTGTATGCGTGAAAAGAAGCAATTGCATCCGCACACTTCAACCTGGAAAAAAGAGTTATGATAAAACATTATTAGCGAATAACTGAAACGTATACATTTTGGATGTATGTTTAGGCCTTTATGTTTAGGCCTTTATGTTAATACCTTGACTTCACAATGAATGACCAACGGTTGGAAATGGACCTATAGTGAATGAAAATACACCTTTCTTCTCACTATCTATGGCATCGAAATCCCGAAAAATCTCAAGAAACCTAAAAATTGAGTGTATAATGCTATGATAAAGCCAGTTCTGATATCCATCAGTGGGACCTGAACAATAAACAGCAGCCTAGAAAAAAGTATTGAAAGATTTGAGAAAAAAAAATGCTCTGCGTGATAACCGGAGTGACCTGGGATCGGAGTACTAAAACATGAAGAGGAATGATCAATAAAGAGTTGCTCACAAAAAGTGGATCAACTCAACGAATATCTTAAGATATAAAGGTAAAGACGTTAAGAGGCTTAAGATATGTACCTCGGAGCAATTCATCGGGAAATCTCTGAATATGAATACCTTAATATTAGGCAACACATCACATGAAAGGTCAAACACCCGATGAACGAATATGATGAACAAAGATACAGCAGAATTTCATGTTCATATTAGAGTGAAATTTACTTGACAGCTATGTTGACCGTATAGGGCACCACTTTGGCTCCCAACAGCTTCAACAACTCTGCTGTTTTTTTGTTGTTGCCTTCATTTATATCAGCACAGGCGATGACAGCTCCCTCTTTCGCCAGATCCAGGCAAAACTGGCGCCCAAGGCCCCGGCCTGCGCCAGTCACCTAAACAGAATTATTAAGTTATTAGGTCTGGATCATAATAATTGTATCTTTTATAAACTAAAAGTGAATTTTCGAAATTTCAAGTAAACCGGTATAAAATATTTCTCATGTTAGGGTTCATTCATTAAAGGGCCTGTTAAAAGTCAATGTTATGTGGATATCTTTGGTCGCTACATATATATACGATAAATAAATATAATCTTTGTTCGAGTAGTAAATCATATGTGCTCTTGATTAATAAGAATTTCAACAAAATATATCTTTTCTGAAGGCTCTTTTACAGGGTTAATTTTCTCAACCAGTTTCTTATTTGAGTCTTGTTTGATCCAATCTTTTATACCAAACTATAGCAGTGCTCCTTGTGTCCAGAAAACATATTATTCAACAAAACATGCAGTGTATCCCGCCATTTTTCTTTGTATTACTGTTAGTGTAGATCTCCTTTTCATTGTAAAACTTCATTAGGTTTATAGCACTAGGGTATCCAGGATTTAATTTTGTGGGGCTTTAGCCCGAAAGTTTTTTTTTTCATATATATATATTACGATGATTACTTTGGAAAAGGAAAGAATGCAACTAACTACTTACATAATATGGTGTTTAAGTCATTCTTAATGTCCTATTAAATGTAATTACACAAACAGTAATACTTTAAGTGATAATCTATATATATATATATATATAAATGAATTTATGTCTGTCTGTTTGTCCTTAGTGCATTAGTAAACCATTCAACCGAACGCCATGAAACTTTTTAGAAGTTGTTCCATACACTCCTAGGAAGGTTTCTGGCATAGTACTTCTGTCTTACGATGATTTCATATATGTAAAAAAAATAAAAGTGTTTCTGTTCAAAGCCGCAAAAAAATGTGTCACTATAAATAGTAGCGCTAAAACGGCTTTACCGATTTAACGAAACTTGGCTAAAGTCTTTCCCTTGAAACTCTTTTAATTTATGGGTATAACATACTTTCCCGAAAACAAGCTGAAAAGTGTTACGATGAATTCAATATTCTATTTGCCGATAACTAAAAATGTACACAATTTCTTATCGATAATACCCATATTTATTTGAAAGATTTCTGAATTGCTGACAAAATAAAGAAAAAATCATCGAAATCGGGCGGTTCGTTGCACAGTTATAGAGTTTTAAACATTTACTGCTTTCTCTTCAGAAAAGGCCGTTTTCTTTTGCTTCTTCATCACCGAAAATTTTATAATTACTACAGTAATTGAAATTATCATTTGAAGAAGTTATATGATTCTCCTTAAGTAGGTCAATACTATTATACGTTTTTTAAAATTTAGTTTTATAAGTTTAACTCAGACTGTTTCTGATGATTATGAATGACGGCATATTCACTCAGATGATTATGAATGTTCAATTTGAATCATGAGAAAAAAAAATCATTAGAATTTGTTAAAATTGAAGTTATTTTACAGACAAATTTGTTTCCCAACATTTTAAAAATGACAGGTGTCCTTTGCTACTAATTTACTCATATGTGCTTTCTATTTTCTTTCTTCTCCATTTTGCCAGGCTAAGCCACAGCAGCGCGTCGCCGGGTGAAGCTAGTTTTTCTATAAAACATGATTACATTTTACCATTTGGAGGGAGGGGCTTCAGCCCGAAAGCCCCCCCAGTAGATCCGCCTGTGGTTTA
Organism: Nezara viridula; assembly: GCA_928085145.1. Lineage (NCBI taxonomy): Eukaryota > Metazoa > Arthropoda > Insecta > Hemiptera > Pentatomidae > Nezara > Nezara viridula. Next base: position 226,859,701 of record OV725077.1, on the reverse strand, counting down.
TAGTAAAATTGTTAGATTGACTCACCTGTAGGCGAAATTTTTCATATAAACTTTGTTGTTACTTAAGGTTACTTAAGTTTTTCCAATATGGGACACCCCACCTATCAATTTGAATAAACGGAAATTATAATTCATTCTTCAATTATCCTGCCATTCATTATCATTTCTCCTAAAACTTAAATACCCTACAGTACCTCCTTCTAAATTTGAAAACATATATAAAGATATTACATTATACTTAATAAATTAATATTAAAAATTAATACCAATAACCTAAAACTTCAAAATGTTTCTGATATTGGGTTTTGTGTTTTTTTTATTGTAACTTATCATGCGTTAATTTATTTACCATAAGGTTGATCCTACTTCTGAAATTATTGGGAATTATTTTTGTAAAAAATCCTTGAATCAACGTACCTAGTGGTGTTAAGTAATTGGAATAACTTAAGGTATTTTTTTTTTAAATTAAGCTACGGATATATAGTTGACTGTTGAATTTGTGAGGATGGAAAATGGTTACGATGTGTTGTCAAAAAATTATGTTAATTCAATTTGCCTGCTTCTCCATCACAAGCCACAGACCTTACCAGACTGTTCGACACTGACACTGAATTCAAATCTCTTGTTACCCCACTGATATCACTCCTAACAAATCTATTATCTCATCTCATCCCCTTTCAGCCTCCTTCCTCCTAACTTACCTACCTACTGGTCACTGATCCTAACCGCAATTCTGATATTCTTGATTTTTTTCATCCACAGTGGTTAGGTCCCCTCAATCATTCCCTTACCCGTCTTGAACTTTCATCAGACCACAGTCCTTTAATACTCCAAGTATCCTTTAAAACTCTTTCATCAAATCATTTCAAATCAGATTGATCTCAGAATGACTCTGTAAACCGCAGAAGACCTTGACAATGCCGTACATTCCTTTACCACCATGATTCAACAAGCAGTCTGGACTGCTTCCTCCTCAAATCACTCTCCGAAGATCCTTAAAAAAAAATAACTTACCTCAATATCTCCTCGACCTAATCCATATCAAACGCTGTGCCAGATCTTTATGGCAACGCACCAGACATCCAGCCGAACGCCGTTCTTATAATTATTACTGTAAACAACTGAAGCAGGAATTGCCCTACTTCAGATCCCAATCCTGTAATCTCTACCTCGACACTCTCTCCGCTCATGATATTTCCCTTTGGAATACCACAAAAAAAATCCTAAAATCCCATCATGTTTCCCATCCCGTCCGTCGAGGTGATGGCTCCTGGGCGGCGTCTGATGAAGAGAAAGCTAAAATCGCCAAACACCTCTCCTGTACATTCACTTCTCATCCGGAATCCCATCCTACCCACGCTGCAAAAGTAGAAGAATTTAGAAGAATATGTGAGCCAGTATGTGGGCGTTAACAGTTTATATGTGAAGGCGGTCTTTATGTAATAGAAAAGTTTGTAGTTAACGTATAACAGGAAATATTTTTTTCTAACTGATAATGATAGTATTGCAATTTTATTATTGTATAAATATATCGTTGTTTAAATTTTAGTTCAATTTACTCATTGCCAGTATTTTCGAGATTCAATAATTTAGACAAGGATTTATTATCGGCTTGCATCAAATATATTTTTTCTCTAAGAATTTTTATATAGCAGATTTGTAGGATTAATTATTTTTAAACAGATTTAGTCCTTGGGGGATTTTCGTTTTTTTTTTTTTTAGATCTTTTACCATTACATAACTATTAAAAAACTCGTTTTGGGAGCCTTGTAATGGCTTTCTGAATTCTTGTTCGAAGTGCTCTTTTTTTATGAGTTTTATAGAAAAATAAGAATTCACGATTCATTGCAATTGTTAGATGAAACCAGCATTTTTCAACAGAGTAAAACCCATTTAAAAAAAAAATTGACGTCACTTTTATTTTTAGCACTCGTATTTTGTTTTCGCACTTTTATTTTGTTTTCTATCAGCATGACCCTCCAATTATTCTGTAAGATGTTTTATTTACTTTATGATTTTTTTTTACTCTTTACATGAGAACATTTTCGATATTCGGCAACTTCCACTAAAATCGTTAAGTAAAACTATTTTAATCAGGATAAGACGTAATTGATATTAAAGACCAAGCATGGTATATTTATATCACGAGCTTAGTACGCAATATTTCAATATTACCAAACAATCTGAATTTAGATTTACTGTATAATCTTTTCAGTGTTTTATTGTTAAAAATCTATCTCATATTACTGTTCAAAAAAACCAATGTCTTGGGATGCCTCATTTTCTCTCAAAACATCGGTTAATTGTCTTAAAATCAAAATTTTTATGCTCAATCAAATCAATGTATTTTTACTTTCTTCTTAGAGTAGGCGTTAAAAAGATTGTTTCGTCGCTCAAGGTCTCAATTAATTCCATTTCCGAAAATTAGAGTTTTCCCCTTATAACATAATCATTATCACTGCTTTTAAACAGACGAGAACAGGCAATGGTTTCACAAATATGCTTATGTAACAGTGATGACAGTGTTAGGATGGGTTGGGATGTCAGCTGTATAAACTGTGTAAAGGATAGGACCAAGGATACTACCTTGAGGAACTCCGGCAGATTGAGAAAAGAGAGATGAATAGGTATTATTGTGATTTACTTTGAAGTGTCTATAAATATTGTATGTTACTAAACAAGAAATATCAAAATTTAGGTCGCTTAATCATTTACGTAAAAAGTTACATAGTAATATGTGGAACAGTTCTTTTTCCAGGTTAACGATGCAGATTGAAATGTCTGAAATAAACTAAAATGGGGAAAATTGGCAACATCCAATACTTTCTTTATTTGCAATACATCGTTAAATAGTATAACAAATATTGTGTTGTCCGGAAAATAATAGAGGTTTAAAAAGAAAAAAAAGATAGATTTACAACTGTTTTATTTAATCAAAATAGTCTCAACTACTATCAATACATTCCTACCAACGTGTTGGCAACTATTCCATTCCCTCGGAATAGATTTTCCCATCTTTTGAGTTAATAAACTCCAAAAAGGCATTTTCTAATTCCCTATGCCCATTAAATTGTTCGTAACGTAAGTAGCAGTCCTGGTGTCTAAAAAAATTATAATCCGTAGGTGAAAGGTCCGGAGAGTAAGGGGATGTGGCAGTTTCGTATCCAAGCTCCAACAGTTCTATGACGTCACACGTGAGACATGTTACCGGGCGTTGTCATGCAGCAAATGGGCCCCTTACGATTGACCAAAGATGGCTTCATTATTGCCAATTTTTTATACATTGCATTAATTTGATTTCAATGCGATTGCGCATTTACGGTTTCTCCAGGATTTGAGAAGCTGTAATGTATCTAACCAAACAGTAAATAACAGCTTGATGAGTTGGAGGCTTTCGAAAATTATCTGCTGATTGTCCTTTGTCGAGCCACTGTTCAGAACGTCTACTGTTATCAGAAAAGTGGATATTTACTTTTCACCATAAGTAACAATTCTGGACAGAAAAGGGTCGTTTTTGTTTCGGCCAAGAAATTTAGCACACACTTTATAAAGCTGTTTTATTTTGGCGGTCGTTTAACGTGTCTGTAAACCAACTTTCAAGCTTTTTTTACTTTTCCAATCGTCTTTTGGTGGTCATTGACGGTTGATTTCCTAAGCCTTAGTTTTCTTGAAAGTTTTCGAACAGTTGTTTTGGAGTTTTCTTCCACCAAGGACAGCAGAACATCGTCATCAAGAGAGAAAGTCCTTCTACGATCTTTTTTGTCTTCAAGACTCAAGTATCCATTCCGAAATTATTTTAACCACAGTTGAGAAGTGCACTCATTAATCCAGTTTTCGCCCCATACTTGATTGATGTTTCTGACCGTATGGGTCCCGTTCCAGCTTAATCTCGTAAAAAAAAATTATACGAAAACCACGCGTTTACAGCTTATTGAAGACTGAATTATTTCTTATCAATGAAATGCTATAGAGGTAAACAAACATTATTGTTTGAAAGAGGATTAATAAGTGTTGACATTCATATAAACGAATAATCAAATAGACGTAAACAGTTTGTTATATTAAGGGGTATTTTAAGGAAAACTCAAAATCCTTAAAATCATGTTTTTTCTTGTTCTTTCATTTTTAACCTTTTAGGCTAAACGGGATTTTTACGGGCCGGAGTGTGAGGGCGGGGAATTTAAAATTTCCTCCAGCAATTTAAAACCACCCCTAACAAAAAAAAAAAAAAAAGTGTGGGTAAAGAAATTGATTTTTAAAAAATTACCATAAAAACTCATTGAAATGATTTGAAAAAAGGCAATATTATACTTCAAACCAGAACTTAAAGCTGATAAAAAAACTTTTGCTATCACTTGAACTTTTATTATCGATTTTTTTTTCAATTATTTCGTAATTGATCTACTAATAATATTTTATTGAGAAAAAAAAATACATTTTGCTTCAATTAAGAGCATTGAGTATTTAGGATGTAAGAAACAAAAACATACTATATATACAATAAAAGGAAAAGAAGATTATAAAAAAAGAAAAGAAAACTTGAAATAAAAGAATAAATCAAACATGAGACAACATTAAATAAAAATAAATAAATAAAAACACATTTCTACTATTTTGTAATTAGAAATTTTTCTCTTGCGACTTTCGAGTAAAGGTTTTACAGAAATATTATTTTTAAAAATTGTTTCGATTTCGCTAAAAAGTCGATCTAAAGAATCTGTTATAGTATACACACCTCACACAACTTTCACTTACCACTCTTTTCTGTATAGGTATTATCAGACAGAGGAAAGAGAAACAAAAATCACAGACGGTATAAAATATTTTTTTAAACAATTAATTACTATATGTTTTTCACAGCCATCTAATGTATTATACTAATATTACATAATATTACGCGAATCATTGTCTTTAACAGTTGTACGTTTTAACTATTTATTTGATTAAAATAAATAATCAAGTGTTGCGAAATATTTTTAGTCCGAAACGAGTGCCACTAATAATGAAGGCCGTTAAATTTACATAAATTTCATTGTATTTGCTTATGCATTGCTAAATATATATATACATTTTAATTTTATATTGCTGTAATCTATACAATTAAATATTGAGTAATATTAACGCTTTATGAAACAGCATTTATAAAAAACCACACATGATTTATAAAAGCACTTTCTAATCTTCGGCCAAGATTGGCAAAGCTCGGCTGTGAGCCTGGTTCTGTAGATAATTATCGAATTCATTGATATTCAACCATTTTTTATATCAGGTTCCAAAGTGAAATGCTTAATTATTTCAAATAAAAAAAACTAAAGAAATCTTGAAAATTAGACACTTAAACCCTGATAGAGATATAAGACCTACATTATATTTAAAACAGTTTGATTTTACTCTGAATTTAATGAAATCGTTAGAGCCGTTAGTGGTACGCCAGGTAAGTGAAAATAAAAATATGTAGTATATTCACTTCCTTTGCTAACATATTTTTAAATATACACTAACGAAAATAAATTAATTTAAAAACATTTATGCAAATTTATTTTTACTATCACTCATTTATATATGTGATGTATAGTATGAAAAGTATTTGCAAATTTTCAAAAACAGAAATACACGTTTTGAGGTACCCTGAGTCCAAATAACCGTCCCACTAAATAGTCTGTGTCTATGTTATTAGTCTATCTCAAAAATGAAAAGTCGTTTACGAAAGTAAAATTTCAGATTTGGAATTTTTTTCAGGTTTACGAATGTGAAATTTCAGATTTAGGACTTTATGTACCTGCGATACATAAACTTTGTTGCCAAAATTGGCTAAGCGGAAGTGGCGGAGTTTCGTTTTTCAGGAAATTCCGTCAACTTTTATATAAATATCAGAATCATATCTTTATATTAATATTGTATAATAGCTATAGTTAATTTCAGGAGATTTAAATTCCTTCGAAATACTTGATTATAAAAAACTCAAAAAAGTGTATAATTTTTTTATTTATTCGAAAATGTATTTTTGCGTTCCTCGTAACTTTTTGGTTTTTCCATCTTAATGTCTGTGGAGTATGTTATATAATTTAATGGACTTTGAGTAGAATACTGTAGCCAAGTTTCATTAAAATCACCAAGTTACATCTTTTTTGACACTACTGTCTTTAATGACACAGATTTTACAGCCACCATGTTGAAAATATGAATAGTAATGCTAAGTTCCGAGGACATCAATACCAAAATTTCTAAACAATCGATCCATTTATTGCAGAGAAAAGCCGTGAATATAGCGCTATGGCGCACAGTGGTCTGTCTAAGCAACCTAGCAGGACAAAATTCAATACAGAGGAATGAATGCTTTTTTTTTAGTCAAAATTATTTTTACATATTTAGAACAAGGAAATACAACTTCAGGAATGTTTTTACCCAATTAAAAGTGATATTTTTACCCCACTGAGTGAAGCCACACGATTGTTATGCCCGTAAGAAATTCGATACAGTGCACATGTGTTTTTTTTCACTTTTACTTACCTACATATGAAATGTAGATTAAGGGATAGTATTGCGATCGTGAAAAATTCTATTTCGAGTTTTTACACGGATATACACGTTTTGAGATCGCCTGAGTCCAAATAATCAAGTCCCGCAAAACAGTCTGTGTCTATGTTACTAGTCTAGCTCAAAAACGAAAATTCATACGAAAGTGAAATTGCAAATTTAGGATTTTTATGTACCTGGGATACAGAAACTTTATTGTCAAAATTGGCTAAGCAGAAGTGGCACTTTATATTCTTCTTCATTCCAATCCCACCGCCCCTCATACATCTCCGAGCTCTTTCAATTCCAATCCTCTGTTCGCTCCCGCAATACTCCTTCAATCATTTCCTATTCATCAAGTCCTCATGAAATTGTAAATATCTACTAATGTAAAAATATGTATATAAATTATTATTGCGTTCTTCATTATATTTACTTCATCCTTTTTTTTTTTTCTTTTTTTTATTATTAACTGAGTAAAATTAGAAAGTAACTTATAATTTTTCATTTTTTTACTATCACTGTTTAATTGCTCTGTATTTTTATTTATGTATCTCTGAGGCTCCTTAGCCCATTTTTATGTGTTTCTGACTCGTCCAGAATAAATAAAGTATTATTATTATTTCCATTCTTTATTCTCGCTTTCCGGAGTATATTTCTGAGTTGGGAGACCAGAAGTCCAGCCACCTTCATATTAATATCTATTATTTTTTAGAAGTTTAAAAATTTTCGAACAATACGTGCTGTGTCTAAGAGAACTGAGTGTTGAGCCTCTTTCAGCACTTCAAGAGGTAATTTTAATTCCATCGTGCCTGCCACTGTTGTCTTTGGTATCAATCCATTGGAGGATATTATAATTGGAGTGGTGGTGACGTTCCCCAAATGATATAATTCCTTCTGTTCAATTGCCAGTTCCTGGTATTTTCTCAGTTTTTCTCCAACAGTGGAGATTATATTGTTATCATTGGGAATCCCGACATCAATAAGCTCTGCTCTTTCCTCTGATATCTATCAGAAGGATGTCTGGTTTGTTGTGACGCACAGTACGGTCAGTTATAATCGATTCATCCCAGTAGAGCTTGAGATTACCATTTTGGAGGAGTTTATTCGGATGACACTTATAATATGGAGTTTTTTCATCTAACAAGTTGAACTTCACCGCCAGAGCCTGATGAAAAATTCTAGCCACATTGTTATGCCTCTGGAGATACTCGGTGCCAGCCAACACTCCACACCCAACTGTGACATGTTGGATTGATTCCAGCGTCGCTGAGCATAATAGACATTTATCTGTAGTTGTTGCGTCTTTAAGAACATGCCTTCTGTATGATCTAGTAGCAATAACTTGGTCTTGGACGGCGAGTAGAAATCCTTCTGTCTCGGACAATAACTTTCCAGCTTTCAGCCATTCAATGGATATTTCCTTGTCAATCGAGCTATCATTTAATTTGCTGTAGAATCTTCCACGCAGAGATTTGTTTTTCCATTCTGTCAACCGTTCATTTTCTGACACGATTGTAGAGACCTCACGATTGCTCATGTTAAGTGCGGTTAGATCATAATTATTCTAATTAATATCCATTATTATTATTATTATTGTTATTATCATTGATGTAAAACATTTTTACTATTTTAAAGTGCATTTCCGTTGACACCTCATATTCGAAATTTTAACGATCGCAATGCAAAACTTTACTATTACTTCATATAAAGGTAAGAGAAGGTTCCTTAGAACTTTTATTTTAATAATTTTTTTTCTAAAATATTTTACAGGAACTGTTAATATGTAACTTTTTAAAAAAAATATCCATAACAGTTTCAACTCCTGCTTCAAACACCAAATATAATTATAATGTCTGTAAACATTTGAAAGTCATTATAGTAACTTTGGTCAGACAAGTGTTTTGTCTTATTCGTCCCTCTATGAGTCTTATAAATATCGACGCCTTTGCGATAGTTAATCATTTATGCTAAAAATTAATGAATAATTTTATAAAATAAGGCAATACAACTAAGTGATACTCACCAAGCAGACCTTTCCTCTGAGTGACTTGGGTTTTCGCCTCAGGAAGATCCCCCTGAGGAAGGCTCCAATGGCCAGTGCTAACTCCCAGGCGATGACGAGGCCAATGTATGCCAGCCAGTAGGCAGTGTGCTGGATGCTGTCTTTCCTCTTCTTCGCTGGCGCCTTCAATTCCCTCTTGCTGGTCGGCCCGTCTTTCCATCCTTCGTTTATTATCGTCATGTTCGTTTTTCTAAAAAGAAATATAATTATAATTATTTAGGTAGAATATAACAATGTTTTTTTTTTTTTTATTTCTTAAAGACATTTACAACTGTATTAAATAAATACATCTAGTAAATTTGAACATAATGTATATAATGACATGAAAAGTACTTGCTGAGCAACTACCCAATGGTAGCACTCTAATGATACTTTTACATTAGGAGATCACGGGGCCATTTTCTTTTCAGACGCCTCGGAGGGTTACCAGGAATTGAAGAGGAAGCAAGGTTAGAAACGAGAGGGTTGGGATGATTCTGAAGTTTATTATGGAAGGATAGGTATCTGGATTGGGCCAGATCTGAAACAAAAGAAACATTAAGGTCATTATGGATGGTTTTATTTGTAACAAAGTAAGGAGCATTAAGGATTTTACGAAGGATTTTGGATTGTAAGGATTGGATACCAGAGGAATTCGATGGTTTAGTGGAGCCCCATAGCTCAACTCCGTAAGTCCAAATCGGCCTTATTATAGTCAAGTACATGAGTCTTTTGTAATTAATTGGAAGTTTAGAGCGTTTGTCTAGTAAGTGCTGTAGTAATCGGAAACGTCGAGCGGTTTTTTGTCGTTTCAGTCTAGTATGAGGATTCCAAGTTAATCGTTTGTCCAGGATGAATCCTAAGTATCGGATTTGCTCAACAGGGGTAAGTGGAGTATTGTCAAAGGAAACTGTAGGACAAAAAGTCGTTGGTTTACGACGATAACAATGTTGAGTGAATTATATTGAGCCGTCAGATCTCCGATGTGTAACGTTCAGGTAAAGTCGGCTGGAGTCGAATAATTGAATTTTTTTTGTACATGGATTAAAATAACTCAAAAACTAAAAATCGAATATTGAAGGGACGAAAAATTAATGTTCATCATTTCGTCGTCTTCATAATGAGCTGTTATTAAAAATTATATCTTAACGCGATGCCGCACAGTGGTCTGAGAGCGGCCAAAAGCCCCTATTTTCAAGGTGTTATGATAACTCAAATTTCTATGTTTTTATTGTCTGACATAGAACGCCCGAAAGCGGTCTTAGTCTTGCACTTTGCAAAACCAAGACCAAGATCACCTAACTGTTGCAGGACCAAGACCAGGACTGATAAAAAAAATCGATTTTTTAAATACAAATGACGGCAAAATAGTTCACAATCTTAGTTACCCTATGTTAAAAATTGGTATAGCCAATATACTTTTGCATTTAACTCCTCTAATTTTCCATTAGGGCTTAGTTAGGTTTCTCCTATATAAAACATTGCAGTAATATCTTTATAGTAATAAGCTAATAAGTAACTGTAAAACTGTTGGGAGACTCTTGCGCAAGACCAAGACCATGACCAAGACTGATTTGCAAGCCTAAGACTCGTCTCGGTCTCGAATTTGGCAACACTAAACATAGCTAACGCATATATTCCTAAAATTTAGGTACGAATAAAAATTTCAATAAAGTATAAATAAAAAGCTAGTTTCTACCATATTAATAATGCAACTTGGTATAAATCATTTAAAATATTTTTGGAGTTTTTGATGAATTCTCAACATATTGATTGTTGTGCAATTTGTTGAAATGATTCAAATGACGTATTTCTTAATAAATTCAAACATTTCTTATTTTCATAGGATAAGTTATCACTCAAATAGTGTTGCCCAAATGCGAGACCAAGGCGAATCTTGGTCTTCCGAACTCAGTCTTTATCTTGGTATTGGTCTTGCGCAAGAGTCTCGCAATAGTTTTGCAGTTACCTATAAGCTTATTACTATAGAGATATTATAGTAATTTTTTAGATAGGAAAAACCTAACTAGAAAAATCCACAAGTGTTAAATGCAAAAGTATGGTGGTTATACAAATTCTTTACATATAGTTACTAAAATTGTCAAGTATTAGTAACTATTCAGGTTTAATTATTATTAAAAAAAAAAGATTCTTTTTTACCAGCTTTGGTCTTGGTCTTGCAAAGTGCTAGAAGATCTTACTTTAATCAAAATGTTCTTTGAACCCTCTGCTAATGATGTATACAAAAATCAGCTTCGGTGATTTGAGGTTTTGTTAATTATCTGACAAATTCAGTCAAGAAAATTATACCAAAAACGAGCAAGAAAAATTCCTACCTATATCTAATTAAATATATACCTAATATAATGTATTCCTTTTCGTCATAGAAAACTGTAGGAAAAGTAGAAAAACAAAAAAAAATTAAAGAAAAGATTGAAGAGAAATCCAAACAATTTTCTGACTCATAATTGTTATACTGATTAATATACTGATGTACTTTTTTCAGCTCATCGCCATGTATTTGGTTTTATCTACATTTAGTTTTAGGTTGATTTGCTCTTCATCTCACATCACTATGTCCTTTTGATAGTAATATAGGGAATATATATTTATAATTGATTCAATCAATGACTTTATACAATAAATTTTCACTTTAACAAAATATTACATACAAATTATATTTTATTTATAATTTTTAAAAAATCACAATAATAATAACGGTCGGTCTTACGAAAATGGTTTTATTGCATATTGATTCAGAATTCCCGACATGTTATAATAAATTCCGTTTTTCAAATATCTTACTTAAATTGAAAGTTTCAGAGGATTTTTGCTGTGTTTGTGCTTTTTTGACCACTGTGTGCCGTATTAGAGAGGCGAAAAGAGAAAAATAGTGTCAGAAACCAAATGATAATGAGTTTTATTGAAGGTATGGATTAAAATATCTCCACATATATTTTTTTAAAATTTCCATTTCTTGAGGATTTTGGTTAATCGTAATTTATTGTATTGTATTAAATTATGTATTGTTGTCGTTAGCCGATTGTAGTATGGATTTTAATTTTCAATGTAGTATTTCATTTTTTTTTTACACAATATTTTATTCAGAAGCTTAAATTAAGGTTTGATAGACTTTCGATGTGTTAATATTATAAATTCAACAAAATAGATTATTTTTGCACGTTTTTAGATGTAAATTAGACAATTTTACATATTCTGGGTTTTTACTGCACGATTATGCATATTTTAAGATTTTTTCTGCACGTTTTTCGGATTTTCACAGCACGAAGATCCGGTAATGAGCTATTATTCAAAATTTCATCTAAATGCGGCACCGTATTAAAGAGGCGTAAAATAAAAATAATTAGTGCGGAAAACCTAATGATAACGAGTTTTATTGAAGACATGGATTAAAATATTTTAGACACTAAGGCCAGTTGTACAATTAGAATCAAGCTTGAAGTCAACCATGAAAATCATGAATGATTGACTGTAGTTAAACCTTGAACGTGACTTGAACGCCAATTGTATAACTGGCCCATAAAATCGGACCGAACGAGGGTAATTTTCAGCAATTTATTCCGTTTATATTGAGCTATTATTTATAATTTATATTTAATATAAATTTTATCGTGTGGTATAAACCATATCACTTAATTTTTTCAACATTCACATACCTATATATATGTAAATATTGTGGTATTGAAAAATTTCGAATCTGAGTTTTCAACGTCCAGGTCCCAAAAAATGATCTATGTATATATGTGACCTGTCTAACTCAAAGAGCGTGATGGGTAATGACAGGGTGCTCTTTATAGACCTGGTAAGAAAAAAATAATTCTATTAAAGAATGAATTTTTTTTTAGTAATCTAAAAAAGCTTTGAATAAATATTAACCTAAAAAATAATGAGACTCGTTCATTTTCAAGGTTGTGTTTTTATGCGAAGCCATGTCCTTCACATACCTATATATATAAATATTGTGGTATTGAAAAATTTCGAATCCGAGTTTTCAATGACCAGGTCCCAAAAAATGGTCTATGTATATATGTGACCTGTCTAACTCAGTGTGTGATGGGAAATGACACGGTGCTCTTTATAGAACTGGTAAGAAAAAAATAATTCTATTAAAGAATTAATTTTTTTTCAGTAATCTAAAAAAGCTTTGAATAAATATTAACCTTAAATTTTTTTTTATTTATTTGTTACAATAAATTAGGCCATTTTCACCAACATTTTATTATTACGCATCAATCAATTAACGTTTCGACCATACTTAAATTTATATAAAAATATACATAAAGTATACACTTCTTATTTAAAAAAACCCTTACATGTACGTAACTATAAACATTAAAACTCTAACAATTAAAAACAAATGACTATTACCTTGATGAGTCCTCCTAATATATTCATCCTTAATGTTCTAATTAATAAGTTCAGTGAACATTAACTTGTCAATTTTTATAGGGGCTTCGCCCACGTCATTTCTGGAGGGACTGACTTATATCGTCCTGGTGGGGATAGTCAAAATGTGAGGGATTTTCCTTCTAATGTTTTGCATTGGTGGATTATTATATTATTATATACGAATTTCATTAATTATATTTGCGTAAAAAATATTTATATTGTCCACATCTGTATGGTTGTTAACTGAATTATGTAAATTTTTTGTAATATATATAGACTTTATAATCTTTCTTTTATTGTTACTACTTTCCTTTTATATTATTTTGGCATTTTTAAAATCAAATTGGTGTTTATTATAGGTTGCATGTTGTGAAAGGCCGGTTGATGTGTTTGATTTGCTTGATTTGGACTTTGGAATTTTGTTCATGTTGGTTCATTCGTTTTACGAATCATTGTCCCGTTTGTCCTATATAAGATTTATTAATGCAATTTTTACAATTTATTTTATAAATAAGGTTATTTTTCATGTCACGTGGTATAATCTCTTAAAAATTGACAAGTTAATGTTCACTGAACTTATTAATTAGAACATTAAGGATGAACATATTAGGAGGACTCATCAAGGTAATAGTCATTTGTTTTTAATTGTTAGAGTTTTAATTTTTATAGTTACGTACATGTAAGGGTTTTTTTAATAAAAAGTGTATACTTTATGTATATTTTTATATAAATTTAAGTATATCGGAAATAATTTGACATAGAACGTTAGACAATTCAATGAAATGTAATAAGAAATTCATTTTATAATTGCTGAATATTAACTAATAATGTTATTATAATTTTCCAGTTTTGAAAATGACCCTTAGTATGGTCGAAACGTTAAATTGATGCGTAATAATAAAATGGTGGTGAAAAATGGCCTAATTTATTGTAACAAATAAAAAAACTTCAAGACACCAAAATTAGGAAAAATGAACAGAAGAGACTTAAAATTCTTAGGAAACTCATTCATTTTCAAGGCTGTGAATTTATTCGAAGCCATAACATAAGGTTAGATCAATTTTCAATGTATCAAAAAAATAAATAAATAAAACCTGTACCACTACAACTCCTGAAGGGTCTTGGGTTCAGAACTATTTAGGAAGACAGAAAAGTACTGTTAGAGGCCAATAGTTGTGCAGGAAGCTGATTGGGCCAAAATCACTCTCAGCTGCCAGGTTTGCCCCCCTAATCAATTATTTAAATAAGGGCACCCACTTTATATAGGCTTGGTGTTCCCCAGGAATGTGTCCCTACTCTATGGTCGCGCCACGGCCAATGAAACAAAATAAATAATTTTTCTGCCATGAGCCAGAATTCGAACCTGGGACCTTGAATGTTGGAAGTTCAGTACTACTGAGGTATCCCGCTCCCTTCAATGTATTAATATAATGAATTAAACTAAATATATATTTTTTTGCACATTTTTAAGTGGTTAGTATACAATTTTAAAGGTTGTAGGTTTTTTCTGTAGGATTTTTTTTCCATAGTAAACTTCAAGCCAATCCAAATGTACTAGTTCCTAACCTTGCATCCAATTCGATTCCTGACAATCCTCCTAGGCGTCAGGATCATCTGATATATAACTATGGTTAGAGTTCTATCAGTGAGTAGTTTCTATCCATGTCTGTTCATGTCATTTACAAATTCACATTTACATATTGTGTTTTAGTAAATTTTTTATTTTTTTTTATTTGGGTTTTATACAACTTAAAGAGTCATATCCCCAACACCCAAAAGCCACTGCTCCCTGTCCATCCAATCTCCTTCACGAAGCCCTATGGCTGCCATGCTTTCCTCCACGTCCTCTGTCCATTTCTTCTTTGGCCTTCCACGCTTCCTTCTTTCAGGTGGCATATAGGTATAAATTTTCTTTGGCCAGCGGTTCTCATCCATCCGCATTAAGTGGCCGTACCACTTTAACCGTTTGGTCCCGATCAGGTGAAGGATGTTCTTTAAATAAATAAAAAAGAGTAATAATAAAAAAAATAATAAGTATGTCAGATAAAATTACCGGGTGTTTGGTAATAATTTAAATATCGTTTCCATCAACGTCAAACTAAACAACTATGTATAAGGACAACCGGTTCCTGCTTTGTAATCACTAACCGTGAAAATTACAGGACCAATTCGGGTCCTGTTTTTTTATTTGTTTTTTATGTAAAATCAGGAAAACATGTTATTCCGAGAAGGTTTTAAGCAATTAAAATACTTCTTCAGTCCCATAACACGCTTATTACGTATAGTAAGCAATTTATTCGAATCACAGCGTGCTTGGAGAATTATTTTATATTTAGCCATTTTTATTACTACTAATAATGAGATGACATTATTTAACATCAACAGACCATTATTTATTTCAAATAAGTCTTCATCTTACGTAAAACATCCTATGAATTCGATACCACATGTTTTTTTATTTTTAACGCGAATCTAAATATTTAAAAAGTGATTTGAAAGTGATATTATTTTAATAGACCAATGAATCGTATTAACCAGACGATTTTGGTTTATTATTTTTAATAATGAACCGTTGTGATCGAACAAAAACTTAACCCCCACTCAAAATTTAAGGTTTTACAATTCAGGATATGTAGAATTCGAAAAACGATTAAAGATTTTCTTTGTCCGACTGACCTCAGTCGTCTTCCGTCCGCGCATTTTCTCGGGAACTAAGTTGGATTTAAAACCAGAGGTCACACTAGGATGATCCTCCTTCATTGACATTACTATCCGCCTTTTCCTTTCAAAATGGTGGCCGAAAAACCTGCGTTGCTATAAACTGTAACGCCTAAACGAATGTACCGATTTCAATAAAACTTGGCTAAAGTCTTCTTCTCGATACCCTTTAAATTTATCTATATAACATACTTCAACGAAAAGAAGCTGGTAAAAAAAGTTACGAGGGATTGTAAAATTAGATTCCGAATAACTCAAAAAGTATACACTTTTTTGTTGATACTCTGATAAGATGTTTCAAAGGTATTTAAATATCTTAAAAAATAAAGAAAGTTTCATCGAAATCAGAACACTATTAGTAAAGATATCGCGATTTTTAAATATTTTCGGTTTCTTATCAAGGCTTAGGCCAATGATTGGAATTTAATGTTACTTTAGATGTATAATTGTTTGGAAATAATAAACCATTGTGAAATAATTTGTAACATTTTCGTTTATACTTTATAGCCAAAAACAACAAATAATTAAAAAAAAGTGAATATTTACACTATAAATTCTTCATGTATTGTTTAAATGTCTTAATATTGTAGATGGAAGTAGTCCATAGAGTGCTATGATGGCTTAGAAACCATTTTTAATTGAATTTTTGGAAACAAATATGCGGAAATGTCGTGGTTTAGATTCATATACGTTCATTATTCAGTTAAGGAATTCTTACTTACGAGGAGAGGTCACAGATTTCAACCATTTTATTTTTTTAAATAATACTATATCGAAAAATACACATGTCCAACTTTCCAATGGGCACATTTCTCCTAGGAGCAGAGAAAAAAAATTATATAATTTCAAACGAAATTTATATTATTTATTTTTGCCTGGATTTTGAGGTTACTATGTATCAATCGTTTTGTTTTTCTGTGCAGAATAATAAGAAAATATTAACTATTGTATCAAATAAGTTATAATGTATCATATATTACACAAACCAAAAGGTGCTTCCAGTAAAATAGGCCTAGTGAATGTTTGTTATGAAAAAACAAATCAGATTTGCTTTTTGAGCCCTTTAAAGCTCTTACATGCGAGTTTTTAAATCAATTAAAAGATACAACCTTAAGTAATTGATATTCTTGGATGACTTTTTTTCTGGCAGTCAACTAAAGCATTCAAATCTCCTCAGGATTTTTTTTTTTCAAATCCAAATTTAATATAACCGTTGGAAAGCAGAATACTCTTCTGACACCATTAACATTTGGATTTTTTTTTTCAAACTAGAAATTAAGTGAAACTTCTAACTTACATTTTTTTTATAACAAGGGGATTCGGGTGACGTAATTGAGAAGAATTAGGATGAGAAAAGAAAGAATACAAAAATGGCATTTTTATATACGAAATGTATCAAGTTAGATATTGTCAGCATGATTGATAAGTATGCTGTGTTGGTTAGAAACTCAACACAGTTTAACAGCATTCTCTCTATCAGCATTTTAATTCTCTCTAGAGTTTTTAGAGAATTTTCTAAAACAAAAAATTTCTAAAAATCAGAAAGTTTTAATTTGTTTACGAAGGTCGGTTTATACCATTTCGTGTAGCACACAGAAGCCTGAATACCTTTTTTTTTTATTATTAACGAAATTTAAAACTGTAATTAATAATAAATACAACAAATAAATATGAACAAGTAATATGACATGTACAACATGAGGAGAAACTACCCATTGGTAGCACTCCAAAAATACCTATTAATTTTCATATAAATCGCTTGTGCCGTTTTAAATTTATTTATCTACGTTTTTGGTTGTCGAAAAAATTTCGAAGGGTTCGTCTAGGCAAAAAATTTCGAGCAGAAATTCTTAATTTTCCGATTGCTACAAAAAATTATATTTAAGGGTATTTTGAGGTGCGAAAGAGGAATATCAACTTTTTTTCTCCCTAAAAAATATTTACTCCTATATAGCTACGTCGATTGGTCTAAATTTCACCAATACCCTAGCTATCTGCCAAATATAATATTTATTAAAATCAAGTCTAATATCTAGAGTAAATATTTTTTTAGTGAAAAACAAAGTTGATATATGTTCCAAATTGCTATTAAAATAATTATCATTTTTTCGAAATAAGTTCTAGAAACAATTTCTTAATTATTTTTTTCAAATATTGGTTTTGATATTACAATTATACAATATTACAATAGAACATATATTTTTTAAGATTCCTGAAAATTGGTCAATCATGATAAGGTTGATAAAAAAACCGACTCTAATTTAAAATAAGAAAAAGCAGTTTCAAAAATTTGGGAATTAAAGCCCTTTCAGATTTTTGCAATAATGATAAGACCTCATGTTTGTTTTATTTATTTATTGAATAATATAACATTCTGTCACTTGGTCAATTGTTATAGAGACCTAAGTCCACATTAACACTATATATAAAATTAATTGAACATTGATCCAGTAATAAATAAATTAAATTTTATTTTTAATAAGTTTTGATACGACTAGAACTCTTGTTTTCATTTTTTTTTTCCTTTAAATTCGGAACTAGAATTTTTTCCCTACACTTTTTCAAATAAAGGTTTTACAGGACTTTTTTTAAAAATTTGTATTAAACATTTTTTTTTTTTTTTGACAAAAGCCTAAAAAAATACTTTTGTTGTTAGCTACTGAATCAAACCACACTTTACAATAAAGACACATTAGAATATTGACTTAACCAATTGAGACAGTATAATATTGCTGAAGAGGGGAACACAGATTTCCCGAAACGTACAATAAATAATTATCATAAGTTAATTTTTATTTTAATATATTGATTTATGAGGCATGCACTTATGTGTGAATAAATAATAAAAAGTTTTTTTTATTTTGGCAGAAAGTATGAAAAATTACTTTTATTTATAGCTACTGAATCAAACGACACTTTAGAATGAAATAATTCATATAAGATGGATTGTAATTCTAATTAAGTCAAATTACTTTAAGTCAATTTAACAAAACGTTATTACAAAAAATTAGTTTAGAATTTAAAACTTCTTTATTTAAGAAGTTTCACCAAATCTGTTAAAATATAACCTTTTAAAAATGATCAAAAAAGGTTCAACTCTTGGTTTAATCTAAGTCGTATTTTCCAGAAAAGTGTTAAAAAGTGAAAAATTGGCAATGTAAGCTCGTAAAGTGGAAACTTTGGTCAGTTTACAGTAGTTAAGAATATTCTGATATCTTAAATATAGGACTTCACACCTACCTTAAATATATAATTTCAGTTTCATACAATTTTTTCGCTTTTGAGCTAGAATGTTGACACACACACTCACCATTTTTCGAAAATTCATTATTTAAACTAATGTACCTCTAAAAGTACATTTCCGTTGACATCTCTGATCCGAAATTTTTAATGATAGCAATAAAAAAAACCTTACAATAATTTTCTATAAAGGAGAGTGGAAATAATAAATATTATTTATAATAATAAAATAAAAGGAATCACTATTTTTAAGTTACATGATAATATAATTTAATTAGTTAATTACCAAAATAATTGTGTTGAATAAGGTTTAGAAAAATATCACTGAAATGCTTGTTACTATATTGCTGAAGAGAAGGGACGCACGCCTTTAGAAACCTCCAAGTCGACTGCTTTGATTTAGAGCGATAATTTGAGAAGTGGGGATTCGATTTCGAGAGTAGAACACGCGGGAGCAAAGGTATTTTTCACGTAATTGGGTGAGAGGTGGTTTCAGAATAGTATTTATTTACTATGTGTATCGACAAGTTAGCTGCATAACAACATAATTACTTCTCATATAACCATACATTTTTTTTGTTATTTCTTTATTGAGTATTATAACAATCTGTCTCAAATAACCATGCAAGAAAAAAAAAAGTCTTGTAGTAAACACGTGTAACCTTATAAAACTACAGCTGCTACAATTTATAAGAAGAGCACTTAAATAATAATTAATACTTATAAGCGCTGATTAATTGCGTCTTTTCAAATAATATCCCTAAACTATGAAATAATATCGTGGTCATAGAAATCCCATCACTCAGTAAAAATTGTATTTTATTTTCTTGGGGACAGCTAAATATTTGAACATCAAACGTATCTAATCCTTTCAATATCAATGCCAAAAGTATTGGTCTCGTTAACTCCGAACAAACAAAAAGTTGAAAATTATTTCTATAGATTTTTTGTACCATCCATTTTAAGTTTGAAAACATACCTATTAATTATACATCCTGTTGAGCAAATCCAATACCTAGGACTCCACCTGGACAAACGAATAACTTGGAATCCTCATACTAGACTGAAACGACAAGAAACCGCTCGACGTTTCCGATTACTTCAGCACTTACTAGACAAACGTTCTAATCTTCCAATTAATTACAAAAGACTCATATACTTGACTATAATAAGGCCTATTTGGACTTACGGAGTTGAGCTATGGGGCTCCACTAAACCATCGAATTCCTCTCGTATCCAATCCTTACAATCCAAAATCCTTCGTAAAATCCTCAATGCTCCCTATTTTGTTTCAAATAAAACCATCCATAATGACCTTAATGTTCCTTTTGTTTCAGATCTGGCCCAATCCAGATACCTATCCTTCCATAGTAAACTTCAGAATCATCCCAACCCTCTCGTTTCTAACCTTGCTTCCTCTTCAATTCCTGATAACCCTCCGAGGCGTCTGAAAAGAAGATGGCCCCGTGATCTCCTAATGTAAACATATCATTAGAGTGCTACCATTGGGTAGTTACTCAGCAAGTATTTTTCATGTCATTATATACATTATGTTCTAATTTACTAGATGTATTTATTTAACACAGTTGTAAATGTTTTTAAGAAATAAAAAAATTAAAAAAAGTATATATAACTACTGTTAGTGCATAAGATGGTACGTACAAAATTTCAATTTTATTCTATATTTCACATTTTGTAGTCTATAACTGATATAAGTAGTCTACTACAAGGAAAAGTATTAGAGGGCTATAAAATATAAAATTATACTAATAAATCATGAAGAATTTATTAGTTGTTATGCTCTCTTGTTAAATACTCAATTTTGCTCTAACAGACTGATATGCATGTTCAGTATGCCCTGGATTTTTACTTTCACTTATGTATATATATATATATACTACGCGGTTACGTAGAGTGGCGAAAAAATTACAAATAATAATTTTTGACAACTAATAATATTTAACGTAAATCACATGTTTTTAAGAAAATTATATATATATATATATATATATATATATATATATATATATATATATATATATATATATATATATATGTATATATTGAATTCGAGTTTTCAACGGAAATAGACATTTTGGGATAGCTTGAGTCCAAATAACCAAGTCTCGAAAAATGGTCTGTGTGTGTGTATGATAGCTGCCTAGCTTAAAAACAAAAAGTCGTACTAAACTGATATTATGATTTGTGATAAGTATATGCCTTAGATGTGACAGCAACTTTTTCCTTAAAATCGGCTAACCGAAACGCCACTTTATATCAATGCGGAAACATATTTTTACAATTTTCTCAAAAACGACTGTAACGGTTTTGATTAAACTCGGTGTATCGTTGTCTAATTAAATGGTCTTTTACATCATTTAGTTCTTATCCCCATTGATGTCACTTTACATGGCTTAAATGATCAATGTTCATATTCGTCTTCCTCTAAAGAACCTTTAATATGGTTTATTTTAAATAATTAACAATCTCTCATTATTAAAAGTTACAAAAAAAAAAAAAAAAAATACAAAATACAACTTTTTAAAGAATTTCGTACTGGATAAAGGAGAAACAAATAAAAATGCTTATTCAGGTCGAAAACGAATCTCCAGAAATACTAGTCAGAAGGTATACTTATATAACATCGTTTGAAGGCGGAAAATTTTAGAAAAAAAAATATCGAATATAGAATGTTGTAGAAGGTTACGTAGGGTGGCAAAAAAATTACAAATAATAATTTTTGAAAACTAATAATATTTAACGTAAATCACATGTTTTCAAGGAAATTAAATGAAATTTACTACCTAAACGAAAAGTCGTACGAAACTGATTTTACGTAATTAAGATAGGTCAGATATGACAGCGCCTTTTTCCTTAAAATCGCCTAACCGGAAGTGCCACTTTATATATTATATATATTTATAAGCATATGCTTATAACCTTAAATATATTTACTGTTGTTTAATTATTATTAGATCTGATATTATATTTAAATAATTAGGTATCTATCGTACGTTTATTCGGAAAAATCATCATGTAACCTTTTAGAAAATTAAATTAATGAATACTTTGATGAAATTCCTTTCATAATATTCCAACAGTATCCACTTACAATTAGTCTGACAATTTTTGACCTGTCTATGACTCGCAATGCAAATCTCTTAATTCCGTTGTAGTAAACTTTGCAATGGAAAATAACAGTTTAATAACTAATAACTCATACAATCTATAATCAACGGAACGTGCAATCCATGATCAAAGGATCGTACAATCCATAATATACCGGTGATATAATAAATAGGGCTTTTGTTATTTTAATGGTATTTATGATTTATTAGCTGTAACATTTTAGCTTTAGCTTAGTTAAAAATACAATTTAAAAATTATATGATAGCCCAACATGGCCAGAAAATAATTTCTATTCAAAGTTGACTGGAAAGTGAAAGTGTGTGTAGCGCGCACCAGATTTTTTGTTTTAATCACGAATTATCATATATGTAATCTGTAACTGCGGAACTCTTTAGCATTTTAGTATTCACTGATGAATAAAACTCGTGAGTATCAAACAAGTATATGTTATGGGATTACCTTAATTACCGAAAATGGCTTGCTAAGTGTCAATTGTGGTTTTGAATTTTTTTGGGATGCCACTGGATAATTATTGAGGATAATTATCCAGAATTAATTAATAAAATATTAGTTAAACAAATTATGTTATTGAACAAATTGGTACATGATTAATTTATTGGATTACTTCTCACAAATGCTTGTTGTGTGTTTATCTGTTCTCTAATTAATAAACATTACCTGTGATTTTAATGATATCAATAGGTGGCATGATTAAAATAACTTTTATTTACAAATTATGTTTATTTACAAATTATATAATAAAGAATCTATATATACATTCTATTTACGAAAATAAATGATTAATGATCTATGATTACTAATTGGTTGTGATGGCATGATTCAGATGGACAGAAGTTAAAATTTATATTGCAATTAAATATCTAAACATCTTTAAAAGGAATTGTTGGGATTTACTTATCTATATTTTATGCGAAGTGGTGGATTTGGTAGATGAAAGAAATCAAGTATAAAAATCATCCAGTCATTCCAGTCAAAAGTCCTTTGGAAAATTGTAGACGCACCCTTTTATGTTTCAAACCTCACGTTACACACTGACCTTAACACTCCTTTCATCACGGCAACTGTCACTGACCGCTTTAATAATTTTCATGACAGACTGACTCTAAATTTCAATCCACTTACTCAAGTTCTATCTACTGCCACAAATCCATATAAGCCGCCCAGAAGACTGCTGAGGCGGTGGCCAAGAGACTTATTGCATTGAGCTACTTGCTGCATTATCTTTTTTTTTGTGTTATTATATTATTATGTATGTGCTATTTTACTACAGTTTTTTTCTTGTATTTTTGTTTTTTTTTATTACTATTCTTTTTTTTATGCTGCCATTTCTCTCCTTGGTATCATATTTGCTGAATACCGAGGTAGATGGCAAATTTATTGTGAGCCAGGAATATGTATAAATAAAGTAATAAAATTAATACCAATTTTTATCATTATAACCACAGGTAATGTATGTAATTATAAAGCATGATAAACACAAACAAGCCTTTGAGAAAAAAAATCCAATTAATTAATCACGGACCAAATTTATTTTACTAATTTTTTATAATTAATTTTTATTAAATAATTCTAATTTTTATTAAATAATTATATAATACTAATATAATATCATCAATAATTATCCAGTGGCACCCCGAATAAATTTTAAAACCCCAAAAGGTAACATATCACACTCAACTTCACCTTAATTCTGAGGTTATCATAGGATACATATCACATATCGTCTAGTAGTTTTCTATAAATGAGAGGGAAGTTTATCTTTATGCAAGTTGCCCTGTAAAAAGGACATTTTAATAGAATTAATAACAGACGTGAAGAGTTCGAAAATATTTTGTACAAACAGTAGTCCAATTTTTCCGCAGAATAGTAAAAAAAATTATGTGATATTTTAAGTGCCATGCTTTTTGTTGAATAAGAAGCGATAACTAAGGAAACATTTGCTTTAAATAAATAAAAATTACGTCACTGTAAACAAGACTAAATTTGCTTTTAATAAAAATAGAGTTTGTCATTAATGACACTATTTAAAGAGGACTTTTGAGCAGCAAAACTAAGCCAAGTTCTGTTTAAAAAATCATAAACTATTGGAGATTTTTTCTTATCATTACCGCCCTATACTGTAGATATTCCACTTTTAGGAAAACTGCCTAGTTTAATAAGCTCTAAGTCCATATTAATTAAGTTGAGGTTTATTAGACACTCATTTGAGATTCACATCAAGTCGTGTAAAGAAATGATGCGATTTTCTGTACTGTCATCTTGAAGTACCCGTGTTTTCAGCAAATTACTACAATTTGTTACTGCAACTGTTGCACAGCTTTATTCTTTATTTCTTGTTTTATATGATCTAGAATATATTTTAATAAAAATAATTGCTTAAGTACACATTTTATTTTTAAAAATAAAAAAATAATGAGCTTACAAATATTTTTGATGTAAAGTGGTTATGAATTTTTTCCCCTCCCAGATATTCCACAATTTTTCTGATCTCATTATATTAAGTGATTAGTAATTCATTAGCATAAAAAATTAATTTTAATTTATAAAAGTAATTTTACTGAAAAAATATATATATTTTTATTAATTGCGTAGGTTAATTGTAATTTTCATTGACGAAACGT
The DNA here is from genome assembly GCA_928085145.1 of Nezara viridula. Classification (NCBI taxonomy): domain Eukaryota; kingdom Metazoa; phylum Arthropoda; class Insecta; order Hemiptera; family Pentatomidae; genus Nezara; species Nezara viridula. Next base: position 226,835,002 of record OV725077.1, on the reverse strand, counting down.
TACTAGAAATTTTTAGTTTTATCACTTTAAAGATTTTAATTAATCTCTAGAGCATTTCACTGTAATTTTCATCTTTATCGTAATAAAAGTTAATATATTTCTTCTGATGAATTCGAGAATTTCTTCTACGTGAAATTATTTAAAATCATATAAACAAAAATACATTTGTTTTTCTTAACAGTATATCTATCGAAAATATATTCTTTATTCCTTCCAGTGAAAAAATCCTATAACTTTTTATAACATCTAAATATTTACTAGTTCAATTGCCGAAGATAATTTTATTAAAAATTCAGCACCATCGAACTTTAAAAATTTCAAGCTTAATTTTCATGGGCGAGTTCTGGTACGAACGAGTAGCCTTACTACATAACTCAAAGGTGCCTTCTCAATTTTATAATGTACTTTATGTATTTAAAATACAAAATAAAATACATTTCAAAATATTTTTTTTTTAAATACAGTTACAAGTAATGTATTTTATGTTTTACTTCTTTAAATACAATATACAAAAAAATGTATTTTATTTTGTATTTTAAAATACTTTATTATACTGCCCAAGTCTAGTTCATATCATAACTAATTCATGAATTATAAAATCAACCATAATTAACATACTTATATTTATTTGTGGTGTGAATGTGGTGTTATGGTGTTCATATATCACTACAATTATTGTCCACGTGAGTTTATTATATTCTAAATAAATAAATTTAATAATGTTTTTTTAACTAATAATAATAATAATAATAATAATAAGGCTTAGCGAACCCGAAGGTTCGATGCCGACACCACCAATCGCTTGTTACACACCTCCCCCCTCCACCGTTCGACGTCCAAACCCAGTCCCTTCAGATCGGCTTTAATGCAATCTTCCCACCTTCGGTCTACCCCTCGGACGCTTACCATTCGGCACAGCAAATATTAACATTTTAGGAATTCTCTCGTCACTAAGCCCAACAACTTTACAAGCCCATTTGATTCGTCGGGATGAAATTACCTCAATTATATTACCCGGATACAGCTCACGCAATTCGGCGTTGTGTAACCGTCTGAACTCTCCGGTTAACTCCTCCTTCTTCGGTCCGAATATTCTACGTAATACTTTATTTTCAAAAACCTTAAGACGCTGCTCATCCCTTAATGTAAGCGGCCAAGTTTCGCATCCATAAAGAACTGTAGGCAAGATAATTGTTTTATAGATTGTAATTTTTAAGTTTCGGGACAAGAGGCGCGAACTAAGTAGTTTTGTCACAGAAAAATAACAAGCATTTCCCGCCTTCAGTCTAACCTTAATCTCTTCTTCAATTTCGTTTTTTCTAGTTATCGTAGAACCTAGATACCTAAATTTATCTACCTCTTCAAACATATTACCATCTATAACGATATCACCAGTAGTATCGCCATCTTTGCAGCTAACCATATATTTTGTTTTATCCACGTTTATTTCGAGTCCTAGTTCTTTACCGGCTTTCATTAACGTTGTCGTATTTAGTTTTATAGTTTCAACGTCTTCGCTTAACAGTACCAGATCATCAGCATAGCCCAGCACGGATAATGTCCCGCCCAGATCCAACCCTTTCTCGGTTCGCATTACCTCCCTAATGGCATGTTCTAATGCCAAATTGAACAAGACAGGCGAAAGAGAATCCCCCTGTTTTAAGCCCGAACGAACCTCAAATTTTTCGGACAAATTATTACCGATTCTAAGTTTATTGAGTGTCTCCGTCAAGCACATCCTGACTAGATTTACTAGTTTTTTTGGAATCCCCTGCTCGATAAGAATATTATACAGTTTCTGGCGGTCAATAGAATCGTAAGCTTTTTAAAAATCTATATACAGCTGGTGAACAATACCGTTATACTCCAATTTTTTCTCTAATATTTGTCGTAAAAAAAATATTTGATCAATAGTCGAACGATTCCGTCTAAATCCGCATTGGTAGTCTCCGATAATTTCCTCGGCGTATTCCGTGATTCGACTGGTTAAGATTAAAGTGAATATTTTGTAACATACCGGAAGGAGTGAAATTCCTCGATAGTTATTACAATCCGTCCTCGGACCCTTTTTGTGAATCGGAATAAGAATAGATTCTTTCCAATCTTCAGGTAATTTCTCGTTCACCCAGATCTTTTTAACCAACCGATGTATTTTAGAAAATCCAGCTTCCCCGCATGCCTTAATTAGTTCAGTAGGAATATTAACGATTCCCGCGATTTTAATTTTCCGATAGCTACTTCAACTTCCTCTTTACTTGGTCCTTCTATTAACGGTTCAGCACTCTGGTACTCAGAAGGGGAACACAGATCATAATTTCCCGTATTTAAAATATTGTCAAAGTGGTCCTTAAACTTATTCAATATGTCAACCGGATCGGTCAGAATATTGTTATTATCATCCCTAATTCCAGATGTTACGGGCCCTACATATTTACGTGATCTGTTTATACCTTTGTACATGTCTCTTACCTTATTTTCGATTCTATTAGTTTCTATTTCAATTATTTTATTTTTAAGATACTCCCTTTTTTTATTTTTCAGCAATTTTGTCGTTTCGTTCTTTGAGATTCGGAAGTATTCCAGATTGTCTTCGCTAGGATTATTTAGAGCTTTTAATTTAGCGGCTTTTCTTTTTTCACACATGTTTAAGCAATCTTCATCAAACCACGATTTGTTATTCTTATTTTCCTTTTTTCCTAGACACGAGTTACCGACCGCTTTAATATTATCCCTGATCTCTACCCATAACTTGTCAATATCCTCGTGGTCCTCGTCAGGAAGCTCTAAAGCTTCAAACCTATTCTTAACATCTAGCTCGAATTGGTTTCTAATTGATGGATTTTTTAATTTTTCCAAATTAAAATTCTCAAAATCGAAACGGTTTTCTTTTCTCTTTTTTAAATTAAGTTTTTGTCGAAGTTTCGCGATTACTAATTCATGACCCGACCCACATTCTGCTCCGCGATAAGACCGTACATTAATTATACTGCTTTGCCAGCTGTGTTGTATCAAGATATGATCGATTTGATATCGTGTTTGCGAATGCGGTGATGTCCAAGTATATTTATGAATATCCTTATGTTTAAACGTCGTACTTTTAATTATCAGGTTTTTCGAGATGGCAAAGTTTATCAGACGGATCCCATTATCATTAGTATATTCGTGCAAACTTTCTTTACCAATCGTCGGAATATAAACTTCTTCCCTTCCCACCTTTGCGTTCGCGTCACCTACAATTATTTTCATGTAGTTTCGCGGTAGTTTATCATAAACCCATTCGAGTTTATCGTAAAATTCACTTCTCCCTCCAGCAAGTCTGGAGGGCCCCTCTCATTGCTGGTCAGCGAGTCCATCGGACTTAGCCGGGAGGAACTTCCAAGGAATTTCCACCCCACATTCGCCATCCGTGGGACGCTCCCCATACGCGGTAATGAGCCCGCGCGAGGAATGTTTTTTTAACTAGTTATAGAAAATATAAATTGCAATTTGACTAAATTTTAATTAATCATAAACATATAAATTTACATCAATTGCAACACAAGATCCCTGCCAACATCTCCATTGGCACATTCACTAACATATCTGGTAAAATACCACTATCCCGTGGTTCCAAAAAGACTGAAGTTTGGAATATGTTTTTTTACCATCCTAATCTGATATTCTGAAAATGATTTATAATAAAATGTCAACGTCTTGAAGCTTTTCATATTTTAGTGGACGTTTGAGGTTCCTTTGTGTTAGTCAGTTGAGGAATGCGATAGGAACTACAGATTGGTCCTTCTGCCGCTGTATCAAGGTTATAAGCCTGTTCTCCTTTGGCAACTACGTTTCTCAAATTTCTTTTCCGAAAAATAAGTCGCCTACATTTGGAAACTTTAAAATGAAGTGAAAAAATTCAGGTGCGCGCATTACACATCTTTCGCATTGGTCACAATCATCTGATTAACCTCATTTCTAATTATCCTCTAATCTATAGTAGTCCATGGTATAGGCCTCTTTTTATTAAATTATTAACTTCCAGCTGAAACTTCGTAAATAGTTACATCTTATCTAACCTAAAAATATTATATTTACGAAAATTCTCGAGATTGGGGCGTTTTAAATCTGGAGGATGGTAAACTTTGTCTATTCAATTAGTTACTAAAAACTCGTAAATATCCATTTGATTTCCAGTTGAATCGTAAGATAATGTGATAAAAAAGTTGATAAAAATTGTGGCCTACGAAAATATTGGACTTTTTGGCCTATATAACTTCGTTATTTTGACAATTTAGGGGCGTGGTCACTCCAAACCAATCCTTTTTCTCGACTTTGTGCTCAAGTTATCTTACCATTCAAATGGAAAGCAAATGGGTGTCAACGAGCTTTTAATACCGTAATTAAATATACAAAGTTTACCGACCTCCAGATTGAAAACGCCCCAATTCCGAGAATTTTCGTAAATAAAATATTTGTAGATTACGGTGAGATGAAGCTATTTACGAAGTTTCAGCAGGATGTTAATAATTTCATAAAAAGGGGACATATTATTATCCTCTATATCAATGGGATACCCATGCGTTTCCACACTTCCGTAAGAAATCTTGGGGTAATTGTTTGATCAACATCTATCCTAGAATAATTACATTTCTTAAATTCTGAACGTACATTTCTACCTTCAAACAGTTTCTGAGATTTCGTGAATCTATGGCTCTGATCAGTCAGTTCCTAGTTTCCTCTCTCATTTTCCCTCACTTCAATTATGGCTGCCTTGTATACTATGGACTAGCTGGGAAGTTTGAGAGCAGATTAAAGAGACTAATGAATTGTTTCATTAGATTTATCCTTGGAGTCCCCAGGCGTTCCCACGTCTCCATTTGCTATGTCGAGTTGAAGTGGCTCTATCCATGTTTCCAATGAAAATATTTCCTAGTTCTATTCCTTTTCCGAACCTTTACAACCAAAAAACCTTCTTATCTTCTTGGTTTGTTTACTCCTTGTTCCTCTGTTCATTCGTTCAACACGAGGTCCCAATCCTCAAATCTGTTTCTGCCTTCTCATAGAAATGTTTCCTTACAAAATCCTTCGTCATAAGTGCTGATTCGTTTCGGAATTAACTGCGAACCTCTAAACTGAACTCATCCTTGACCTCATTAAAACACAGTTTATTTTTTTATCTCCTCAGCAATGAATCTTCCGAATATATGTAAAAATAAAGTTATTTTGTACTTTAGATATGTAAGCTATATTAGACTGATACCTTGCAGATATGTATGCGCCATATTGCTTATTTGTACAAATACGTGAACTCACTCGTATGTATTTATGTATAAATTCATATGTCTTCAAGATCATATATTCACTACGGTGTGTTTTCTTTATTCAAATATTAGGATCAGAAAACTTTGTAAATTAATTAATTTTTAATTGTCATTTAATTATACGTAATCGCCAGACAATTGCCATTTCTTTGTTCATTATAGTTAATCTGAGGAGACTAAATGTCCCAGAATAAAATTCATTTTCTTTCTATTCTTTCTTTCACTTTGAAAATAAATTATTTTCCCCCTAATTCTATCTTTAGAACCACGAATTCTAGTGGCCGAACCCTACTGTCTGCACTCAATTCCGAACGTTTTCATCTCCTTTCCCCCAACTCTCCTACCTACTGGCCCACAGATCCTAACCGTAATCCTGATATCCTTGGAGTTGAATGTGACAGATTGTAATATATCTCAATAAAGAAATTAATTTTTAAAAAAAGTCTAACTTTTTTTTTGTAAGCCACATAACTCCAGTCTGTGAGCTACATAAGCATAGAGTGATTTGTTACCATGTTAAAGTAATGAATATTAAACGTTGGGCAGGTTAACATAGCTTAATTTAACATGGAGCCAACGATTAAACCAATAAATGATTATGCATTGCTTTACTATAAGTTATCAAACTGTTATTTTTCCATTGCAAAGTTTAGAGTTCCGAGATTTTCATTGCGTACTATCGATAGGTCAAGATTTCCACACTATTTGCATGTGGATAGTCATTGTGATTTCACAGAACATTATGTGATTTCATCAAATTATTCACTAATTTAATTTTCTAAAATGTTACATGATCAACTTTCGGTATAAACAGGCGATAGATATCTAATTATTTAAATATAATTTCGAATTTTGACTTATTAAACTACAATAAACGTTACAAACGAAACCCTACATCATGACCTTTACACCCCTTATATCCTTGACGTTATTCCATCCCGATTCTCAAATTTTCACATGATCCTAATCCACCATCCTAACCCTTTAGCACAATCCTTATCTAGCTCCAGTCATCCCTACAACCCTCCTCGAAGGTTGAAACGGCAGTGGCCTCGAGAACTCTTGTAAAGACGTCACTGGAGTTCTGGAAATGGCCAGCTTCTCCACTCAAGTCATGAGTGTTTGTGGTTTTAGTGCCCTCCCTCAGTCGCAACCGGACTGATAATGCCGGCGACGCGGTTGAGAGAGAAGCGCTGGGATCTCTTAGAGTCTCGCTTTGTCCTTCACACGTGGGGGAAAGAGCTGGACTCGGAGATCTCTTGCCTGATTGTAAATATTGTATTTAAGTATGAATGTTTTTCTATTTATTTATATTACTTATAATTTATTTAAGTTTGCTACGAATTTCTGTATTTCATTTAATTTTAACTCTAAGTTACATTTCTTTGGTTTATTATAGTTTTTGCCTTTGTTATATAGATGTATATATTTTTTTTTTTTTTTTTTTTAATATATTTATTTATTTTATTATTTTTTATGGTATTGTATATATAGTATGAATGTGCCTCACTCAGCCTTAGTACTCAGTGTCCTTAAGTGTGGCAAAATGTGTTATTTCTCAATAAACAGATAAAAATAAAAATTTCAAGATTATTTTCTCTTCTTTCAACAAGTATGGGACGGTTCTAGATCATGTTATCATATCAGAGAAGAGCTTTGATGATAACAGTTACTTGTGCTGTTCTGCCATCCGTGAAGAAGGAATATAGATAGTATTTTTTTTAAACAATTATAGTTAGGCATTTGCCGGAAAGAAACGCAGCTAGAAGGTTACACAACAACAGTAGTTACACAAACTGTCCTAATATACATATAATTGATCTCAGGAGAATACTCAAGTATTTTCTACGATAACTCGTGTATTAAAGATACTAGTATTAACACTACCACTAGTGGATCCAGCCGAGGAGTCGCGCGCCTCCTTCCCTGGAAGCTGGAAAAAAATTCCAAAAAAGATTCCAAAAAGCAGCTATTTAAAGAAAAGAGAAACGTAGGAAAAATGTATTCTTATTCACGAATTTCCTAACGTAATATTAAAAAAAAATTATTATCGTGACCAGAACTAGCGAATTCTGACAGGGGGGCGCCCTCCCTTGGATGGTGGAAACAAATCCGAAAAAAAGTGACAAAAAACACCTATTTAAAGAAAAGAGAAATGTAGAGAAAATTTATTCTTATACACAAATTTCCTAACGTGATATTAAAAAAAAATTATTATCGTGACCAGAACTAGCGAATTCTGACAGGAGGGCGCGCCCTGCTTTATATGGTGGAAACAAATTCGAAAAAAAGTGGAAAAAAAACACCTATTTATAGAAAAGAGTGATTTAGTTTTTGGGCAGCCTTGAGATGCGAAGGCTTGTTATATTGACTCCGAACTGAGTCTCGCTGGTGAAATACATGATGGAGGAAAATTTATTTAAAAAAAAATGAACTTCATTTATTCTTTCAATCAACCTTTTATTCGAGCCCAAGTTTTTTTCCAGATCCATTTTTTATTCAGTTCCATCCAGGTTCCATTTCAACCTTCAGCTTGTTAAATGGACTTCATTATACAAAGTGCTAAATAAAAAAAATATCTTTCATTCATCCTTTCTTAGCCTCCTTGACGAATCCATGCGATTCATAAAACTAGTCACGATAATAATTTGAATATTTCTCATTAGAAAGTGTTTTTATTTTCTTAAAATAGCTGCTGTTGGGAAGGTACTAATTATTTGGTCTTCGATTTGATTGGAATCGGAAATTTTTCTTTCTTTTTTTTTTTTTTTTAGAGAACTCATTTCCAAGCTGCACGGCCATTTATAGTAATCTTTCTCAGATTTTAACAATGTCAGTAAAAATTAGCGTTAATTGACGGTGGTCATCGACCATATCACTTAATCAAATTATTAAGTTTAGATACTCGTTCAACTCACAATTTGAAGTTCTTTAATTTCTTAAAGTATACGTTTTTCGCTTCGATGTACTGTTTAGTAGTAAGACATCAAAAAAAAAAAGATAAGATAAATCTGGATTTCTGTCTGTAAAAAGTTTTCTCTTGGTGGCCCGTATTAACAATTTAGTTTTTTACGTGTCTAAACCCATATAGAGGTTGTCCCGTAAGTAGAGATAAATATTTAAAGGAGAGATAGCAGAACTCAATAAATATAGAATATATAAATATAGAATTCGATTTTTAGCAGGAAAATAGGAAATTAAAGTTTAGTGATTAAAATCACTATGTAATTCACATTTTTTGTTGAATAGAAAGTGATAAAAAAAACTATTTAATGTAAGTAATTAATGATTGCTTCACCGTAAACTTGACAAATTTTACTTTAAATAAAAATAGAGTTTGCATTTGTTAAAATTATTCAAAAGGGACTTTTGAGCGAATAAACTCAGCTAAAGAGTTGGGGAAGATGGGTAGTGGTGGGGGAACGGGTAGGGGTGAAGAAAGCACCTGGTACAAATGTTGCCGCCCCCCCCTGAGAAAATTCCTGGATCCGCCACTGAACACTACTTGCTTTTTTCATTTTAATTATCCTTATCCGACAGAGAGAGTTTACGGTTTGGTCAAGACAGTAATTTCGGTGATGCTAGGTCAAAATCAATGGACGGTCTGAGGTAAACGCTCAATAAAGATAGAATCGGTAGAATTATTTATCCGAAAACTTTGAGATTAGTTCGGGTTTAAAACAAGGTGATTTATTTTCATCTGTCCTGTTAAATTTGGCATTAGACCATGCCATTAGGGAGGTAATGCGTAACGAAAAAGTATTGAACCTGGGTGGTACAACACCCGTGCTTTGCTGTGCGGATGATTTGTTTCTTTTAAGTGAAGACACGGAAACTACAAAACTTATTACAACTGTATAAATTGAAAAATACATGCAGTAAATGTGCACACGGTAATAATACAATCACATTAAAACGCTTGTTGAGAAATTGCCCATTGGTAGCACTCTAAAAATATATTTAAATAAGTAGATCTCGAGGTAATCTTCTTTTCAGACGCCTTGAAAGATTATTAGGTATCGAAGAGGAGGCAAGGTTTGAAACGAGAGCGTTCGGATGTTTTAGAAATTTGTTATGGAAGGATAGGTATCTGGCTTTACGGTAGCGGGATACCTCCGTGAGTGAGCACTGACTTCCAGAGCTGAAGGTGCTAGGTTTGAATCCTGCTGATGACTAGTAATTTTTCATCAGCCGCGGGTCGACCCTGGGATCGAGAGACCCTTCTGATGCAAATCCAGTCTTTATAAAGTGGGTTCTCTTAATTAAATAATTAATTAAGAGAAATATCTGGCGATTGAGCGTGATGTTGGACCGTCACCTCCCTGCACAACCGTTGGCCTTGAACAGTACTTCCTCACATTCTACTGAACCCAAGACTCTTCATGGCTTGTTAGTAGTACAGGATTTATTTATTTTATTATATATATATATATATATATATATATATATATATATATATATATTTAATGTAGGCGTTACAGTCTATAGCGCCACAGATTTTTCTACCACCATCTTGAAATGAAAGGGCGATGGTGATGCCGAGTTTGAGAGTCGTTCTCGGGTGTACTTTGACATTGATACTGAATCTTAAAACAATCGATTCAGTAATTTCGGAGAAAAATCGAGGAGGTTTACCGCGCACGGATGAATATTTTGTTTTTATTCCACTTTCAGATTCTACGTATCTTAAAACGAAAAACATTATACTTTGGGGGGAAGGGAGATCATTACATAGATTGATTATTGAAAATAATAAACCAAAAACAAATATTAAAATTTGATATACTTTTGTCGGTTCTAGGGAGTGACCATAAAAAATACTAAGGCAAGAACCTTCGAACATATGTCTTATATTTTTCGACCTAGAATCGCCAAAAAAAGATTCTTTGAAATAGGCGAACACCCAGCCATAACCTCCATTTGTTAGTAAGAAAAATTTAAATAAAAAATGTCAAATAGTGTTCACGGCCAACATCATTAATATATGAATTAACTTAGAAAATATTTGGTTATGTTCATTAGATCAATTGTGCGAATTCTAGGACAGTTCACGTCTACTATTGTTGTGTAACCTTGCAGGCAACGGCTCATTTCCGGTGAATATCTAACTATTAACTCTTACAAAAAAATGGTGTTTTGCATTTTCTTTTCACGAATGACAGTGACCCCATGTCCGTAACTTTACTATTCAAGATATTGAATATTTATGGTTTACTTTTAGCCTTATTCTATTCAATGTCAATGCATCTTTCTAATATTTTCATAAAGTTTGTTTATTTAAACCGAATGAATTATATGTTACTTTTTTAGGTAATGTTTATACAGACTTTTCCGTAAGTAGAGAAAAAAATTTAAAGTCATGACAATAGACTTCCAAAGCTACAAAAAATTGAGTATAAACAATGGTTCAATTAGAAAATTTTCATGTGTTTTTTAAGTAAGTCAAAATTTATGAAGCAAGATGAATAGAAAGCTATAAGTAAAAAAGAATTTAATTTTAAGATATAAAAATTTCTTCACAGCAAACTAGACAAGATTTACTTTAAATAAAAGTAGAATTCGTCATTGTTTAAAACTATCAAATGAGGACTTTTTAGACGATAAACTAAGCTAAGTACTGTTTACAAAAAAAATCATGAATTATTCTCATTTTTCTTAATCCCTCTCCAACTATACAACTGATGCCCCACCTTAAGGGAAATATTCTAATTTGATGCGCTTTGAATCCACATTAATTAAGTCGAGGTTCATTATGAAATCAATTAAGATTAACCTCTTACATGCAGTATAAGCCTCTTTTCCACCTCCTTAGCAAGAATGGGTTTTGAAAAACCAGGTGTCGAAAGATAACGAATTTATGACGAAATAACGTATCCCAATTCGAGATATATAATTGACCCAAAATAAAAATGTTATTACTCAGTGGACGCAAAATTTTATGTTCTGATGTGAGTTTTTCCTGTTAAGGAACTCATTTCCAAACTATAGGGCCATTTTTAATAATTTGTCTCAGTTTTTGACAAATTTGGTAAAACTAGAAAACAGCTTTGGTTTTCTATCGTACCACTTAACCAAATTATTAATTTAAGATACTCGTTTGACTCACAATTTGACGTTCTCAATTTCTTAATGAATACATTTTTCGCTTTGATGAATCGTTTAGGAGTTATAGTTGAAAAAAAAAACAATATTAAAAATATCTGACATTTTTGGTTTTAAAAAGTTTTCCCTTGGTGGCCCGCATAAGCAATTTTGTTTTTTACGTGTGTAAACCCACATATATAACACGGCGTGTTAACAAAGCCGAGCAAGGTCTACTTCGTAGATCAATAGAAATTCGCGGAATCCCGGTACGCCCGGGAGACACCCCATAGGCCTTGGTAGCCAGCGTGGGAGCCGGCCTCGGGATTAAGATCAACGCAGAAGACCTAGACTTTGTGGAGCGACGGAGACCAAGAAAAGATGATCCCCGACCACCACCCGTGATTGCTCGTTTTGTGAGGCAGTCTGTATGCGACGACTTGGTGCAAAGAAGAAAGGTAAAAAGGAACTCCAGGGCTGTCTAGATATGTAAAATATGAGGTTATTTGATAACTTTTAAGCTAAAAATATCCGTGATTTCAGCAAAAATGACCACAGTATATTATTGCCAAGCTTAAATTGTTTTCTTATTTTTTAAACTAGGATATATTAAAATAAGCATAAAAAGATAAATATACTTTACATAAAAATAAAAAAAAATTAGCTTTGTTTATCCGCACAAAAGTTTTTTTAAGTCGTTTTAGCAATAACGGTTTCGACTTTCATTTGAAATAAATTTTGTCAAGTTTACAGTGCAACAATTGTTAATTATTATTTTTTTGGAGGATCCTCCTCTTCCTCACCTTTAAGGCTGTTCGGGCTTTTCCCGAGCGAGGGGGTGAGGGCGAGGATGATTGCATTAATATCTGCCTCTCACTTTCTAGATGGCGGCCGAAAAACAGTGTTGCTAGAGACCTCAGAGCCTAAACGAATCTTCCGATTTCAATGAAACTTTGCTAAAGGCGTCTCCTCGATGCAGTTTATGCTCAATAAATTACATTTTTTTTTTAATACTGGAGAGGTAGTTCCTGTCCGACTAACGGCGGACTGAAACCTATTTTACAAATTATACAACTGTTCTATTAATTTTAGTGCTCGTTGGTCAAATTGTGTATCTGTAATTTACAGTTGATTAATAGCTCGTTGGTTAAATGGTGTAACTGCAATTTTCATGTATTCTGTAGTTCAGATCGTATTTTTTTTTATCAACTTAAAATAAACTGAACGAAACCACAGTACCGACGAATTTTTAATTTCTTTAAAAATTTATATTATACATCACACCTTATTGCCTACTTATATGATAACATATAAGTATTTCTATTTCATAATAATTATACTTCTTTCACGATATAATATAAATAATATTATATATAATACAATAATTAATATATTGTATTCAATATATATCAACTGCTGTCACCTAGGTGAAATTAAATTTTCATTTCTCGTAAAAATTTTGGCAAAAAATCTTTATTTTGTATTAGTAGAGTAGGAGGTTACAGGAGCTGAATGCTGTAACGAACACACCAGGATGTTTTAAATGAACAGCTGTATATTTAGTGCTTATTATAGAGCTGAAAAGGAGGAGAGTTCTTATAATATCCTATTGTCCTAATACTAAAATAAAATAAAATATGAAAGTCGCTAAAAACTTTTTCATATAATAGAGAAAAAATTAAATGTACGATTAATATTTTTGTCCACCGTACGTTTAAATGACACGAGTAGTAGACTAATATCGACATGGAATATGTTATCTATGATTATAATATTATCAGGTATTGGTTGTGATTAAGGTACTTACCCGATACCATGGTCTGATTAACAGAGGACACGCACTAGATGTTGCACCAGATGAGAACTAAAACAAACCAATATCTCACTCCATGACCCATCGCCTTGCCTCATATGTTATCTCTAACAGCGATAAGAATATTTTTATTTGTTTGTATTATTAAGAGTAACTTATTTATTTTTTTCACGATATAGGCCAGCTGATATACGCGCGTATATCATTATTTCTTGGATTTTTTTTCTTTTTTTTGCCAAACTTTCTTCAAATGTAAAATGCAAAATGCAAAATGCAAAATGCAAAATGTATGTTACTAATTTTTGCCTTAGCTTAGCCCAGATTGTTATTTGGGGTTTATTGATAAAAATTGTTAAATCGTGGTTATTATATATCAATTGATTGATTTTTTTGTGCAGAATAAAAAAAAAATATTGATTATAATATCTCAAATAACAAAACTAAAAGTAGACAATCCAGTAAAGTAGATCAAGTAAATTTTTGTTACGAAAAATAAAGTTACATTCATTTTAGTGTACTATAAAATTCATAAATACGAATTTTTTACTTTCCTACCTATACTAGGTAAGGAAAGTATTGCAATCGGGTCAAATTTCCGACATGCGGTTTTCGACGGATCTATACGTTTCACAGCCCCCTGAGTCCGAAAAACACATTTTTAGCCATTGGTCTGTCTGTCTGTCTGTACCAAGATTTTCTCGGGAACTACTGAACCGATTTTGTTGCTTCTTTTTTTATTTTGTAGGGTTTCGATTACTGATGGCTGTGACAAAAAATCATTGCTCCATGCGCAATAGCTTGCACGCAATAAATGAAAAACACGTTTTTCTATTGACTGTAGCGCAAAAACGGCTCTAACGATTTTGATGAAACTTTCCTATAATGTTCTAATCACTGTTCTTTCAACTTTCGTATATAAACTAAATTCCCTAAAAAATTCAGGAAAAGATGTTATAAGGAAAAGAAAAATGTTATGGAGCCTAACTCCCTAAGTACATATTATACGGTGAAATTTATAATAAAACTTTTGAAAGGTAATTAAATTAACAACAAGCCCATATAAAAATCGTTCATTTTGGACAGTTATTAACGAAGTTAAAGCGATTCAATTCCCAATGAAAGATTATGAGTTCATTTCCTGGTGTCAGAAAGGGATGAATAAGAGAATAAAGATGACTAAGTGAAATTAAGAAATTCTGTTGCCCACATCACACAACCTTCACTATTTCCTCTACTATTAACAGAAATTATTGTTTGACAATACTAAGCTATGGCAAAAAGTTTTTTGAATTTTTGACACTGATCTACCTTAAGCTGGTTTCATTGCCTTAATTTATCAAATAAATCGTACTCAAATCTTTTGTTTGTTTAATGTTCAGGAAAATAAATTTAGCTCAATTCTTTTTTGTTTCTTCATGAACATATGTAAAGATATAAAAACTTTTCTGAAATAGGTAGGAAAATCGTGTGCGTGGACACACCAGATGTTTTAATATTGAAAATTGCAAATTTTAGTAATGTAAGATGGGGTAACTTTGGGACAGCGGGTAAAATTTAGTTCGTGGTAATTCCGTGGTGGATACACTGTGGTGGTTCATTCTGCAAAAGCGTGCTTAGTGTAGGCATGTACTGCGGCTACTACCTTGCGGTACACTACTCTTGAGGCACAAGCGAAAGTTTCATGAAAACAAGAATTTTAATAAAAGCTTTGGAAGTAAATAAAACCTAACTGCACAACGAGTGTAGTGAACTGGAGTTCTCAAACTGCCGCAAGGTAGTAGCGCAGTACATGCCTACACAAAGTACGTTTTTGCAGACTGAACCAACACAGTGTATCCACCACGGAATCACCACAAACTAAATTTTATCCGCTGTTCCAAAATTACCCACACTCAGACACAAATTTACTCTATCTAACGGTGCTTGATTTTATAGGGGACTTGTTTTTCTATCCATTATTGTATCCAAATTCGACGTTAGCACAACATTTCGAAAGCTGACCCACATTAATTCCTTTTAAGCTAGTAGATATTTAGAAAAACTTCTAAAGCATTTTTTATCTTTGGTTCTAATTTGTTTACGGAGGTTGCGTTTACACCATTTTCTCTAGCATTCAGAGCCCTAAGTCCATAATAATTTTCGTGTGATTCGGTAGAACCGTTCTACCTTCGGTAGAAGGTATCCCAATTTTTTGATTGGTGACAAAATTTCGAAAAAGATTTCATTCCAACATTTTTTTTTTTTTGTTTTTCTTGGCATAGGAATTTTGCATACAGCGAGTTATAAAATCGTGTATTTGTATTCCTATTATTTATTATTTCCAATTTAAATATATTTATTTATTAAATACAAGTACCGCGTGACATTGATTATCTCCTCAGGATTGTTGGATGTTAACAATTTCTTATATATATCATCATTATTATAAGGATTTAGAATTTTTTTCCTTTGAAGTTTATAAGCAGAGCATTCTAAAATTATAGGTAGGATGGTCACTGTTTTGTTAGATTTATCGTATATTGCAGAATTTTCGATTCCAATACGTTGAAGGTATATTTTGAATAATACATGACTTGCTCTAAGTCTAGAAAAATTTTAATATTTCGATTGCTATGGAAATTCGTGTTTTAAAGTTTTTCCAGGAAGAACTGTAGAAGAACTCGGATAAGAAGGACTGCAATGGGCAGTAAAACAGTGAGTCTTCAGTGAAAGAATGTGACAGAACTCATTCAACAACCCTTAGCCTTCGGTAAAAAAAATGAGGCAAATAGCCTAGTTCACGAAGCCCAAGAGCTTAATAATAAAAACTTATCATTTGTCCATATATGAGGCTAAAATCAACTCATAATAATCACCATAATACAGCCTATATATAGTATATCGGTGATTATCATTTTAGTGGCAAGTTTTAGTCCATTACAACTTTTACGTGATTAGCTAAGTCTTTTTTTTTTAACTTGTTTATTGAAAATTATTATTATCTATCCCAAAAGACATTTATAATAGTGTTCAGACATAAAAAAAAAACCTAAAAAGAAAAAAAGACACATACATACCTATATAAACTATTTACAATCAGGCAAGGGAACTCCGAGCCAGACTTGCCTCTCCAACTGTGGAGGGAAAATCATGACTCCAGGATCTCTGCACTTCTCTCTCAACCGCGTCACTGGGGCTAAACCCTGTGGAGATTGAGCGAGAATGCTTTAGCCATATATACTCATCTCGTGAGTGGAGAAGCTGGTCATTGCCAGAACTCCAATATTTACAAACTATGAGCCATTGCCGTTTTAACATTCTTGGATGATTATAGGGATGGGTGGTGCTGGATAGGGATTGTACAATGGGATTCGGATGATGGGCAAGGTTTTGGTGAAATTCGGAGAGTTTTGCTGTGGTAAGATTTAGGACAAATGGGATATTAAGATCATTGTGAATGGTTTTGTTGGTTACATAGAAAGAAGCATCGACTATTGTTCGAAGGGTTTTGGACTGGAAGGATTGGATACGTTTGATGTTAGAAATTTTTTCTGTTCTCCACAGTTCAGGTCCTTACGTATAAGTAGGTTTCAGCATTGTATTGTAGAAAAGTATTTTATTTTCAATAGAAAGTTTAGATTTTCTATTTTGTAGTTTGTATAGTTGGTTCCACGTTAGACGTCTGTCTAAGAGAAAGCCAAGATACCGGAGTGTGTCTGAGAGAGGAAGCTGGATGGAATTAAAGTGTACTGGTAGACAGGAACTGCGTCGGAGTGTGAAGGTGATGTGTTGGCATTTGGATTCATTTATTTTAATACGCCATTTATTACACCAGTGCTCCATCAGGGAGAGGTGCCTTTGTAGATTTAAAGATGCTATATCAGGATCTGAGTCGGATGATGGAATGGCGGTGTCATCAGCAAATGTATATATATATATGACAAGGCAATGCAAATCTCGTAATTACTTTTTAGTAAACTTTGTAGTAGAAAATAACTGTTTAATAACTGATAGTCCTACAATCTATAATCAACGGATCGTACAATCCATAATCAACTTGTGATATAATAAATAGGCCTTTTGTTATTTTAATGGTATTTATGATTTGCTAGCTTTAAGCTTTTAACCTTAGCTCGGTTATAAATACAATTCAAACATTTTTTAATAGGCCAACATGGCCAGAAAATAATTTCTATTCAAAGTTGAGCGGTAAGTGAAAGTTGTGTGTTGCGCGCACCGGATTTTTTCTCTTCCAATATTGGTGAGATTTTTCAGTATTTTCCTATGTATGCTTTTATCTAGACAGTCGACATCTGCAATTTTAAGGTTCTTAATTCTTCTCTTATTGTTCTTAAAGATCTTTTTATTCAATCTTTCTTCCTTCATCCTTTTCATGTGCCCATAGAACATCAGCCTTCTAATTGTCATCTCGGTTTCCAGGTTTTCGATTTTATAATTAAAATATATTCAAAATTAAAATTTTAAACTTAAAAACTAAATCAGAACAAACCAAAACAAATTTATTGATTAGAAGAGGTTAATTAAAATAACTTTTGATTATTATATTGCTTCTATTTATTTCATATTTTTTGTACATATAGTATGAATGAAATCCTACCTCACTATAACTAATGTTCAACAGACAGATTGTTGTAATACTCAATAAATAAATTTTTAAAAAACGCTACAAATTATTTCACAATGGTTTATTATTTCCAAACAATTTTACATCTAAAGTAATATTACCTTCCGAGTTACAAAGAAAAGAAAACAAAAGGTGATTCCAATTATTGGACTAAACTATTTTTCTTTAATCATTAATAATATGCTAAAAAAAAAATAGCATTAGTTCAGTAAAACATTCAAAATTTAAAAACCAAACATTTGGAGTAGAACATATTAAAAAAAACAGAGACCATGTGTTTGCTCCTAATTGTCCGATATTAATTTTTTTTTTTTTTTTTTTTTTTTTTTTTCTTTTTTTTTTTTTTTTTTTTTTTTTTTTTTTTTTTTTTTTTTTTTTTTTTTTTTGAAAGGAAATTTCGCAAACTTTAAAAAAACTATCCTTAAACGTGAAACATCAAATTTTGAGAGGGGATTAAGTTTTTGAATTTTTTGGTCGATCACAATGGTTCATTATTGAAAATGATAAACCAAAAATATATTAAAATCGTGGTATTTCTACTAATAGTGCTTTGATTTCGACGAAACTTCTTTCATTTTTTAGGAAATTTAAATACCTTTGAAACATTTAATGACAATATCGACAAAAAAGTAAAAACTTTTCGAGTTATTCGGAATTTAATTTTACCATCCCTCGTAACTTTTTTTCCAGCATCTTTTCGTTGAAGTATGTTATATAGATAAATTTAAAGGGCGTCGAGGAAATGACTTTAGCGAAGTTTCATTGAAATCTGTACATTCGTTTAGGAGCTCCAGTCTATAGCAACTCAGGTTTTTCGGCCGCCATTTTGAAACTTAAAGGCGAAGAGTAATGTCGATGAAGGAGGATCATCCTCGGGTGACCTCTGATTTTATATCAAAATATGAAAAAAATCGGTCCAGTAGTTTCGGAGAAAATGCGCGGACGGCGGACGGACAAAAAATTTTTTATTTGTTTTTCTAATTCTACTCATCCTAAAACGTGAAACCTCAAATTTTGAGAGGGGGTTAAGTTTTTGAATTTTTTGGTCGATCACAATGGTCGATTATTAAAAATAATAAACCAAAATAAATAAATTAAAATTAAAAAAATTAATCTTGTTAGCGTTAACACCCCGAAAAACTATAAAATATGATTTTTATTTTATTATGAAATGGTAGGCATAAAATAAGAGGAATACACCTACATATGAATATAATCAGAGGAACAGTGAATAAGATGAAGGTCCTTGGAATAGAAAAGAGGAGAAAGGAAATGATTAAAACAATGAAGACAGTTTGGGCTAAAAGAAAAGTCAATAATAATGATAAACTAACGGTCCTCATCTGACCTATATCGAAAAAAAAAATACTATTAATAATATGAAAAAAATAAAGATATCCCTATCGCTCTTTAATTTAGCAAGATTCTAGTCGAGGGAGTAATGGAGGGGGAGGTTGATCTGTTCTAGTTCATTCAAAGTTGTGTGAGATCACACGTGCCGTCTCGTGTCGTGCAATATCCACTCTCTCATCTGGTGCTCCATTTAGCGCGTGTCCTCTCCCAATCAGATCAAGATATCAAGTAAGTATCTTAATCACAACCTAAAGGTATACCAGATAATATTATAATCAAAAAATAACATATGTCATGCCAGTTTCAGCTCACTACTTAAACACAAAGTGAACAAAAATATCAGTCGTGCATTTAATGTTTTTATTTAAAAAAAAAATGTAATTTATTGAACATAAAAAAAAATATTCCAATTGATGTTGTTTAAAATCTTGTTTACAAATACTTAAGAAAGGGTCTGCCAACTGACAAGGGTACTGCGTAAGTGGGGTCATCAATTTCAATCAAAATTTAATTTTGTTCATTTCAAAGAATTTGCACATTTTCGCCTCCATTTTTTTTTTCGAATTTCACAAAAAAAATTATAACTTTAATATGACTCCATCTATCCGTACAAATATTATACAGAGATTTAGTTTTTTAAATAAAACAGATAAAGAGTTAGAGATATAAAATAAAAACTTTTAAATAGTTTTTTTTTTATTACTTCTCATAAAAGTGTAAATCAAAAGATACTGATATAGTAAGGAAGAACAATAATTCAGCGTTCTAGCGATTGTGGTAACTTTGAAATAGAAAAAGCTCCAGATAAGTTATGAATGGTTCAGACTTGAACAAAAATTGTCTTCTAAAATAACGAATCCAAAAAATTACATTTTTTACTTTCACTAACCAATATATGTAATATATAGTAAGAGAATTTTTTCGGATAAAAGTTTTTAATACACGTTTTGAGTTCCTCTGAACCTAAATAGCCAAGTTCCGCAAAATTGTCTGTGTGTGTGTGTGTATGTGAACAGTCTAGCTCAAAAATGAAAAGTCGCACGTAACTGATAATACGTATTTCAGACAGATATATGGCTGGATATTACAGCAACTTTTTTCTTGAAATCGGCTAACCGGAAATGTAACTTTATATAAAAGGTTATACACATTTTTAAAATTTTTTTCAAAAACGGCTCTAACGATTTTCATTAAACTCGGTGTATCAATGTATAATGAAGTGGCCTTTAATATCATTTAGGTGTTACACCCATTAATGTCACTCTACAGAACTTAAATGCCCAATGGTCAATATTTCTTCCTCTAAAGTGCTTTTAATTTGGTTCATTTCAAATAACTACCTATCTCTCATTATTAGCAGTTACGAAAAATAAATGCTAATTACAACTTTTTAAAGAATTTGATTATTGAATAAAGAAGAAAAAATTTTAAATGTTTATTTATTTCGGAAATGTATCGTTGAAAAACTCAAAATTATAGAAAAAACACTATCTAATATAGAAAGTCGTAGAAGTTAATGGAGAGTTACGAAAAATTAATTTAAATTAATAATAATAATTTGTCAAAACTTATATTATTTAACGAAAATCAGATGTGTCCTAGGATATTAAATACAATTTCCTAATTAAATGTAAACTTTTAAAACTATATTTAAGTTTTAAAAAAGTATTTAAAATTCACCAAATCAAGGCAATAGCATAATTTAAAATACTATTTCATTTTACATGTGTGAAAGAAGGAGAAAAATATAAAAATATTTCATGAATGTTTAAAACATTTGTTTATTAAATTGAACACATGTTTAATAAATCTAAATTTAATATTATATTTATGAGCTGGATGAGGGACCTCCACGCCTAATGTGGATATCACGCCGAGTGAGGTGCCGCTGGGCACTGATCCTCCTCATGCCTTTCATGACAATTCTATTAATCAATCGATCTCACATTCATTGGTTGTCATTATCATTATGACAGGTGTGAATAAAACATTAAAGCTAAAAAAAAAAAAAAAAAAATATTATATTTGAATAATTACGTATCGATGTCCGTTTATTCCGAAAAATTATCATGTAACCTTTAATAAAATGAAATTTTTTTTTTTTTTAATTTCTTTATTGAGTATTATAACAATCTGTCTGTTGGACATTGGTTATAGTGAGGTAGGATGACATTCACACCATATGTACAAAAAAATAAAATAAATAGAACAAAATAATAATCAAAAGTATATACAATAGACAATAAAATAAAATAACCTAAAAAAATAAGAAAATTAAAACTAAGAAAAAAAAACACATGCATACCTGAAAAAAAAAATGAAATTAGTGAATAATTTGATGAATTTTTTTCTTTGTTGAATCCCAGCATATTCTACTTACAATTAGTGTCATAACTTTTGGTCTGTCTAGGGCAGGAAACGAAAATCTCGTAATTTCATTTTAGTAAACTTTATAATGAAAAATAACAGTTTAATAACTAATAGTCGGACAAACCATATTCATTTATAGGTTAAATATACATATGTAGTTTCAAATCTCTCTGGGCATATATGAGCTTTTCATTTAAGAGATTACTAACTCCAATTTTAACATTTTTGATTATTAATATTAGTGAAATTTCTAGTGAGAAAATGTATATATTTATTCACATTTCAATAATTCAGCGCTACAATCCTCTACTCTGGAATTAACTTACTCACTGTCTGTACAGATATTATAAATTTTCCAACAAGAAATATCATTAAAATGACATTACTCAAAAATGTTGAAATTGTAGTTAGTCATTCTGTCAACTGAAAAGAATATATAGCTCAGAGACTGGAGTTATGTGGTTTACTAAAGCAGATAGAGTTACGAGGTTTTTATTGCTTATCGTCAATATAATAAGTAAGTAGCACAGGCGTTGATGATCTTCGGGTTTTACGCCTTAAAGCCTAAATAAACAAACATATAATAAGTAGGATTTTTGTTATTTTAATGATCTTCATAATTTATTAGCTTTAAAGTTTCAGCTGCGTTTAAAAGGCACTTCAACATTTTTATAATTGCCCAAAATTGTCAAAAAATAATGTCTGTTAAAAGTAGAGCGGAAAGTGAAAGTTGTGTTTTGCGTGCATTATAATATTATAGCTATAAATAAAATAAATTCAAGCAATATATATTTTTTAATTTCACTTCTCTGTATAGGGAATATATAGTAATGGACATTATTTCAACAAATTATCGTTTAAAATGTATTCAAGCTATCCGTTTAAAGGTTCTTAACCAATGGCTGGACCTGTTTCTAAGTTAGATAGTTCAAATTATTTAGAGAGATCTCTTTAATGTTAAAATTGTAGTATATCAAAGCATTTATCACTCAACTTTATTTCCATCTCCGTGAATTTTTATTCCATATTTTGAAAACCTTTATAGGGTATTGAACAGCAGTAGAGTTAGAGAACGCCCTTGTTCGAGTCCTTCACGGAAAATAAATTAGTTTGTTAGTAAATTTTTCAGTTTTATCCTCGCTCTAACATCATTATTAGTGTTGCCCCAAATCAATCTGGACCTTGCTCTTGCAAAAGATCAAGTCCAAAATTGTATCAAGATCTAGACTAGACCCTGCAAGACTTGAGCAAGAACAAAACTGGCCTGCGAAACACTTACAATCTTGCAGTTAAGTCAAACTGAGACTATTTTCTTATATAGTACAGTGCTCAAACATTTTAATCATGCCTTAAATCTAAACAGCGTTGTGTTTTCTTGAAAATTTTTATATTTTTGTATAGCTTTCCAAACAATATTAAAAAATTAATCATGTGATAGCACTCGATCAAGATAAAACAAAACAAAACATCTGGTGTGTCCACTCACACGACTTTCCTACCTATTTCAGAATAGTTTTTATATCTTTAAATATGTTCATGAAGAAACAAAAAAATTGAACTAGATTTATTTTCCTGAAAATTGATCAAAGAGAAGATTTGAGTACGATTTATTTGATAAACTAAAGTAATGTAAACCGGCTTAAGGTAGATCAGTGTAAAAATTTCAATACTCTCTAATATTGCTGATCAAAAACTTTTTGTCATATCTTAGTATTGTAAAGTAGAGGAAATTGTGAAGCTTATGTGATGCGGGCAACAGATTTTCTTACCTTCACTTAGTCATCGTTTTTCTGTCATTCACCGCTTTCTGACACCAGTATATAAACCAGTAATCGTATATTGGAAATTGAATAGCTGTAACTTCGTTAATAGTTGTCCAAAATGAACGATTTTTATATATTTTTGAAGGGAATTTAATTACCTTTCAAAAGTTATATTATAAATTTTACAGTATAATATATACTTAGGGAGTTTGGCCTCATAACATTTTTCTTTTCTTTATAATTTTTTCCCCTGAATTTTCTCAAGAATTTATTCTATATAAGAAAATTGAAAGACCAATTATAAGAACATTATAGGAAAATATCAGCAAAGCCGTTTTCGCGCTACGGTCTATAGAAAAACATGTTTTTCATTTATTGCGTGCAAGATATTGCGCATAGAGCACCGAATTTCTGTCACAGGCATCAGTAGAAGCAACAAAATCGGTTGAGCAGTTTTCGAAAAAATCTTGGCACAGACAGAACAATGGCTAAAAATGTGTTTTTCGGACTTAAGGGACTCAGAAACGTATAGATCCGTCGAAATCCGCATGTCGGAAATTGGACCCGATTGCAATACTTTCCTTACCTGGTATAGGTAGGAAAGTAAAAACGCGTTTTCCTGAATAAAAATTAAGACAAAACAGCTGTTACTATATTAAAACTTCTCACATGTGGACCCTTACGGGGAATCGAAAATTGTCGCTTATAGAGATATGTCTGATATAGAAAAATTGGAAGAAAAACATGTTAAACAAATAACAAACCATTTGCCCAGAGGCGCCGGGCTGGAAGTGCCTAACACTTATTAGAAATTTAAAAAGAGAATGTGACGAGTACGAGAAAAAATAATGTTAACTTATGTTAAGAAAGCTAATAGAAACTGTATTATATGTGCAAAATGGCTTTTTACATTCTGTATTTACATGACTATATTCATTGCTTTTTTTCGTCAAGGAACAATGGATGCAGACAATCTAGACGCATGTCCTGCCTTGAGGGATATGAGAGAAAAAATATTTTGAAATATATATATTAAAAAATCTAAATTATACTGGGCAGCAAGATGTCGGATGGCCAAATGACCAACGATATGCTAGTCGTGAAAAAAAAAAGAAAAAGATTTTTACATTACAGTTTGCTGGTTCTTAAATTGCAGGTTTTTACAAAAGGCCATAGTGAAGAAATGAAACATCCTAGATTTCATTTTGTGGGATCATAATTGGGACCAGAAAAGCTCAAAACCCCATTTTCTATAGAAAATGTCCTTACAGGTTTTTGCAGTGTGGCTGTCAATATTTTTCTTCGATTTGTTATAGTGCTTATTCGAGATTTTATTATTTACTTAAAAAAACCTGAATATATTTTTTTACGTGGCATATTGATATAGCTGTTGGTGAATATAAAGGAAAATCGTACTAACGATAAAAAACGTGAGTGGCAATGATCGAATTTTAAAGGTTGCAAGTATAAGATCCAATTATTATCTACTAACGAACAATGGAAGGTTACGGACGTGGGGTCATCGATTTCAATGAAACATTTTTGCCGATACTCGATCGAAAAACATTAGACCTATGTTTGCGGGTTTTTGCCAATGCATCATAGGAGGCGTTTGCTTCGCGATGTAGGCCAGTTGAGGTCCAGCTATTTACTGTTAATATTCTTTTTATCCCAACTATATGTGACAAGGGAAGGTTACGAACTGGGAGTCACC
The DNA here is from genome assembly GCA_928085145.1 of Nezara viridula. NCBI lineage: Eukaryota > Metazoa > Arthropoda > Insecta > Hemiptera > Pentatomidae > Nezara > Nezara viridula. The sequence continues at coordinate 226,809,984 of OV725077.1, read as the reverse complement.
GAATTCAATGAAACATTTTTTGGTGATACTAGGTATAGGGGTATAATATTAGACCCATGACCGAAGGTTCTTCCCAATGCGCCTTAACAGCCGTGAAAAAAGTATTCCCCATCCCCATCCCCACATATATTATTACAGTAAGGCTGGAAATCGGTTTTGTACCAAATATACCAATCGGTATTGTACCAAGGTCCTGTCATGCTTAAATACCATGAATGGGGTACCGTTGGATTCAGAATTTCACGGGGGGTTAGCGAATCGTATTCTCGGCTTTTGTTTTTCTTTCTAAAATAAATAAAGTCGATACAAACATTTTGCTAAGCTTCAATACTGGAACGGTGGTAGATCTGTAGATCGATACGGGACAAATTGGACCTTGAAGATTTTGATGCGTACAGCAAGAAGTTCCGAGGGAACTATCCGGACTTTGCGTTCTTAAGCCCAAAAACGTACTATTTTAGAGATAACGCAAGGCATAGGGTTCGCATCCACACAACCTTACGTTAATTGTATTACTGTCATTGAATATAGGTCTCATTTCGTCGACTTGAGACCTCTATGATCGAGAGAGGAGGAGTTTATATTATTAATCGATGGTGTTTTTTGTCGGAAAGCCACATCATAGTTAATTCTTCACCAAATCCTAAGATTGACGCGCCAATTTTGAAGGCTTCCTTCAGACGTACGAGATAGTCCTATCAATCCGAAAATACAGGAAAAAAACTTATGAAAGAAAAGAAATTTTATTTGTGAATAACTTAAAGATTACTAAATTCTCTTATTGAAACATACAGCTTATTGAAATTTGTAAACATGTTGGTTTCAAGCATTAATGAAGTTTTAAACTATTTTTTTTCCTTTGTCGATTATATTTATCGATAAGTAACGATTGATTTCTTCATCTTATGATACGTTGCATTATTTTATTTTTTTACTAATTTGGCATTTGATCACTTGACAATATGCTGTGCGAATTTTTCGCACGGGCCTACTAGTTTTATATAATTTCATAACAAAATTTACGTTATTAATTTTAGTCTTTCTTGGCCCTGAATTTTAGGTTACTATACCCCTATAGATTTATTATTCTGCATGATTATTAAATGAGTAATCAAGTATCTTAAATAATAAAAATAACAAGTTGCTTCCTGTAAAATAGCCCATGTAAATTTGTGTTATGAAAAAAAAAAAATCGTTTTTAGTGCTATTCATAAATTTGAATCACAAATACTAATTTTTATATCGAAAATTTAAAATTTTAGTACTTTATTTTCTGTTAGTTGAAAACAATTGTTGGTTCACAAAATGTTAGTAAATATTTTTATCAATACTATTGAGTATTCTTTATAGTGACTATATTTTAATTAGTAGTTTATTTAATATAAAGAATATTTTTTATGTTTAGCAACAAATAATAGAATTCCACTGAAGAAATAAAAAAGAATATTTTAATTAAAACGAATAAAATAAGCATCAAATAGAAATATCCTTATTCATTTGTGAGCAGTAAATTTACTTCTAAATTACAATGTCATTACAAATAATTGACCACTAATAATGACACGAATGGATGACCACTAATAATGACACAGCTGAAAATGATATGTTTAAATTTCACAACAAAATCTTCGTTTTGTTTTGTTTCAATTCAACTGAAAGTGTCAATTTCGGTACGTTTGGGTTCCTCAAAAAACTAGGGAAATTATGTTTTATGATTTCTATGTCCTCAAAACAATGTGAAGCACAACTTTTTTTTGAGGGGTCTGACGTCATTATTTCTGTAATATATATTTATATTAGGATTACACCCAAAATCATGAAGCGTTCCACATTTTTAAATAAACAGCAGTATGAATGAACATTTTGTAGTTTATTGAATAATTATTAAGTGAACTAAGTCCTAATTTAAATTATTATGCTCAAATATAATACACAATGGTCGATTGAAGAAATTTTGTATATATATATATATATATATATCTATATCTATATATATATATATATATATATATATATATATATATATATATATATATATATATATATATATATATATATATATATAACAGAATAGAATAGAATAGAAAATTGAACTTTATTTTGGAACTAAGTCCCCTTAGAATAACAATGATGAATTAATACAAATCTGGCCAAAAACTAACTTATAAACATTCTAACATTATATACATTATTTAAAAAGTAATATGTGACCACTAAAAAATAAACAATATATATATATATATATATATATATATATATATATATATATATATATATATATATATATATATATATAAATATTATATACTTTTTGTCTCTCTGTGTACCAATATGAGTATGTACGTATACGTAGTTACTTTTTTTCCATTACACCACAAGTAATCCTGAGATTTTATTTTATCTTAGTGTTAGCATATTATTATATAAATCACTGTATATATTATTACATTTTGTATTAAGTTATTTTTCTATTAGATAGCCAATTGTATATAAATTATGTAGTTATGGATATGTAATTTCTTTTCTTTTCTTTTTTTTTTCCCTTTTTTTCCATCACAATAATAAGTAATTTTGAGAAGATTTTATGTTCATTTATATATATATATATATATATATATATATATATATATATATATATATATATATATATATAATTGTATATATATATAAATGAACATAAAATCTTCTCACTTACTCAATTACTTATTACTCTCAATTACTTACTCTCAATTACTCTCAATTACTCTCAATTACTTATTATTGTGATGGAAAAAAAGGGAAAAAAAAAAGAAAAGAAAAGAAATTACATATCCATAACTACATAATTTATATACAATTGGCTATCTAATAGAAAAATAACTTAATACAAAATGTAATAATATCTACAGTGATTTATATAATAATATGCTAACACTAAGATAAAATAAAATCTCAGGATTACTTGTGGTGTAATGGAAAAAAAGTAACTACGTATACGTACATACTCATATTGGTACACAGAGAGACAAAAAGTATATAATATAAACATACATACCCGAAAGAAAAAGCACAGCCTGAGGCGAAGAGAAAAGCAAATAAATAGTAAAAATAATAGTCAAACTGGGTGACAAAGATCATATATATATATATATATATATATATATATATATATATATATATATATATATATATATACATATGTGTGTGTGTGTGTGTGTGTGTGTGTGTGTTTGTGTGTGTCATTACGATGATACGGTTTGCCGCGAACATTGATATGCCTTAGTTAAGCAGAAGTGTAATTCTAAAAAAATAAAGAATAATTGAGTACCCGCCTGCTGAGATTGGAAAAAAAATAACAAGTTTTAGGAAGCAGATAAATACCTCATTATCGAACATTGAACTCGTTCCCAAGGAGTCAGGAGTATTTAAGCCAGGATTTGAACATTAGTTGGAAATGCCGTGCTTTTAAAGAATATCTTCCTGGCTCTAACATCACGTATAAGTTTTATTGCAGAATCTAAAAAAGTATTCCTGCGAAATTCCTTTCAAACCACACACAGATACTTTGTGTGTCAAATGGGTCTTACTATCATCACAGATTTTTGCAACACCTGCTGATAAAACAGCTTGAACCATAGGTAGAACAATTCAGGTGTTGATGACCCAAGGGTTTTACGCCTTAAAGATTAAATAAACAAACAAACCTAATATGAACAGTAATACTATATATATTTAAGTAAATGTATATGTATGTTTATATATCAGTTTTGGTTTATTATTTTCAATAATGAACGATTGTAACTGTCCAAAAAATCTAAAAATTCTTTAAGTTTTTCGAGTAGAACTCGAGAATTGAATAAAAAAAAAATTGTCCGTCCGCGCATTTTCTTCGGATATGCTGGTTGATTTTTTTCAAATTTGTAATCAAAGTCGGAGGTCTCCCGAGGATGATCCTCCTACATCGACGTTATTATCTGCCTTTACCTTTCAAGATTACTGAAAAACCTATGTTGCTATAGACTGTAGCCCCTAAAGGAATGTCACAATTTCAATGAATCTTGGCTAAAGTCTTCTCCTCGTTGCCCTTTAAATATATGTATAGAACATACTTCAACGAATATTACTTCTCTTTCAAGATGGCAACCGAAAGACCTGTGCCGTATACACTGTAGTGCATGAACCGATGCGGATGTACCGATTTCAATGAGACTTGGGTAAGTCTTCTCTTTCGAAACCCTTAAACTTTATCTACATAACATAAACAAACGAAAAGAAACTGGAAAAAAGTTTCGAGGAGTAATAAAATTAGATTTCCAAATAACTCAAAAAGTATTCACTTCTTTGTTATTAGTGAGATATTATATTAAATCCTTTATATTGAGTCATTTAAAAGTTCTAGAAATTCCTAAAATATAAAAAAAAAATCGTCGAAATTAGCCTATTTAGTGCAAAGATTTCTTTTCTACTTTCCTACCTATACTATACTAGGTAAGAAAAATATTGGGATCGAGTCAAATTTCCGATGTGCGGTTTTCGACGGATCTGTAGCTCTCATTTTCATTTTCAGCCATTGGGCTCTCAGTCTGTATCAAGATTATCTCGGGAACTAGTAGACTGATTTTGTAGCTTATTTTTTTATTTTTTAGAGTTTTGATTACTGATTTCCGTCACACGGATTGTGTGCTCCCTCAATAGGGGCTATGCAATAGGTAAAAAACATATTCTTATATAGACTATAACGGTTCTAACGATTTTGATGAAACTTTCCTATAATTTTGTAATTAATGTCATTTCAATTTTCGTACATGTACTAAATTCTCATCCTCAAGGAGCATTGAGGATTTTACGAAGGATTTTGGATTGCAAGGACTGTATGCGAGAGGAATTTGAAGGCTTGGTGGAGCCCCATAGCTCAACCCCGTAAGTCCAAATAGGCCTTATTATAGTCATGTAAATCAGTCTTTTATAATTGATTGGAAGGTTAGAGCGTTTGTCTAGTAAGTGTTGAAGTAGTCGGAAACGTCGAGCGGTTTCTTGTCGTTTCAGTCTGGTATGAGGATTCCAAGTTAGACGTTTGTCCAGATGGAGTCCTAGGTAACGGATTTGTTCAACAGGAATAAGTGAGGTGTTGTTAAAGGATACTGAAGGACAGGAAGTCATTGGTTTACGACGAAGGGTGAAGGTAATTTGATGGGATTTATTGGAATTTATTTTAATTCTCCATTTCTGACACCATTCTTCCAGGTTTGTGATGTGGGATTGAAGGGTTTGGGATGCAATAGATGGGTCGTTATTGACTGATAGGATACATGTGTCATCAGCATATGTGGTGATGACAGTGTTGGGATGGGTTGGGATGTCAGCTGTATAAACTGTGTAAAGGATAGGACCTAGGATACTACCTTGAGGAACACCTGCAGACTGGGAAAAACGGGATGTATATACATTGTTGTGATTTACTTTAAAGTATCTATCAGTAAGGTAGGAACGGATAATGAGGAAGTAGGTAGATGGTAGGAATTTTCGGAGTTTGTACAGCAGTCCCGGGTGCCAAACTCTATCAAACGCCTGTTCAACATCGAGAAAGGCTCCCGTACAGTACATACCGCGCTCCAATGCAGAGGATACTACGTCTACCACACGATGGCATTGCTGTATAGTGGAATGGGAGGAGCGGAATCCAAATTGGTGATCTGGGATTATGTGATTAGAATCTAGGATTGGGTACAGGCGTTTTAAGATTAGTTTTTCCAGGATTTTTCCCATGATGGGTAACAGAGAGATGGGACGGTAAGAGGATGGATATTCTGGTGGCTTTTTGGGTTTGTGGATCATTTTGACAATAGATATTTTCCAAGGATCAGGGAAATATGTTGATCGGAGTACAGCATTATATATGAAAGTAAGGAATAGGATGGCTTTTCGAGGAAGAAGTTTCAAGATCTGGGATGTTATTAGGTCATGTCCAGGAGCTTTGTAGGAGGGTAATCTTTGAATGATGTTGGATATTTCTGTGGGATGAAATGCTTTAGGTGGTAGGGACATTTGGAGAGGAGTATCCAGTTCTGATTCAATACATTCGATGTGGGTTGGATTAAGGATATCAGGATGTGGGTTGAAAATTTGGAACAGATGTTGACCGAATAACTGGGCTTTTTCTTCGTCGGATTTGGACCAGGTTTGGGATTCAGTAAGAAGTGGGTGATTAAAATCTTTAAACTTCAGAAGTTTTTTGGTTGTAGTCCATAGTGATTTGTCAGTTGTTGTAATATTTCCAGTTAGGTTCAGTAATTGTTGAGTTTTATATTTTCTGATTTCTGATTTTAGTTTGTTAGTCAATTCGGTATAGTACGTTTTGTCTGAAGGATATCTAGTCCTGTGCCACTTCGATCTTGCTCTGCGTTTATCCCTTAATAAGATTCGAATATGCTGTGGCAAGTTAATTTGTCTTAAATTATTGCTTTTATTATTAACAAATGTGTTATTATTTATACTCGTTGTTATAGTTGTATTAAGGTTTTCTATGGCATTATCAATATGTTGTTTTGTCTTGAGGGGAATTTTTAAGTCCAGTTTATCTTCCAGATCATGACGAAATTTGTCCCAGTCCACTCGTCCTGTAATTAGTTTAGGAAGTTTAGGTTTAGGAGCAAAGTTCGAATGTAGTAAAAGCAAAACTGGACTATGATCTGACGAAAGGTCATCCAGGGATTTGATAATGGATTGGGAGGAGGAAATCTGGGAGGTGATAAATATATCCAGGATATCGGGACGTTTTTTCAGAGATGTAGGCCAATATGTAGGATTCATGGGTGAGAGGATTGAATAACTGTTGGAAGAAGAGACACGTGATAGGATGCTACCGCGGGAGTTGGATGTTCGACAACCCCATCGTTGGTGTTTAGCATTGTAGTCTCCTCCAGCAATAAAGCGCGCTCCGAGGGATTGAAATAAGGAATCAAGTAGGCTATAAGAGAGGGAATTACCAGGAGGACAGTATACAGCTGAAAGTGTTAGATGGAAAGGACGAGTTGAAAGGATTACAGAAGTTGATTGAATGGCATCAGTTGGAGTAGAAGGGATAAGGGAATGCGATAGAGATTTATGTATAAGGATGCAAGAGCCAGCGTGGGAAGTGTTGTCTGGATGGTCAGATCTATAAGTGATGTAGTCACGTATGTAGAATTGTGTCCGTTGAGTGAAATGAGTTTCTGTCAGAAGAGCAATGTCAATATAATTGTCATGGAGAAATATGTCTAGTTCGTCACGGTGGTTTTGTAGTCCGTTAGCGTTCCATAAGAGGATAGCTAGGGGCTTTGTATTCATCGGAAGTTAAACGGGATTTCGGAAAGGAGTCTTGTGAGAAGAGTTATAAGCGGTTTGATAGTCTGTTGAAGATCTATCAGGAATGATGATAGGATAGAGTTGATGTCGGATGATGTTTGGCTGGGAAGTGGATTTAGGTCATGAGGTTGTGATGAGTAATCTATGCGAATAGGATTGCTGGGTGGAGGGTGGGTCCGACGTGGGGTACGAGGAGTAGGATCTAAATTCTGTTGGACTTGTGATGGGAGGTTCATCTTGGGAGTTTGACCCTTAAGGGTAGCTGATGGGGAGGGATTGGCTGACGAGGCTGTTGAGGTTGAGTATTAGAGCTTTTGGGCTTGGATTGGGAGGTTTGAGGCGCCTGACTTTGAGGCTGCTTCTTAATGATGCAAGGCTGCCATTGAGAATTTCTTGAGTTCTGTTGAAGATAATCCTTAAGTGTAGAGATGGATGGTTGTTGTTGGACGGCGATGGAAGGTGAAGTCGGCAAAGCAGGGAATGTTTCCTGATTTTCAATTTCAGGTGGCTCAGGACAAGTTTTTTGAGCAGGTCCAAGGGTTTTCGTCGCTAAGTTGCGTGATCTCTGTTTGTGAAGATTTTTATACACCTCACAACCTCTATAGCTTGCAGGGTGGGCTTCACCACAAAGAGCACATGTAGCGGGCTCATCTTTTGGCCTCTGGCAAGTGTCTGAAGCGTGAAAACCGGCGCATTTAACACATCTGGCCTCGTGATGGCAATATGTCTTCGTATGCCCTAAGTTTTGACACTTAGTGCATTGTACTATTAGGGGCTTCTGTCTTGGTTCTTCAAATCGTACTGTCGAGTATACTAAACGTTGAACCTGAAATATTTCATTATTCGTTTTTGCTGGTTCCAAATCTATAAAAAATAATGGAAGCGGATATCTTTCCCTAGGATGTAGTACGGGTGCTATTTGCCTGACGTTATGACCGATTTCTTCCAGGCATGTTTTGATGACAGATATAGGAGTGGTTGAATGTAGACCTCTCAGGACTACTCGAAACGCCTTGTCCTGTTTCAATTGGTAACAATGGAAGTCGTAGTTTTTGGAAGTTAAATGGCTAATCAATTTTTTATAGTTTTCTCTAGAGTTCGTGTTTATTTTAATGTCATTGATTCGAGAGAAGCAGCGAAAATTTGGCTGTCCGATTAGTTTTGCAATTTCTTGACCAAACGACACGAAGTTCTCAATTTTTGAAACAAAAACAGGTGGCGGTTCGGGGTCAGAAAAATCTTGAGGCTTCGGAATCTTGCTTGATAAATTGTTATCGAGAATAGTATTCTTGCTGGCTGAGGTGCTTGGTGCAGTTGGCACTGATTGTGTGGCATTAGATTTACTCCTCGTTTTAGGTGGAGATTTTTCTTGTTCTGCTGGCTTATTTGATTTGTTTGATTTTTTTTTTTTTTTTTTCTTATTTGGTGAGTTGCTTCCCGAACCGGGAGCGGAGTTTCGGACACGCTTTTGGAGCGTACGTCTTTTCAAGTATTGCGAGTCAGTCTCGCTAATTTCTGAAAAGGGTGTCTCGTTCTCCGAGTCTTCACAAGAAGTGTTCTTATCCAAATCCATGGATTTATCCATGATGGATAAATGAGTGTGAGAGAAAGAGAGAAAAAAAAAATGTTTTTTAAACCTAAAAATTAAAATGAAAATTAAAAGATAGCTTCTTAAGAACTAAACTATTTACAAACTATATACAGATATAATATAAAATAATTCATTTCAGAATTAATTAATGAGTAAATAAAATAAAAGTCTCCTGAAAAATATTAAAAATATAAAGAGAAAAAAAAAATAGAAAAAAAAAAAAACCTAAATGTCTTGGATTCGAACTGTGAACAAAGCCGAAGAATGTTAGTATACACAGAGCCGAGTCTTGACCGTAACTTATTACAGATAAGGTAAACCCGTAAGGGATTACGGGCCACTTGGGCTTGCCGAACGAGCACTAATTTATTACTGCTTCATTGTTAATCAATAGTTACTAACCTGAACATATGTGACATAAAATGTACCACTGTTTATATAGTCACTGTTGATATAGTCTTACACCAGAATTTTAAATAGTAACCACATTACATAGTAACAAATACAGAGCGACGTGAATCTTCAACTGCACTTGCGGCCATGACACTTGCTACTTCGAGAAAATTTAGGGAAAAAAAAAGTTGTAAATAAAAGAAAAATGTTTTTGGGCCTAACTCGCTAAGTATATATTCTATGGAAAAGTTTATATACAAACTTTTGAAAGGTAATTAAATTAACTACAAAACAAAAACAAAACATGATTTAACATTTTTCAAAAAATATAAATGGCAAAAAAGATGTCATATTTCATACTAAAATTTGTCCTTATAAATTGATTAAACTCAAATTGATTAAAATGATAAATTAAACTCCGAAACTATACAGAAATACTCACTTTTCGAAATTTTTTATATTACACAGCTCTCTCAAGTATGTTGTCTTATCTGTATGTAAGACAAAATATATGTTTTTTTTTCCGTTTGGCGCTACCCCAGGCTACCCAAAGACTACCCCAGCCCCTCATATATATATATATATATATATATATATATATATATATATATATATATATATGTATATATATATATATATATATATATATATATATATATATATATATATATATAAGCTCTCTCTCTCTCTCTCTCTCTATATATATATATATATATATATATATATATATATAAGCTCTCTCTCTCTATATATATGTTTCTAACCTATGTAGTAGGGTCTCTTCTATCTTCAAATTGCAGCCATTTTGTATTTTAGTGGCTATATGCTGGCAGACGTGCAATTTTGTCATCATATCTGTGGATTTGATCAATTTATAAGGACAAACCTTAGCATGAAATATGACACATTTTATGCCACGGGCTCGAGGACGATAAGGAAAGTATTAGTCTAGGCGTTGACTGCGATTAAGTAAGCAAAAATCCATACCTCAGTTTCTCTTCAGATTCTTGTCCGGTATGCCCTACTGACTAGAAAACTGGATGTTGCCACCTCCGAATGTAGTAGGTTTGGCTGAAGGGGGGGGGGACAGCGGGAATCCCGAAGTGTCGCTCTTCGTCTATCTCCTATAACTCGACAAACAATTACCGTAGAATTTGGTCTCAAATTGTTCGTATGGAATTGCTGAAAAATTTTTGTTATTTTCTTATTTTTTTGTTTCGTATTAATAAACCGGAGTGAGTAAATCGAGCTTGGAGTTTTATATAGGGTTCTTCTAAATATATTTTCTCATTTATTTTTCTTTTTTTATATGATGGATCGAAATGGTTCTAATGAACTACCCTTTAATTTTCATGTGAAATTTAAAAACATTGCGCTAAGTTGTGGTGCGCAATCGTCATAAACTTTATTTTTCCTAATTAAAATCCTCATAATTTTTTTATATTGAGAGTCCAAATCAAATATCATGCACAATAAATACCTCACTTGAGTTATAATGTAGAACTTAATGCGCACTAGAAATGTGCAATTTGCGTAAAAAGCAATATTTTACATTCTATGGGATATAAAATGTGAGCATGATGTAATTTCTATGTAGTTTTTGATGTTGAATCGTGCTGTGATATTAGTTTTTTTGGAAAATGTATCTGCTTAAAATAATCATTGTCTGTTTAAAATAATAAAAAATAGGTTATTGTCTGGTATATTTTTTTTTCACGAGCAGGCCTTAAAGACCACGCGAATACCACGAATTTAATGCTTCCTCTTCATTTGCCTCCTCTTCTCCCATATGCTCCTCGTGAGCGTCGCGTGCTTACGTTTTCTCTCCTCAGACCACGCAACACCCTTTTTGGAGTGCTTCTTTGCCTTCCTGGTACATCCTTAATCTGTTTAAAATACCTGCTTAAAATTTTATGACTGTGGATTTGCTGAACAATTTTATGGTTAAGTCTTTCAGGATTCATCCTCATCATATGTCCATAGAACGTCAGCCTTCTCACTCTAGCGTCAGTTTCTAGATCTGTTGTTTCCTTATATATTTCTTTATTTGACCTCAACCTGTATCCTTCAGGTGTTCTCCTAGGCCCGTAGATTCTTCTGAGAATTCTTCTTTCTATTTTCAGAAGGAAATCTAGGCTGGGAAGACAAGAAGTTTCTGTTGCGTAGAGTAACAATGGCTTGACGACCGTGTTATAATGTCGTATTCTGGCTTTTAGAGACAAAGTCTTCTTTTTAAAAAGCTCACTGGGGGTGAAGCTTAATTTCTCTGTTTTGGCGATTCTTTCCTTAAACCCTTCTCCCTCAGACCCATTGCTGCATATGATTTATCCAAGGTATTTAAATCTCTGAGTTAATTTAATCGTTCCGTATTTGGTTTCAATTGTTTTCTTCTTAAAATTCGCGTCGGTGGTCATCAATTCCGTCTTCTCAAAAGATATCTGTAAGCCTGTTTTCCTCGCTATTTCCGAGAGTGTGTTTATTTAGGCAATCGCCTCTTCTTCAGTTTCTGATAAAAGGACAACGTCGTCTGCGTATGCGAGACATCCAATTTTGAATAACATATATTCATAATCTGCTAATAATGATGAAAGAATATATTTAATAGAATCTGTTATAATATATTTAAAACAATAAAAATAAATAAATTACGACTTCGTGTAGAAAACCTTCAAAATGTGTACATTCGTGTTGCAACATCAATCAATACTTGCAATTTCGTGCGAAATAAAACTGGATGCAATCTGTCCTCTTCACGATTCCAATTGATCTGGATGAAATTGGAACTAGCAGGAAAAAAACGATGTAATTGCACGAAAACCTGTTTTTTTTTTGGTTTTTTTTAAATAGAAATATGTAATCATTTTTTTAAAACGAGTAGGCCCGTGCGAAGAATTCGCACAGCATATTGTTAACTGATCAAATGCCAAATTAATAAGAAAATCAAATAATTCAACGCATCATAAGATAAAGAAATCGATTGTTACTTTATCGATAAATATAATCGACAAAGGCAACAAAAATTACTTTAAAACTTCTTTAATGTTTGGAACTAACCTGTTTACAAATTTTAATAAGCTGTATCTTTGCTTAAAATTGTCCGATTTCGAAGATTTTTTTTCCTCTTGTAGAGAATTTAGTAATCTTTTATATAATTATAGGCATAATCCAGGGAAAAGAGTGTAATTTTTTAGTTATTCGCAAATAAAGTTTCTTTTCTTGCATAACTTGTTTGCCTGATTTTTTTGGTTGATAGCAATATTTTTCACGACTGAAAGAGAAGGAAGCCTTCAAAATTGGAGACTCAATCTTGGGATTTGGTGAAGAATTAAAGATGATATGGCTTGCCGATAAAAAAAACCATCCATAAATACTATAATCTTCTCCTCTCTCGATCATAGAGGCCTCAAGTCGACGAAATGAGACATGTATTCAATGACAGTACTACAATTAACTTAGGGTTGTGTGGATGCGAACCCTATGCCTTGCGTTATCTCGAAAATAGTAAGTTTTGGGGTTTAAAAACGTCCGGATAGTTCCTTCGGAACTTCTTGCTTTATGCATCAAAATCTTCAAATCCCAATTTGTCCCGTATCGATATACAGACTTACCACTGTTTCGGTATTGAAGCCTAGCAAAATGTTTGAGTCGACTTTATTTATTTTAGAAAGAAAAGCAAAAGTGGAGAATAAGATTCGCTAATCCCCTGTGAAATTCTGAATCCAATGGTACCCCATTCATGGTATTTGAGCATGACAGGAGCTTATATTTGGTATAAAACCAATTTCGAGCCTTACTGTAATGATATGTGTGGAGAAAATTAATTTATAAAAAATATTTAAATGTACTGGTTAATCCTTGCAAACAATTCTTATAGCATATTGGTCAGTGATTTCTTTAATTTATAAGATACACATATTTGTGACATGATTGATTTACAATCTACTCCTGTGTTAAGCAAATATAATATCAAGGGATATATATGTATCAAAGAGGACAGTAAAAAGTAAATAATTAAATAAAATAACATAAAAGCATAAGATAACATAAAAAATATCTCAATGCAGTAATTCCCTTGAACAGCGCATAATCAATCTTCTGGATGTATCATATAGATTATTGGCAGTTTATAGTGTTAATGAATTTGAATTTAGAATAAGTCTGTGATACAAATTATTAAAACGGTCTGTGGCAGTTGCAGTGATTTAAGAAATGTCATGGCCAGTGTGTAACGTAAACTTAGGTTCCGTCTACAATATTCCGAAGAACTTTAGATGACTGGAACGAGGGCTGCCCAGAAGGGGGTTTGATGGCGCCATCAAAATTTATGAGGGAGGGAGCATTTTTTGAAACGGTTTTCAATTTTTACGGGGAGCACATTTCGATGTAGTTATGGATTTTCAGAATGAAATGTTTCAATGAACAGACCGCGGGAGGTGTCATTGTATATAATGTAAGAATATTTAAATTCTACTTTCTTTGGCGCAGATTTCAAGAACAAGAGAGGAATAAAATCTATTGGGAGGGGAGGGGGGAGGTTTATGCACCATCGGCCATGGAGGGGATAGATACCCCTGACTGGAACGATTGAATTCATTTTATATGTGATATCTTTATTGTTTTCGATGATTTGTTCTTCGTTTTGTCTGAACTTTTCATTCAACATGGATATAATCAAGCATAAATTGTATAAGTTTTGAGTTTTGCGAAAATAAAGTTTCCTTTTTTTATCTTGACTTATATGTGGTATGTGGTTAAGTTTCGCATCTGAAGGAGAAGGTAATCTTCAAAATGGCCACTCAACGATAGAATTTAACGAAGTTACAAATACTGAATAATACAATAGACAAATATATATATATATATATATATATATATATATATATATATATATATATATATATATATATATATATATATATATATATATATATATATATCATAGGTTTTTATACCTGTAAAAGATCCAAAGATATACTGAATGCAATTAATGTAAACGATCTACAGTAACGTAGATTAATGTAATCGGGGTATTGTAATCAACAGATATGTATTGTAATCGGGGTAATGTAATCGGAGTAATGTAATCTACAGATTACATTAATGTAAACGATTAATGTACAGCGATCTAAGAAAACAATAGGAAGATACAAATCTAGAGTTAATAGATATAAGTTTAATTGATTCGACTGTTTATTTGATGATAAGTGGGTAAAAGTTTTTTTCGTTTTAAACCCTTTTTTTCAGTGGCCTCCAGAAGGGGGGGTTGATGACGCAAGTTGCGCCATCAAAGTTTTTGAGGAGGGCACATTTTTACGGTATTCTGAACTTTTGAGGGGGGCACATTTTTACGGTATTCTGAACTTTTGAGGGGGACACATTTTTACGAAGATATGGATTTTCGGAGAGAAAAGTTTCAAAATAGACAACTAGGGGGAAAAATGGACCAGACCACCTCAAGTGTAATTGTTTATGATCTAAGATTTTTCTAATTCTATTTTAGTTTGCATAGTTTTTAAGAAGAGGAAAGTAATTCAATTTTTGGAGACGGGTTGTTTATGATTCATACTGCTTTTGTTATTACATAACTGTCAAAATTGATTTTTGTTTTACATGATAAGAAAGTAAGTTACGTAAATTTTAATCTTGTATTGTCCTTTAAACAGATTTAATGATTTTAGTTTTTTTTCTTTTAGGCATTGGTGAAAGAAACAAAAATCATAATTTCTTCTTTTTTTTATTGAAGTTGACAAGAAATATTTATCGTTTAGTTATCTGTATTACATTCATAGCCATTATATCTTTCCAATAAACTAATAAAAGACGTATGTTTTGTATATAGAATGTTTACCTTATATTTTCTTTACATTATTTACTTTTTCGATTGATTTTATTTTGGCCGGATGTAATCTTTTAATTTTGTTCTATTTTGTTATTCTCAAGGGACTGTGTCCCAGAATAAAGATATTTTCTATTTCTATGTATCAATAATTTTTATTTAAACTGTTTGAATTATTTGTTACTTTATTCTGTATAGCTAGATTTTGTTATTGAGGCTATTTTTATCTTTTGGAATATCTTTGAAATAAGTATTTTAATAAGCAAGTAAAATAAAAAAAAACAACTTTCATAATCAAAATTTGATTTCTGTAAATCTATTATATATTTTAATGTTAATAAAGCAATTGAATATATTTGAAATAGAAATAGAAATAGAAAAATAACTTTATTCTGGGACACAGTCCCTATTTTACGAATGTTATTGTGAAAAATTTCTAAAAGAAGACGAAGCATAAAAACATTGAAATCAATTTACTTAATAAACAGTAAATCGAATCGTTTTAGATTATATTTATCTATTTTAGAAATTCATAACTTTCAGAATGATTTTCAAAGCTTGAAGGTGACTACTAAGAACCATTTTACTCCATACAGCATTTTCTGTGCGTGGTAACACTCTAAAAAAATTAAAAAAAGAAAACTAATTAAAAAAAACGACAATAAAAGCTTATTATCTATGACATATATCCTAATATTTGTGATAGATTTTTCTTCAATTAGATATTATTTTTAACCCGAATTGTTTGATCCATTTGATTTACTTTTAAAAGGGATATCTAAAAATTATTATTATTTTTATTGTATCGACTATATATTGAACTTTTTTGATTCAGATAGTTTAACTGATTAGCGAGAGTATTTACCTACAATGGTCCATTAATTCCTTTTAAGAGTATCTGAATCATCTTTTTAGGCAAAACAAGATGGTGGATGGACAAAAACAACAATTTATGGTGAAAGGATGGGAGAATGGGCCATCCAGTAAAAGGGACTTGAAGGGACCAGGGAAGATAAAGGAAGACCCAATCTTGTACAGAGCCTTCTATATGGTTTACATATTCTTCTTCCTTGTCTGGGAGTTAGCTGCAGCCTTCGGTTCGTTCCTTTGTAGGCTGATCCTGAGGCCAGAACCGAAGTCACTCAGAGGAAGGGTGTGCTTGGTGAGTATCACTCATTGTGAGTTATTTACAATCTAACAGTCCTGGACTCTCTGGGTCTAAATGATACTCAAAGCCAGGAGAAGGTATGAATGTGAATTACTTAATTAGTTATTGTAAGTAAAAATAAAACCTCTCTGTCATTCTGATAACTGCAAAGGATCAGTTACGTGTCTAAAATGAGATCTTGTTGCAAAAAATGTTATTCAAGGTATTTTTTTTTAATTTGTATTAATTGATGCAGATGTTTTTAAAAAGAGACACAATAGAAGAATTTACTGCAAAAAAATCGATATTTTAGGTCCTTGATTTTTTACTATTTATATTTAACTTTTTATCATTATTATTATTATCACTGTTGTGCCCATTAGGTCTTCCCTTATCACAAAGTAGGAGGGAATAAAACCTAGATGCTGAAATAGATCAGAAGGCTTGTTCATAATAGGTCTAGTAAATGAATCAAAATAAAGTTAACATAAATATATCGAATTAATTAAAGTATACGAGAAACAAAAGTAAAATTATTGTTGCTGATAGGGAGTACCAGATTATTTACATTGGGTTCAATACATTTGAAATCACCTAGTTTGAATTAATTTTGTTTCTCGACATTTTTATTTTATTTTTTACCAGTTATTTCATATTTCGTTGAGAGTAGTGTTGCCCAAAATCGGTCTTGGTCTTGAAATTTGTAAGACCAAGACCAAGGCAGCCTAACTGTTGCAAGACCAAGACCAGGACTGGTAAAAAAAAATCGATTTTTTAAATAAAAATTAAGGAAAAATAGTTACTAATACTTGACAATCTTAGTTCCTATATGTTAATAATTGGTATAACCAATATACTTTTGCATTTAACTCCTCTAATTTTTCATTATGGCTTAGTTAGGTTTCTCCTATCTAAAAAATTACAGTAATATCTCTATAGCAATAAGGTAATAAGTAGCTGCAAAACTTTTGCGAGACTCTTGCGCAAGACCAAGACCATGACCAGGACTCGTTTCGGTCTCGCATTTGGGCAACACTAGTTAAGAGTTGAAAATCATAGCTAAAAAAAATTTAAGGCTCACAATTTTTCTCGGCGGCCATTTTTAATTTACTTTTCAAATGAAAACATGTTTTGGGAAAATGCTTGTAACTCTGGTTATTTTTTTCATATAAAACCAAAATAAAAACTGAAATAATTTAGAGTATTTTTTCTACATTTCTGTTTATCAATACATCACCTAAAAAAAAGAGGAAAGTGATTGAGGCATTGAATTGAATTTTAGTTCATCATTACACAAATTCTATGCTAGGTACATAAGTTTTCGCTGCAGTGACAATTTTTTTAACTGTATTTTTAAATTTCAAATAAATATGGACAAACTGGTATAAAAATCTAAATTATCTAGCAACATGGTCTGGGTGATTCCAATGGATCGATCCATTGAGTTTTATGTGTTTGCAGGAATTTAAATGTACTTAATGGATTGATGATTTTGAAGTATTGATATAGGTGTAAATCTTGTATCTTGATTGAAATCTTGGGTCATTAGTCATGATGTGGGAATCTTAAGTTTCCCATCGATGGACTGACTTCTTCTGCTTATACATATGGATAGAGTAGTGATGGCTTCTGTCTCTTCCTGAACCACTTCTTGAGCTTCGAGCATTATGGCAGATGTTGTACCTTGACCACCCTGGTCCATGTACCCCAAGTAGGACACTTATGAAAATCTTCTTCTATCGGCAAATTATCTTTTAAAATTACAGTTCTTCTTGCTTTAACTAGTTATTACACTTCTCAAGTAGATCGCGAATCACTCTACGATGTTTTACATTAGAACAAGTGGATTTCCATTATTTTATCAATGTTGATTCCCAGTTCAACTTAGTTAGCGATTCAGCTTAATGTATCTAACTTGTCCTAACGATCGCTATACTTTCCCTTACTATATATATTTACTAGCTTTACCCGGCCACGCGCTGCTGTGGCTTAGCCTGGCAAAATGAAAAAGAAAGAAAATAGAAAGCAAATATGAGTAGATTAGTAGCAAAGGACATCTGCTATTTTTAAAAAGTTGGGAAACAAATTTGTCTGTAAAATGGCTTCAATTTAAACTAATTTTAATGAGTTTTTTTTCTCATGATTCAAATTGAACATTCATAATCATCTGAGTGAATACGTCGTCATTCATAATCATCAGAAACAGTGTGACTTACATAAAGAGAATCATATAACTTCTTCAAATGATAATTTCAATTACTGTAGGAATTATAAAATTTTCGATTAATCAATGATAAAAAAAATGCTTGCCGACGTTCGGTAGTGAGCAAGCAAAAGGAAACGGCCTTTTCTGAAGAGAAAGCAGTAAATGTTTAAAACTCAATAACTCTGCAACGACTCGTCCGATTTCGATGATTTTTTTATTTTATTTTTTCAGACATTTTTTAAATAAATGTGGGTATTATCAGTAAAAAATTGTGTACTTTTTTAGTTATCGTCAAATAAAATATTGAATTCATCGTAAGATTTTTCAGCTTGTTTTCGGGAAAGTATGTTATACCCATAAATTATACGGGTTTCAAGGGCAAGACTTTAGCCAAGTTTCGTTAAAATCGGTAAAGCCGTTTTGGCGCTACAGTTTATAGCGACACATTTTTTGCGGCTTTGAACAGAAAAAATTTACATTTTTTTTTTTTTTTTACATATATAAAATTATCGTAAGACAGAAGTACTAAACCAGAAACCTTCCCATGAGTGTACGGAACAACTTCCCAAAGTTTCATGGCGATCGGTTGAATGATTTAGTAATGCACAAACAGACGGACAGACAGACATTCATTCATTTTTATATATATAGATATATAGGTTAGTGAAAGTAAAAATCTTCCACTTGAGGTTGATTTAAAACCTGAATCCATTAGCCCAAAAACCACAATAAACCTGTTCATTCCAACCAGACAACTTTTACAACGGTGATCAAGAGGCTTTTTACAAATCATAAAGAATGTTCTTTTCTTTCATTCTTTATGATTTATTAGTGTAATTTCCTAATTTATTTCCCTACACTATTTTCGATAGTAGCAGAATATTATTGCAAATACAAACTACAAAATGTCACCTTTAGCATAAATAGAATTGACATAAAAAATGTACTACATACGTCCTTTTGCAGTAGCAATATGCCGAATTAGAAGCAAATTTGAATATTGTTTATATAAAAAATAAAAAAAACAGCTTCTCTTGCAGCGAGTATTTTTTGTAAAGCTCTGGGTTACTAACCTTTTATCTTCCCCTAGGTCAGTGGTCGGCAAAGTGCGGCTCCAGAGCCGCATGTGGCTCTCTGGCTCCTTAGTTGCGGCTCTGGCACAAATAGCCACTGAAGGCGCAATAATATTTTCATTAAAAAAAAAAAAACTCGGTAAAAAACATCATTACATCTTATTTTGATAAATCGAAATTCTTTTATAAATCGAGAACATGTATAATTTTTGGTTTAAGTTAAAAGAAAGATAGGTAATTAAAATTTTATGTTTTAAAAATACGTAACGTACATGGAGTTTAATTTTATTAGTTTTCGTAAACATAAATACAAACCATGAACAAGCTACCGGCTGAAATTGTTCGTATGCACATACTTTTTCTGAAGCTACAAATTGGCATCGCAGACCAGCAGTTGCAGTGTGAACAGTTTTGTCTTATCTATCGTGTCTGCCATTGTTCTGTCTTATTAAAAAGTTGTTGTATTTTTTTAATCTAGTTGCACATCTTACAGGTATATTTATACGATTTTATTATACCTCTATGTCTGTTTGTGGTTCCGGTACGAAATTCGTAATCGATTTTTCAATAACTTCTATTGATCCAAATGTTGGAAGTTTTCTTCTACATTTGGTCATATTAAAAGTTTTGTTATTCTGATATGAATTTTTTTTTTTCTTTTTAGTGCAGTACCTATGTGCCGTTCAGTGCACACATTAACTCCATTTTTTGAAAAATCTTAAACTATTATAAATATAAAAAAATATGTCTATATCAAATGCTTTAACACTTAAATTTAAGATGTTTCAAAAAATGGAGTTAATCAATGTGTGCACTGAACGGATCATATATTAATAAAATTTTATTTTTTAAAAATGTGGTTTGAATAATGAAGCATTATCAAGAGTAAACTGAGAGGTCGTCTTATTAATGAGAACTTGGAATCATGCCTAAATTTTGTTTTTTTTCTTTTCAATTTCTTTATGACATTTACAACTGTATTACATAAATACATCAAGCAAATTTGGTCATAATTGATATAATTACATGAATACACTTGCTGAGTAACTACCTAATGGTAGCACTCTAATGATATGACTACATTAGGAGATCACGGGGCCATCTTCTTTTCAGACACCTCGGAGGGTTATCAGGAATTGAAGAGGAAGCAAGGTTAGAAACGAGAGGGTTGGGATGATTCTGAAGTTTATTATGGAAGGATAGGTGCCTAAAATTAAAAACAACAATATACAAACCTGACTTACTCAAACTTTCCAAGGAGATGCAAGCACATTGTTCGCATTAATATATATTTATTAAGTATGAAATTTAGTTTTATTTAGTGTAATAAAAGTTTACTAAACAAGCAGATTTGGCTACCATTTTTTTTTTTAAATTGTTGTAATGTTCATATGGCTCGTTGGCTAATAAGTTTGCCGACCACTGCCTTAGGTGACTGGATCAGGCCGCGGGCTAGGACGGGAATTCTGCCTGGCATTGGCGAGAGAGGGAGCTGTCATCGCCTGTGCTGACATAAACGAAGCCAACAACAAAACGACAGCAGAGATGGTGAAGGAGTTGGGAGCCAAGGTGGTCCCCTATACAGTCAACATAGCTGTCAAGTAAATATCACTGTAATAGAAAGATTATAAAAACAATTAACACCTTATGGTTACAAAGATATAAATTTTATTTAAATATCATTAGTGTTTATTCAGAAGCCGTGAGTGTTGTTTCTCGATCCTTTTTCCTTTTTTTTTTATTTTTAAAGTCCGCCGACGCTTAACTTATATATATATATATATATATATATATATATATATATATATATATAAAAGTTAAGCGTCTCCGGGCTTTGTAAATAAAAAAAAAGAAGGAAAGAGGAACGAGAAACAATACTCACGGCTTCTGAATAAACACTGCTTTATTCGTTCAATAATCTGCCTTATATACAATTGCTATGTTTGATTGATTATTATTAAAACACTTTATTCAGAAATATTACAATTTGTCACAGTTAAGGACACTTATAATAGAGTTCAGAGATTGCATTCATACCGTATATACAAAAATATAAATAAATAAAGTAATAACAAAAGAATAAGAAGAAAGAACAAAAGAGTAAAGAAAAAAAATAATATATATACACATAAGTAAATAAAAATAGAAATAAAAGTAAAACAAACACCTTATATAAAACATACATTATTTACAATTTGCCAGGTGATCTCCGAACCAATCCTGTCCCCTCCACATGTGGAGGGAAAAGGGAGGCCTAGGAGATCCCTATGCTTCTCCCTCAGCCACCTCACTGGTATTTAAACCAGCGGAGGATGAGTAAGAGCGCTACAGCCACAGACACTCATGACTTGAGTGGAGAATCTGGCCATTGCTAGAACTCCAAAATATCCATATTTACAAAAGGTCTCGTGGCCACTGCCGCTTTAACCTACGAAGGGGATTGTAGGGATGGGTGGTGCTTGATAGGGATTGTACAACGGGATTTGGGTGATGAGAAAGGTTCTGGTGAAATTTGGAAAATTTGGCTGGGATAAGATCAAGAATAAATGGGATATTAAGGTCATGATGTAGGGTTTTATTGGTTACATAGAAGGGAGCATTGACTATTGTACGGAGGACTTTAGACTGAAAGGATTGAATGCGTTTGATGTTAGAAAATTTGGCTGTTCCCCATAGTTCTAGTCCGTAAGTCCAGATGGGTTTCAGTATTGTCTTGTAGATCAGTAATTTGTTTTCACCAGAAAGTTTAGATTTTCTATTCAGTAGTCTATATAGCTGGCCATATCGTCTGTTAAGTTCCTGTCTTTTAAGTCGAGTATGTGGATTCCATGTTAGTGGTCTGTCTAAGAGAAAGCCAAGATACCGGACTGTATCTGAGAAAGGAAGCTGGATGGAGTTAAAATAAACTGGTGGGCAGGTATTACGCCGAAGGGTGAAGGTAATGTGTTTACATTTAGATTCGTTTACCTTAATGCGCCATTTCTTACACCAGTGTTCAATCATTATTTATTTATCAACCCTGCCGTGCCTAGTAGGCAATACGGGTGTCTGCAACAGTAAGATGTTAGGCAGGTCAGCTCAACATCTCACTGCTGCAAATGAATCTCGTTCTTCTGCTCTTTCTTCATTTTTTCCTCTTTCTTCGTGGGTGCTTTCCTCATCCGTTTCACGCCAATGGTATAGTACCTCTTCCTCCTCTTCTTAAATTAAAATGGGCTGGCCCCACCGCGACTTTCCACCCGTACACAAAATCTTTGTAGTACGGGTAGTTTTCCGCAGTGACTAACTGAGGAAAATCGTTCTCTGTGAGAATGTAGAGACCGGTTTCCCTCAGTAGCTTAGCCCTTAGTTCTTCAAAGGCGGTGCAGTCCACTATGATGTGCTCAGCAGTCTCCGGAACACCGCAGCTAGGGCATAGGGGGTCGATGTCCATCCCATGGCAATGAAGCTTTGCTCGAAAGCCCCCATGGCCTGTGAGAAATTGCGAGATCCAATAGTCTGGGACGATCCACCTTGCTTTTAAACGTGACCGGACGGTGGGGAAGTACTTCCTCAAGGTAGATCCTTTGGGGGTTATCACCCATCGCCGGTTCCATTCCTCCAATGTGTCGTCCCGTATAATGTTTTTCCATTTGCAAGGATTCTCGTCAATTCTCACCTTAAGATGTTCCGGTAGACCTGCTGAGCCGTTTTTCTTAAATATGTGCCTCATCATATCTTCTCGCAGGAGAAGGTCGAGAGGTACCCCTCCTGCTAATACCTGCACCGCCTCATGGGATACGCTTCGATACGACCTGGTGACCCGCAACAATGCCGTTCGCTGTATTGTCGCCAACTTACTCTTCTGTCGGTGCGAGAGGTTCTGGTTCCAGGCGGGAGACGCGTACCTCATGATACCCAGAATCACTCCCTTATAAATTGTTAAGGTTGCTGGGTATCTGAGGCCCCAGAAAGCGCCCCCAACCCGACTGAGACCGTTCAAAGATAGGGCCACCCTGTTTTTAAGATAGTCCAAGTGAGGGGTAACGCTGAATTTTTTCCCAAATTTTACGCCTAGATAAGTGACCACCTCACTTGGACGTATTCTCGAACCTTGAACCGTTATGTTAATAGGGTGAGCCCTGTCAGTTTTCCCTTTCATGACAATTGTATGAGTCTTTGAAGCGGCCATTGATAACTTTTTCCTCTCGCACCATTCTCCGACCAAGTTGGCGCATCGTTCCGCTTCTTGTCTTAAGCCGGCTATGCTATTGGAGGCCACCACTACTGCCAAATCGTCAACGTATCCAGTGGCAGGGAACCGCTGTTCTTCTAACACTCCCAATAACTCATCAAAAACGAGCTTCCATAAAGCTGGACCAAGTACCGATCCTTGAGGACATCCCCTCTCTATGAAAGCTTCAGTCTCATAAGAACTGCCACGAACCTTAACACGTCTATCCTGTAAGTAGCTTCTTATCAAGGCATATAAGTTACTGGGAGCATCATATTTCTGCAGCTGCTGGAGCACAAGAGGCCACCAGACGCTGTCGAAGGCGGAGGATATGTCGAATAGCATCAACATGACATACCGCTCCGTCCTCAGTTCAACGTCTTCACGTACTCTCAGCAGGGCATCAGCGGTTCCCTTCCCCTTAGTGGAGCCGTATTGCCGTGGATGACTTGCTCTGGCAAGAACTGGTGCTAGACTGGTCATGATAAGGTTCTCCAGGACCTTGCTCATCACAGGGAGGAGGCATATTGGTCTATAGGACTTGGGGAGCTGTTTATCCCTATTCCCTCCCTTGTAGAGGAGTCTCAAATCGGCGATCTTCCAGGTTTTGGGAAAGTATCCCCTCTCCAGACAATCATTATATATTCCCAAAAGTCTCTCATCAATGTAGGGAATACTACTCTTTAGGATCGCCGCATCTATAGCATCGAGTCCTGGAGCACGACCGATTTTCTGCTTATCCACAGCAATACGGAAATCATATATGTCCCATCGTGGGCACAAGTCCGTATCCGGTGGATATGCCGTGGTGCGTCTCACGAAGTTTTCCTCATCGCTGTCTTGAGACGGATCATCCCTGGGGTACGTCCTCGCAATGAAGATTTCGGCTGCCTCCTCGAAGTTGGTTGCCTGAACGTCTCCGTGCTTGAGGGCTGCCAATGTTTGCTGCGTACTAAATTTCCCCATGGCTACCCTATAAGGAATACCCCAGGGATTCTTCGTGGACTCTTCAACAATGAACTCATCCCAGGACTTTTTCTTCTGTGAACGCACCTCGTTTCGGTACACCCGGGCCTTGGACTTGTACTGATCACGGAGTGTAGAGCGCCTCTCGTCGCAACTACACCTCTGATACAACCGCCGTGCCTTGTAGAGCTCTCTCTTAAGGTTTGTTAAGGCCGGCGTCCACCATGGGACAGGTCGAGCTTTCGCCTTCCGGTGCTGAAGGGATTCCTCAGCGGCATCACAGACAATATTAGTGATCCTAGACACCCTGTAATCCAGGTCATCAGTCTGTTCTATTTCCGCTTTATCCCATTCATCATCTACCAATTTTCCCTCCAGCGTCGACCGGAAGGCATTCCAATCTGCCCTTCGGGTTAGATAACCCTTGGCAGTACCGTGGGAACTTTCTGAATTTTCCACCAGCCTGAAGGATATCGCTTGGTGGTCGGAACTCGTCTCAGATCGTGTTCAACCAGTGTTCAATCAGGAAGAGGTGCCTTTGTAAGTTTGCGGACGCTGTTTCAGGATCTGAGTTGGAAGAAAGGATAGCAGTGTCATCAGCGAAAGTTGCCAGGAGGGTATCGGGATGGACAGGAATATCAGCGGTAAAGAGAATGTAAAGGATGGGGCCCAAGACGCTGCCTAGAGGAACGCCAGCCTCAATTGAGTAACAGTCGGAGAATTCGGTGCCACAGCGAACTCGGAAGGAGCGGTCGGAAAGATAGGATCGGAGTACTAGGTATAAGGACTGTGGTAGATGGATTTTAAGCTTGAAGAGTAATCCGGCGTGCCATACCCGGTCAAAAGCTTGCGCTATGTCCAGAAATGCACCCGAGCAATACTGCTTGCTTTCTAGGGTTGAGGATATATGGTCAACAACTCGGAGTCCTTGCTGGACAGTGGAATGTTGGGAACGAAATCCGAATTGATGAGTAGGAAGGTTATAGGATTCAATTATAGGTAGGATTCGTTTCAGTAGGATCTTTTCAAAAATTTTTGAGAGGATTGGGAGTAGGCTAATTGGTCTATAGGATGCTGTATTGTTGGAAGGTTTGCCTGGTTTCAAGAAGAGGACGATGGTGGAATGTTTCCATAAAAGAGGGAAGTGGGTAGTTCGTAGGATGCAATTGTATATATATGTAAGAAATGTGATGGCTTTAGATGGAAGTTGTCGAAGGATCTGTGGGGTTAGAAGGTCATATCCAGGAGATTTGCGAGGTGTGATTTTCCGTAAAAGGTATTTGACCTCAGAGGGATTAACAGCTTTAGGTGGTAAGGAGAGTGGGATAGGTATTGAGAGGGATTCTTCTACTTTTACTGTGTGGCTGGGATGGGATTCTGGATGAGGAGCGAAAGTATAGGAAAGGTGTTTGGCAAATTCCTCGGCTTTATCTTCATCAGATGCTGCCCAGGAGCCATCATCTCGTCGAAGAGGGTGGGAAATATGATGGGATTTGAGGATTTTTCTGGTGATATTCCAAAGGGAATTATCATGAGCAGAGAGTGTGGTGAGGTAGGAATTGAATGATTGGGATCTGAAGGTGGCTAATTCTTTTTTTAATTTTTTACAGTGATAATTGTAGGAGTGGCGGTCGGCTGGATGTCTGGTACGTTGCCATAATAATCTGGCACGGCGTTTTATGTGGATTAGGTCAAGGAGGTGTTGAGGTAAATTATGTTTCTTAAGGATTTTTGAGGAGTGATCAGGGGAGGAAGCAGTCCAGACTGCTTCTTGAATTTTGGTAGTGAAGGAATGTACTGCATTGTCCAGGTCTTCAGAGGTTTTCAGGGTTACTCTGAGGTCAATTTTATCGGAGAGGATTTGATGAAAGAGTTTCCAGTTAACTGGGCCTCTGATGAAGGACGGAGGAGAGGGTTTAGGAATAGGAGCTAGTGATACTTGGAGTATTAATGGGCTGTGGTCTGAGGAAAGCTCGTCAAGACGGGCAACGGAATGGTTGAGAGCACCTAAACCATTATGGATAAAGAAATCGAGGATATCGGGATTACGGTTAGGATCAGTGGGCCAGTAGGTAGGTGAGTTGGGTGGAAGAAGGGTAAAATTTTGGGAATTGAGTACAGACAGCAATGTTCGACCACGAGAATTCGTGGTTCTTGAACCCCATTGTTGATGTTTGGCGTTTAAGTCTGCACCCAAGATGAAATGATGTCCTAAGGAAATGAGGAAGGAACTAAATTGGATATTGGAGATGGATTGGTTTGGAGGGCAATACGCTGATGCAACGGTAATAGGAAAGGAGAAGGTTTTGATTACGACTGCGGTGGATTGTAGGAAATCGTGTGTAGGCAGTGGGAGTAGGTGATGGGAGAGGGATTGGTGCACAATGACTGCAGTACCGGCATGTGCTCTACCGTCAGGATGGTCGGTACGGTAAGTTATGTATTGTGGTATTTTTAGGAGCTGTTTTTTAGTCAGTCGAGTTTCCGTTATTAGGGCTACGTCTACGTTCTTGTCTTGTAGTAAGGCTGTTAGTTCGTGTATGTGATTTCTAACACCATTCGCATTCCAAAGGAGAATGGATATGGGTTTGATGGAAGTCATTTAAGGATTTTTTAAAGGAGGGATAAGGTGAGATACTAGGTTAGTGAGAAGTGATATCAGTGGGGTAACAAGGGATTTAAATTCTGAAAGAAAGGATGTCAATAAGCTGGTTAGATCTGTAGCATTAGGCGGTGGAGGAACATATTGGATTTGATGTTGGTGAGGTTGTTGTTGATTAGGTACATTAGGTGGGATAGGATATTGAGATTGGGGTTGAGTTTGTTCTTGCGGCAGGGCCTCACATACATTAGTCGGGTCTCTACCCCCAAGTAGCTTGGCAAAAGAAACCTTAGAGTTCACAATTTTAGCGGGTCCTCTTCTTGGTTTAGGTGTATCATCAGGGTCCCTGGGTTTCATATATCTCGCTTTGAGATTTTTATAAATTTGGCAGCCTTTGTAGTTGGCTGGATGGCCTTCCAGGCATAGGGCACAGACTGCTGGTTCTGTAATTGGTTTATTACACTCGCCAGACTTGTGTGTTTTACCACATTTCACGCAGCGTGGTAAGTGGTGGCAATAAGACTTGGTGTGGCCATATGCTTGGCAATTATGGCACTGGATGAACTCTCTTTTTGGGTACGGTTTTTCGACCTTTACGCTGGTGTAGAAAATTCTATGCACATCGTATATTTTTTC
Organism: Nezara viridula; assembly: GCA_928085145.1. Taxonomy (NCBI): domain Eukaryota; kingdom Metazoa; phylum Arthropoda; class Insecta; order Hemiptera; family Pentatomidae; genus Nezara; species Nezara viridula. The sequence goes on along the minus strand of OV725077.1, from coordinate 226,781,998 downwards.
GATCCCAGGCTATGGCTCTAGATCGACGAAAAATAAGGGCAATGGGATTTTATTCTTTACACCTGGTTGTTCTTTATTTTCTTTTAAAACATTGGTTATCTGACGTATTTTGAACCCTAACGCCGTTAACTCTTCTTTAATCACTTCTATTGGGGTTGAGGAGTGTAAATTTCTTATTACAACTCGTAGTGCTCTTTCCTGTTTCAACTGGTATGTGTGAAAGTCCGCATTTGTGTCTGTTAAATATTTTACGATTTTTCGGTACGCTTCAGGTGTGGCCGGTATTATTTTTGTATCGTTTATTCTGTTTAGGCATGTATAGCTACCTGGGCAGATTTTATTAAGTTGAGTACACAACAACTGGAAATTTCTCAAATTTTTGACAAAGATAGGAGGTGGGCGTGGTTCTCGAGGTATAGGTGCATCTTCCATTTCTTCCCTGTCATTTTCAAGCACCTGGTATGGATTAGGTGTAAAAAATGGAGATTCCATTTCTTGTGAAGACGTACTTGGCAGTGGTTGAGACACAGATTCTTGAGTGTTCGCTGGAGGAGTTCCGGGGGGTGTTAATCGCTTACTACGACGTGTTTTCTGTTTAGGCGGTGAATTACGTGGGGTAGAGCCAACTGAATGGGACCTCTTAGTTGACATTACTTGGTGATAATATCGCATATAAAAAAAAATAAAGGGAAAAAAAAATAAATAAATAAATAAAACTACGTCTGCGTGTTATTACAATGGATGAACCACCGGCTGAGAAACAGCCAGTTACGTGGCAGAGCCACAACTGGAGAGGGGAGCCGTCAGCTGTTATGGCTATAGAGATTAAGCCTATAGACGCTAAATCACTAAATTCACTGTCTGTAATAGTACACAGTAAATAACAACACTACTCACTGTGGTGTTAGTCCATTGTTGTTGTTTTGATGTCTGCTTAACTAGTTTTTTTTAAAAAAAGTAAAACTGAGCACTTATTCTACTAAAAAATAGTAAAACTGTGGGACACGACGTGAAATGTGGGTATTCAAATCAAGCGCATGCGCAGAACTCCGCTATGTTTATTTACATTACAAGATGGTATTAAGGCTGATATCGCCAGTCTCCGGTCTTTATCTCCCCCCCACCAGTTTACGAATAGGATTTTCGGAAACTTATAAATTCCTAGATCGGAGCCACCGGTATCAGCCTTA
>OV725077.1:226521649-226780308 GCA_928085145.1 Nezara viridula | reverse complement strand
GAATCTCGTTCTTCCGCTCTTTCTTCATTTTTTCCTCTTTCTTCATGGGTGCTTTCCTCATCCGTTTCACGCCAATGGTATAGTACCTCTTCCTCCTCTTCTTAAATTAAAATGGGCTGGCCCCACCGCGACTTTCCACCCGTACACAAAATCTTTGTAGTACGGGTAGTTTTCCGCAGTGACTAACTGAGGAAAATCGTTCTCTGTGAGAATGTAGAGACCGGTTTCCCTCAGTAACTTAGCCCTTAGTTCTTCAAAGGCGGTGCAGTTCACTATGATGTGCTCAGCAGTCTCCGGAACACCGCAGCTAGGGCATAGGGGGTCGATGTCCATCCCATGGCAATGAAGCTTTGCTCGAAAGCCCCCATGGCCTGTGAGAAATTGCGAGATCCAATAGTCTGGGACGATCCACCTTGCTTTTAAACGTGACCGGACGGTGGGGAAGTACTTCCTCAAGGTAGATCCTTTGGGGGTTATCACCCATCGCCGGTTCCATTCCTCCAATGTGTCGTCCCCTATAATGTTTTTCCATTTGCAAGGATTCTCGTCAATTCTCACCTTAAGATGTTCCGGTAGACCTGCTGAGCCGTTTTTCTTAAATATGTGCCTCATCATATCTTCTCGCAGGAGAAGGTCGAGAGGTACCCCTCCTGCTAATACCTGCACCGCCTCATGGGATACGCTTCGATACGACCTGGTGACCCGCAACAATGCCGTTCGCTGTATTGTCGCCAACTTACTCTTCTGTCGGTGCGAGAGGTTCTGGTTCCAGGCGGGAGACGCGTACCTCATGATACCCAGAATCACTCCCTTATAAATTGTTAAGGTTGCTGGGTATCTGAGGCCCCAGAAAGCGCCCCCAACCCGACTGAGACCGTTCAAAGATAGGGCCACCCTGTTTTTAAGATAGTCCAAGTGAGGGGTAACGCTGAATTTTTTCCCAAATTTTACGCCTAGATAAGTGACCACCTCACTTGGACGTATTCTCGAACCTTGAACCGTTATGTTAATAGGGTGAGCCCTGTCAGTTTTCCCTTTCATGACAATTGTATGAGTCTTTGAAGCGGCCATTGATAACTTTTTCCTCTCGCACCATTCTCCGACCAAGTTGGCGCATCGTTCCGCTTCTTGTCTTAAGCCGGCTATGCTATTGGAGGCCACCACTACTGCCAAATCGTCAACGTATCCAGTGGCAGGGAACCGCTGTTCTTCTAACACTCCCAATAACTCATCAAAAACGAGCTTCCATAAAGCTGGACCAAGTACCGATCCTTGAGGACATCCCCTCTCTATGAAAGCTTCAGTCTCATAAGAACTGCCATGAACCTTAACACGTCTATCCTGTAAGTAGCTTCTTATCAAGGCATATAAGTTACTGGGAGCATCATATTTCTGCAGCTGCTGGAGCACAAGAGGCCACCAGACGCTGTCGAAGGCGGAGGATATGTCGAATAGCATCAACATGACATACCGCTCCGTCCTCAGTTCAACGTCTTCACGTACTCTCAGCAGGGCATCAGCGGTTCCCTTCCCCTTAGTGGAGCCGTATTGCCGTGGATGACTTGCTCTGGCAAGAACTGGTGCTAGACTGGTCATGATAAGGTTCTCCAGGACCTTGCTCATCACAGGGAGGAGGCATATTGGTCTATAGGACTTGGGGAGCTGTTTATCCCTATTCCCTCCCTTGTAGAGGAGTCTCAAATCGGCGATCTTCCAGGTTTTGGGAAAGTATCCCCTCTCCAGACAATCATTATATATTCCCAAAAGTCTCTCATCAATGTAGGGAATACTACTCTTTAGGATCGCCGCATCTATAGCATCGAGTCCTGGAGCACGACCGATTTTCTGCTTATCCACAGCAATACGGAGATCATATATGTCCCATCGTGGGCACAAGTCCGTATCCGGTGGGTATGCCGTGGTGCGTCTCACGAAGTTTTCCTCATCGCTGTCTTGAGACGGATCATCCCTGGGGTACGTCCTCGCAATGAAGATTTCGGCTGCCTCCTCGAAGTTGGTTGCCTGAACGTCTCCGTGCTTGAGGGCTGCCAATGTTTGCTGCGTACTAAACTTCCCCATGGCTACCCTATAAGGAATACCCCAGGGATTCTTCGTGGACTCTTCAACAATGAACTCATCCCAGGACTTTTTCTTCTGTGAACGCACCTCGTTTCGGTACACCCGGGCCTTGGACTTGTACTGATCACGGAGTGTAGAGCGCCTCTCGTCGCAACTACACCTCTGATACAACCGCCGTGCCTTGTAGAGCTCTCTCTTAAGGTTTGTTAAGGCCGGCGTCCACCATGGAACAGGTCGAGCTTTCGCCTTCCGGTGCTGAAGGGATTCCTCAGCGGCATCACAGACAATATTAGTGATCCTAGACACCCTGTAATCCAGGTCATCAGTCTGTTCTATTTCCGCTTCATCCCATTCATCATCTACCAATTTTCCCTCCAGCGTCGACCGGAAGGCATTCCAATCTGCCCTTCGGGTTAGATAACCCTTGGCAGTACCGTGGGAACTTTCTGAATTTTCCACCAGCCTGAAGGATATCGCTTGGTGGTCGGAACTCGTCTCAGATCGGAGGGTCCAATCAACGATGCGATTGGCTATTAATGGCGTTGCAAGTGTAACGTCAATCCAACTCTGCCCCCTAGCGCTAGAGAACGTAGGGGTAGCAGAGGGATTGTTTAATACTACTAACTGGTTCCGCGAAATAAATTCGCCTAGCTTTGCGCCTCTTCTATTCGTTTGATTGGATCCCCAGACCGTGTTCCAGGAGTTGGTATCTGAGCATATGATCACATTTCTGGTGGTAGCCGTGATCATCTCCATAGCGGATATGTCTTCGTCAATATCGTTGCTATCAGGTAGGTAGGCTGATACTAACGTAAAAGCTACATTACCCCACTTGAAATAGCAAGCGACGGAATCCGCCATAGTATGTTGCCTCAGATCCATCACATCGAGGTTTGGGTTATTAACCACTATAGCAGCCCTGGGCCTCCTCTCTCCACTGCTCAAGGCGATAACCCTCGATGTAAGGCCAAACCCCGTGACTATGTTCCCACGGCAGCTCGGTTCTTGGACCGCCATTATGTCGTATCGTTGGGAGAGAACACGAAGTTCATCTGCCACAATGTGTCGGCGGCCCATGTTGAGCTGGAAGATGGTAAGCTTACTCATAGAAGGTTCTTTTAGCTACCTCTTTGGCCCACTGTAGATGCACAGGGCATTCCCTGCTACCCGCCTTGTGTTTTCTTTGAACAACGGGAGCATTTGCCCTCGCACAATTTATGCAGGTTGGGCTAGCCTGTTCTCTTTTCTTTGGACACTCTTTAATTACATGGCCACTAGCTGAACACCAAATGCAGACTACTGCATCTACTGTGCACGTGGCCTTGGTGTGACCGTAGCCCTGACATCTACTGCATCGAGGAGCATCGACGTAATCTTTAAAGGTTATGGTCCACCATCCTCCGTCTAGGCTTCCTATTTCGAGAAGCAAGAACCTGACTGTTGGATGCACCTCTAGTACCCAATTTTTAGTAAACCCGTTTCTGGCCACTGAAGAGAATAGTGGCCGCAGGTCATCCATGATCAGCGGAGTGGGGCCCGACTTCTCGGGTAATCGTTCCCATAAAAATCTTGCCAACTCAGCTGAATTCCATGTGTGAGGAACACCCCTTATTTCCAGCCTGGGTTTTTTCTTCAGAGCTAACTTGGCTTGCAGGCCATGGTCCCGCAATCCCTGCCATCCAATCACTTTCGTGGCATCATTGATGTCGTCCATACGAACCAAGACAGAACCTGCCTTGGTCGCACGGACTATTGCAGCATTTACACCTATTTCTTTTGGTGACGGTAGCCCATTTATAATATCAACAGGACTCTTTCCAGTCCCACTTATGGTGATGTAAGTTGGTCTCAGAGTCTGAGTGGGTTTCTTTGGCAGTGATTTTACAATCTCTGCCATACTTTTAGGTTTCTTCTCATTTGATTTCGGTTCCTTCGAGCTATCATCTTCACTTTTAGCAGCTGCTTTTGCTTTTCTCTTATTTCGTTTACTCACCACTGTCTCGAAAGGCCTTGTGTTTGCCAAAGACAAAGCTTGGTCAATATCTCCTCTTGGCATTTGTTGCTCTACCTCTCTGGAGCTCTCTCCAATAGGTTCACTAGCTGTAGATTGCAGCTCTCTAGAGGACCCAGGATAAATGTGCTTAAGCTGAGATATATTACTCGTAGCTGAAAGAGCCTCAATTACTTTCGGCACAGAGGCCTCAATTATAATTTGTGTAAGCATATCACGTACCTTCTGTGACAGAAGTGTCTCGTTAATCGCCTTTTCTACAAAAGATGAAACACTTCCATCTTTTCTTCCGTCTTCAAGGGTTTCTATCATATCAACAAGACATTGTATTTTGTTGCTAATATGATTACGAATTGACCCAACGGATTTTTTATCGTTCCGCTTTAAATAAGCCCGGAGACTCTCCTGGATTCGTCTAGCATCACTAACTAGCGTATTTGCTTTGCCATCTTTTGCATTTTTACTAACGTCAGGAGAACCATTTCGAGCTCTTTTAGCAGTACGGGTAAGGTTGGTAGGAGATTCCGAATCTTCCATCTCACTGGTTTAATAAACAATACAACGGTAATAGTCTTATTAAAGTAGAAAATTTCACTAACCTGTATAACCTTCCACTATAATTACGTTTTCGTTTCAAAATGTCTTTGTGCGTCTAAAGGAAACTTTTATATAGCAGTACTTACCTTATAACTAGCAAGCACCGCAAGGCAAATCAAGACTAAGTCGCTTTGCACTATACAACACAAGTTCAACCTAACCTACAAAGTTCAAGTCTATTTACACTTTAAAATAAAAACACAAAAACTAAAAATGTACATAAAAACAACAAAACGAACGAAACTAAGGCATAATGAACAAGAACGAAAAACATGAAACAATAATAAACACAAAAGAAAGCTGGTAAATAACAATCTCACATACACTGGTTAATACACTTAATACAGTCGTAGGTTTAATATCAAAATATCCGCCATCATTGTCTATTATGTTAACTTAACTTTCTGCCAAAAACTGAATCTGGTGGTGATACCAGTCCTTAGTTTATTAGGCGAAAAACACCCCACTTCCTGATGTGGTACCCTTGATCAGATAATTGGACAAGATGAAAAGAAAATACTCTACGTGAATTTAAATTTATAAAACGTACACCTTCACTAAGATTATTTGATCATTTTAAATCATGTGTTTCTCTTTTAGAAAAGATGTTGAAAATCTTGTCTCTCGAATAGAGAAAGACCTGGGACCAATTTTCCTGTTGATCAACAACGCCGCCATTGTGGTCAACACGTATGGATTCCAAGAAGATTTTTTGAGAGCTACCTTCAACACTAATGTCTTCGGGCCAACTTGGGTAACTATCGTTACATATAATGATATTTAAATGATTCTAAACAATGCTACTAAAAATTTTATGCCCAATAGAACAAGTAACACAACACTGTGCAGAAACTATTTGTATTTATATTTTTATTAGGTAACTTAATATTCTATCATAGATAATAATTATAGTGAGGTAAGACCACATTCACATTATAGAGAACACAGTACAGAAAATATAAAATAATAATCAAAAAGTATAAATAATAAATAAATAAAAAATAACTTAACTTGTAAACCCCTTGTCTCCTCTACAACCTTCCTCCAAACCGACCTGTCCCCAGCCACCCCTCTCCATCCTACCACACCCGGCTCCTAAGATCGCTTTCGTCATCTTCCATCCCAAGAAGTGTAGGCCTACTTCTTTTTCTTCTTTCACCTGGATTGTTCCTCCATCATCATTTTATTGTGCTTGCTATGTTCCATTCTTTGCACATTACCCAACCATCTTATCCTTCCCTTCTTTATGGTGGATGTGATGTCTGGGGCATTATACAGCTTCTTCAGCTCTTCATTCGTCAAAAATCTCCTTCTTTGATTGGACCATAGATTTTACCTAGAATTTTTCTTTCCCACCTCTTCGTTGAGTGTGGGTGTCCGTCCAGAGCTCGCTTCCATATATAACAACTGATTGCAGGACTGTCTTGTATACTCTTATTTTGAGAGCTCGTAGTTTACCATTCAATTGGTAGTTCGATAGAGCACTTCTCGATTTCGAGAAATTTTTTTTAGGGATCAATATTACTAAATGTTATCTTTAGCTTTATTTCTTCCTTTTCCAACACTGTCATCACCACCTATGCCGATGACACGTGTATCCTATCAGTTAATAACGATCCATCTATTGCATCCCAAACTCTTCAATCACACATCACAAGTCTTGAAAAATAGTGTCAAAACTGGAGGATTAAAATAAATTCCAATAAATCCCATCAAATTAGCTCCACTCTTCGTCGTAAACCTATGACTTCCTGTCCTACGGTATCCTTCAACAATAGCCCTCTTATTCCTGTCGAACAAATCCGATACTTAGGACTCCACCTTGACAACCGACTCACTTGGAACCCCCATACCAGACTGAAATTACTAGAAACCGCCCGACGTTTTCGACTATTGTAGCACTTACTAGACAAACGCTCTAAGCTTTCAATCAAAATTACAAACGACTCAAATATATGACAATAATAAGACCTATTTTGACTTACGGAATTGAGCTTTGAGGCTCCACTAAACCATCGAATTCCTCTCGTATCCAGCCCTTAAAATCCAAAATCCTTCGTAAAATCCTCAACACTCCTTACTTTGTCACAAATAACATCATCCATAAAGACCTTAATGTTCCATATGTTTCCGATTTAGCCCAATCCAGATACCTATCCTTCCATAACAAACTGCAGAACCATCCGAATCCTCTCCTTTCAAACCTTGCTTCCTCCACGATCCCTGATAACCCTCCGAGGCGTCTGAAAAGAAGATGGCCTCGGGACCTTCTAATATAGAACTTTAATTTGAGTTCTACCAATGGGTAGTTTCTCTTCATGTTGTACATGCCATGTTACCAATGTCACATTCACTTGTTGTATTTTCTATGTAATACAGTTGTAAATTTCATTAAAATAAAATAAAAATAAAAATGTCTTCTTTTATTTTATTATTCTCAGTAATAATTGAAACAAGATATCTAAATTGTGGTACTCTTTTGAAACGATATCCGGCCCTCTCGATGTATCTAGTGCCTTTCATCACCCTCTGTTAAGGTAATAAACTAACTGCTAGAGAAAATAAGAAAAAAAAACTGATTGAGTTGAACAAGTGGCAAAGTACGAATTAATTTTTCAGTGGACCGATAAGGCCATGAGGGAGGCTTATGTAATGTAAAAACGAAGTCACTCACCACTTCCATTAGTATTAGGCAATTCCTTACATCTTCAATATTCGTTGTTAACATGTGTTTAGTTTTCCCTTTATTTATAGCTGGTCCTACTTTCCATGTAGCTTCTTCACACTCCTAAGATTGCATTGGATGTCCTTCCTGTAAAAACTACGTCATCCGCAAACGCCTAGATGTTGAGTCATTCTGTGATATATACATCCTACTGACTTGTGTGGACCGATCACATGAATACTTCTAATACCAAATTGAACAGTAGTGGGGATAGAGGATCTCCCTGTTTTACACCTTCCTAAATTTCCAATTCTTTCCAAATTCTCCTTGAATGTTTACACCTTTGCTGTCCTGGAAGATCATCTTAAGAAGTCTGATAAACTTCTGCTGAAATCCCAAATCTTTCAATTTTTGAAACATTAAATTTCTCTCTATACCGTCATAGGCTTATCTGTAATCAATAAAAAAAGTGGTGTTGATCGACATTCCACTCGTGGCATTTTTCGAGCCTAATTATCATGGAGAATTCACTTCAAAGTGATTAATCTTAACCTGTCGAATCACGGAATACGCTGAGGAAATTATCGGAGACTACCAATGCGGATTTAGACGGAATCGTTCGACTATTGATCAAATATTTTCTTTACGGCAAATATTAGAGAAAAAATTGGAGTATAACGGTATTGTTCACCAGCTGTATATAGATTTTAAAAAGGCTTACGATTCTATTGACCGCCAGAAACTGTATAATATTCTAATCGAGCAGGGGATTCCAAAAAAACTAGTAAATCTAGTCAGGATGTGCTTGACGGAGACACTCAATAAAGTTAGAATCGGTAATAATTTGTCCGACAAATTTGAGGTTCGTTCGGGCTTAAAACAGGGGGATTCTCTTTCGCCTGTCCTGTTCAATTTGGCATTAGAACATGCCATTAGGGAGGTAATGCGAACCGAGAAAGGGTTGGATCTGGGCGGGACAACATCCGTGCTGGGCTATGCTGACGATCTGGTACTGTTAAGCGAAGACGTTGAAACTATAAAACTAAATACGACAACGTTAATGAAAGCCGGTAAAGAACTAGGACTCGAAATAAACGTGGATAAAACAAAATATATGGTTAGCTGCAAAAATGGTACTACTGGTGATATCGATATAGATGGTTATATGTTTGAACAGGTAGATAAATTTAGGTATCTAGGTTCTACGATAACTAGAAAAAACGAAATTGAAGAAGAGATTAAGGTTAGACTGAAGGCGGGGAATGCTTGTTATTTTTCTGTGACAAAACTACTTAGTTCGCGTCTGTTGTCCCGAAACTTAAAAATTAGAATCTATAAAACAATTATCTTGCCTACAGTTCTTTATGGATGCGAAACTTGGCCGCTTAAATTAAGGGATGAGCAGCGTCTTAAGGTTTTGAAAATAAAGTATTGCGTAGAATATTCGGACCGAAGAAGGATGAGTTAACCGGAGAGTTCAGACGGTTACACAACGCCGAATTGCGAGAGCTGTATCCGGGTAATATAATTGAGGTAATTTCATCGCGGCGAATCATATGGGCTTGTAAAGTTGTTGGGCTTAGTAACGAGAGAATTCTTAAAAGGTTAATATTTGCTGTGCCGAATGGTAAGCGTCCAAGGGGTAGACCGAAGCGAAGGTGGGAAGATTTCATTAAAGCCGATCTGAAGGGACTGGGTTTGGACGGCGAACGGTGGAGGGAGGTGTGTAACAAGCGATTGGTTGTGTCGGCATCGAACCTTCGGGTTCGCTAAGCCTTATTATTATTATTAATTATCATGGAGAAGAGATATGGTCTATTGTAGACTTTCCATAGCGGAATCAACCCTGGCACTAACATAATACGATCACAATAATTTCCTTACTACATATTTCATGTATATCTTAGAAAAAGTAAAAACCCTACTGGGCAACCCTGTACTTCACCAAATTCTAATATTCATAGACGTCAGCTGTCCACCAATGTGTTTATATAGATATGCAAGTATATTTATTCTCCCAGGATGGATAGGGTTATTTTCATGCATTTGTGATATTTTTTTTATGGGTATTATTTTATCATTTTTTTAAGAATAAAAGTTTTTAATAATAAAAAAAAAATTTTAAAGCTGAAATTCTGATCGAATTTAGATCACTAGATGGTCCTAGTATAATATTAAAAATTATATAATAGAATAGATTGAAAGAACAGACAAAAAGATGAATATACTAACTGATAAAAAAAATAAATAACTGAAGACGCACAAGATAAATTATAAAATTAGGACAATGGATTAAAATACTTTTTTTTATAATTAGATTATTAACCAGTATTTCATAATTAATTTTATGTTTGTTTTTCAGCTAATGAATGCAGTTCTGCCAACTATGAAATTAAGAAATGAAGGACACATCGTCAATATCGCCTCTGTAGCCACCATGATGGTGTTGCCCCCTATGATGGTATATGGGGCAACCAAATCAGCTATGACTTGTGAGTTCATCTATTTATGTATTCAACCATTTATAAATATATATGTATGTATATGTATATATATATATATATTTTTTTTTTTTTTTGGTTGGTTGGCGCTACAGACCATGAAGATGGTCTCCTCTACCACATTCCGATTCCCAATTTAAGTACAGAGTAGGATCATCAATCCTAGACCCGGACGGTGTGAGTCACCTCCAGTAGGCTGACGGGCCTCACATACCCTGGATGGTGGGGGGGGGAGGAGAATCTCGGTCAGCGTGGCTTTCCCTGGTGGATTGGAAGCGCCCTAGCCTGCACGGCTACTCCTGCCCCATATATATATATACATATATTATATATATACATATATATATATATATATATATATATATATATATATATATATATATTATATATATATATAGAGAGAGAGAGATGAGAGAGAGAGAGAGAGAGAGAGAGAGATTTATAAGTAGAAAAAAGCGGAGCGGAAAGAATTTGATGGGAGGGAGGTCACTGAGTAAGGCATTGTGCTCCTATACTGCAGGTTTCGAGTTCTGGTCAGGCTATGGCAGGTAATTAATAATTTTGTCATATCAGTTATGGGTGGGAGGGGTGGAGGGCTGGGTTGCCCTAGTGGGCTAATACGTGTGCTCAGCAATACCGTTGTCGGCAACCAGATAAACAGATAATAGGACAGATATGATAAAATAATTACAAGTTTGTGTACCAATGCCGAAAAGGCTTTTTTAACTCTGGCATTGAAACAAAAAAAAAAAAAAATTGACAAACCATATATTAAGATGTGCTCAACAAACCATTGTATTAGATATATCTTATTGTTAGTAATTCCCTTGAGTTAATACTTCACTAGCTATGATATGTAAATGCAAACATGACACCTTCACTTTCCGACACAAATTCTGTCCCCTGATCCTTTCCAACTCTATACCTCTTCCTTTCTGGACCTACGCACTTGAGCTGTGAAGCTAAATTTTCAAACATTAAATGTATCCAATCCTTCCAGTCTAAGGTCCTCCGTATAATAGTCAATTCTCCTTGTTATATTAAAAATAAAACCTTACTTCATGACTTTAACATCCCTTATGTTCTTGATATTAGTTCATTCTGATTCTCAAATTTCCATCATAACCTTATCCACCATCGTAATCCCTCAGTCCTTATCCAGCTCTAATCCTCCTCGAAAGTTGAAACAGCAGTGGCTTCGAGATGTTTGATAAATAGATCATTATAATTCTGGTAATGGCCAGCTTCTTCATTTAAGTCATGAGTGCCTGTGGCTCTAGTGCCCTCTCTCAGTCTCTACTGGACTCAGCTGCTGATTGGACTCAGCTCTACTGAGGATGCAGCTGAGACCGAAGAACTGGGATCTCATAGAGTCTGTCCTTGACCTCCATTGTGGGCTCAGAGCTCCCTCGGATGATTGTAAATATTGTAATTAAGTATGAATGTGTGTTTTTTCATCTATTTATTTCTTTTATTTCATTTTTTTTTCTATGATTTTCTGTATTTTATTTCATTTCAGTTGATTACATTGCTTTTGTTTTTATTACAGCTTTTACCTTTTTTATAATTTTTTTTTAAATTGTATTGTACATATGATATGAATGTGCCTCATTTTGTTCTAATACTTAATGCTCTTAAGAGCGGCAAAATGTATTATTTCTTAGTAAAAAGATTTAAGGGAAAAAAGTTATGAGATGTTAGAGATTTTATAACTTCTTTTTTTTATAACTTATATTTTATAACTTAACTTTTTCTAGATTTAAGCAACTGCCTACGTGCTGAACTGCTAATGGAGAACCACGACAACATAGTAATTACAACTGTACATCCAATATTCATGAATTCATCAGAAGATTACTTATCATATGTATCTGCAAAGTGAGTCACCAAACAAATTCAATAATAATATGTTATTTATACATTTTAAACCTATCTTTGAGGTTAATGATTTAGCCATATCAAATGGAAATCTATGAAACTAACATACAATTCCAAATTATAAAATTTAAATTACTTTGTTATTCTGTTTATATTGCACAAAATCTTAAATAATACAAAACATGTCTAAAATTTTTCTTCTAAAATACTAATTTAGTACCTGGTTATATTTTATTTTATTCTAATAGATTAGAACAGGCTGAAAATATGTCAACAAAAAGAGTTACTAATGCAATTTTACTAAAGGAAATTATTAATGTAGAAAAAGAATAAAATGTAAAAGAATATAAAGCGATTACAGGTCACATTGCGGATGATAATGGAATGATTCAAATATGGGTGATTCTCAAAAAAAGCTTCATTTTCGGTGTTGAAATTTTGTGCAAGTGAACCATCTTCAAAAATTCTCCATATTTTCATGAGGTTTCCTGGGATCACAAAGAAGTATGTGCAATGTAAGATAGAGCTCAAATCATTTTTTTGGTTTGATTTTGTTTTGTTGATAATATTTTATTTTCCATAGTTTTTAAATTTTGAACTTTATATTATAATTTTTATTCACACTTAAGTGTATGTCTCAAAGTCAGTTTTATAAAAATAAAAATTACTTTTGGTTAGTTATTTCTAAAGAGGAAGATCCCTCTTTAAAAATATTTTGTTCTCCCAAAAAAAATTGGGTAAGTCAATATTATACAATGAGTTTGGTACATCAGACAGTTTACAAAAAATCAGGCACTGTACCAATCTTATTATATTATATTGACTTAGTAAATTTTTTTGGGAGGATTAGATATTTCTGAAGAGCGGAACACAGATTTCCGGAAACATGCAATAAATAACTATCAAAAGATAATTTTGATTTTTATTAAATTGGCTATGAGGCATATGTGTAAGCGTGAATAGAAATTAATATTTAAAAAAAGAAATAATATTATAACCCCATAAAACCAGTAAAATGTCATTCGATTTTCTGAAAAATAAAAATTTCAAATTCGTTTGCAATTACATTTTAAATTCTAGATAAACCTCTTCAAAACACACAACTTCGGTTAGGCAGTTGAAAATCGTTGCTTTCTATGCCAAAATTTGAATTAAAGAGACAAAATTTGACGGTTCATTTAGCCATAGAACATACGTCTGAAAACTTTGATAAGATGTCAAGAATATGTTTCTAAAAGTGAATTAACCTTGACTGAAGATGAACTCGGTTGCTTTTTGAAAACTGACAATGTCATAGTCATCAAATTAGGCCAGTCAGATGGTTGTTTGATGAGGAAAAAAATTCAAATAGTCGGTTTCTCTTCAATTTTTTATGGTTTTTGGGATGCTGAATCTGAATTGAATGTTCCCGAACGAAATTTTCCATTTCATTCCGAGATATATGCAAATAATAGCAAAATATCCAATTTTTTTTTTTTTTTTTGTTTGTTTTTGGGACATGACTCCGAAACTATGCATTTTATCAAAATTATTATTATGAACAAAGTTAAAGAAGATAAAATTTATTATCAATTTTATGCATAGCTTTTTGATGTAGGCTCAACGGATGAGGAGTTAGAGAATTTTGACTGTTTGCTTATTTCACAAAAAATATCTGTTTTCATCCTCCCAAAAACCATAATCTATGCATTTCTCAAAGAAATTTATTATAATTAATTTGAAAGAGCATTAAATTTCATATTTATCTCATGTAGACACGTTAATATGTGAGTGGATTAAGCTGCAGTTAAAGCGCATATTTCATTTGTAGCATCTGCCGCTCTCAACTTAAGTGTTATATTTACAACATATTAGTATGCATAAACAAATTACATAGCTTTAGCTTTAGCCTGACCGAAATAGTGTGTTCAGACGAGGTTTATCTATGATTTAAAATGGTTACTAGCTACAAGCCCTTCCGTTACATGAAACAGTCGGTAGCTCCTAGTCTAGGAGGACTTCTTTCCTTGATAATGATGTTTTAGGATGGTTCCTTTCCAATTGCATTGAGGTGATAAGCAATGAGATTTTCTTAGAATATAGTGCCCTGAACATCTTCATAAAGGGAACATGACCTTCCATGATCATCTGGCTGAAATTTCTCTCCCGATTTTTTTAAACCATCATTGAACAGCACACTCAATAACACTACCATCATCTTGTCTTCAAAAATATTTCTGACCGTTTCAGCCTTGTTCGGAGTGAGTTTAAACTCGTAAAATGAATTTATTAAATAATAACTCTTTGACATCCTACTAAAGATTGAATTATTTCCAGAAATGATACAAAATTTTCCAGATTTATTATTTAAATAAATATCAAAATATATTTTTATGAATTATCTTAATACTAAGATTGAATATTGTTTGATTATGAAGATACAATGTTTCAGAGTAACTATGTGCATAGAAATGGAAGAAGTTGTGAGAGCAACGATGAATGCTATCCATTACAACTATGATGAAGTGCCAGTGCCTTCCTACATCAAGTATCCACTTCTTTTAATAACAGAGTAAGTAATTATAATATATCCCTTAAAAAAATAGTACTCCTGATTAAAAAAAAAACACAAATTAAGGAAGATTATAAAAATAAAAAATATGAAACACTCAAAAAACCAGATGTTGCGAAATCCTATAAATAGTTATTGCTATTGATTAGTGATTAATTATACTTAAATTAATGATAGATGCGGAATGTTGAGACTTTGATAATAATAATTGTATACATAAACATGTGAGATTTTCATTAATGGTATTAATTAATAGTTAGTTATGTATGATATGGCAATATAAAAATTAAAATTTGTATGAATACCCATACTTCAATAATTAAAAATACAATGAAATATAAATAAATTTAGTGGACAACTTTATCACTGGTTTTCTTGTCGGACTAACTAAAATTGTGGCTCTGTGATAATTAAATAAATAACAAAATTATAATCTTAGAAGGAAGTGAAGAGAGACAAAAAATGAATAAATTTAAAGAGACACGTGGGAAAAATGAAGAGTGAATAAATGTTTTAAAGTAATATATTGCACCATATATAAATAAATATATACTTTTATCTACTATTATATACTAATTTTATATACTCTATCTGATACTTTTAGTTTCTCCAATTTCTTCCCAAAATTGGATAGTAAGTGAATGTTGTGTGATTCACAAAAAACTGCACCACTTTTTTTGTCATAGTAATACAAAAAAAGGCAATTATTGCACTTTAAAATTCAATGTAGAATTAACACTCTGAAAACATTCAGTGTTATTGTTTACATAGTTTATTTTATTGATTGTTCTGTTCTAGAATGATGCCTTCCAGGACAGGAGCAAAACTCTTACAGCTGATAATTAACCACATTATCATACCTAATGCTGACCAGTTCAAGCAGCTGCCCTGGTATGATTTAGTCAAGGAATGTTCTCTTATGGAAACACAGAAGGAGAAATGAATAACACTCATCTAAAATAATGAGTAATGAATATTAGCAGGACTATTATTCTTTGAACAGAATTTAATTTTGCCCAAGATTTTGTGGGTTTATCTATTTTGCATGAAAATCAACCACGCATTCACTAATGCACCAAAGAATAACTGACTGATTAAACCGAAAACTGGTTATTTTAATTTCAGTTTTTAAAAACCATTATTTCTTTAATTGCCCGATAATCAGGCAAAAATAACCTGAATTAAAAAAAATTAATGTTTTAATGATAATATTAAGTATATTCTAAAAAATATATATTCAATCAAGTTTGTATTCAATAAGCAGTGGTTTTTTTTTTTGTCTTCCTTTTTGATTATCTAAACGACCAATCTCGAGCCTCGAATTCTCTTTACCTGAGGACCTTCGTGTTTGGGCTTTATTATTTTTATTATTTTATTGAGTAATATAACATTCTGTCACAACATGAATAATGTTTATAGAGAAAAAATAAATCATTCACACCATATTTATAGAAAATATAAGGAAATAAAGGCAAAATAATAATCAAAATGTATATACAATAAATAACAATAAAATAAATTTAAGAATAACTAAAGCAAAATACATAGCCTTACCTATGTATGCTATTTACAATCAGCTAATAGAATTTGTCCTTATAACTATAGAGTGAAAAGCAGTACTGCAGGAGATCCCTGCGAAACTCTCTCGAGCGCCACTGGTACTAAAAGCCAATTGAAATTGAGTGAGTTAGGCTTTATTAAGTGATTGTTTAAAATCAAACGCTTATTGTAATTTTACATGATTAATAATTATCATATTTATTTAACTAATTTAAAGTATTATTTGTAAATTAATTATTAATAATACAGAAATATGAAATATAAATATATTAATTATATTAAAAACGGCACATTGTAACAACATGTTTAAATTGAATAAAAATTATATTTAAATATTAATATTGAATTTTCATATAGTAAAATAAAATTTAAGATATTGTATCTTGTGAACAAATTTATTTTTTTCTGAACAGTTAATTAAAAAGTGTTTTGACTCATTTTTCATCTCAAATCACAAAAATAAATTAACAAACTTCTTTATCATTATTAAAAAACTTTTGTTTAGTTGTTATCACATACATTTGTAACATTTCAACCTCTTGGCCATTTCCAAACATTTCTTATACATATTATAACATCTGTCTTATATTTGTAAAATTATTTGTCGTCTTCTCATTTAGACAAAAATGTTTTTTATCATTCAAAATTTTACCTTAAAATATCTGACCATGAAAACTGGAAGCAATTATTTCATTTTACATACAGTAATTCAATTAAATGAGCAGTTGTATAATTAGTAAAATGGGGGTAAGTCCGCCATTAGGCAGAAAGGGGGTACCCTCCTAGTTATTATAATTATAATTTTAAAAATAGTAACTAAAACCCCTACAAATTATTAAACAGTGGTTAAAAAAAAAATCTGACTTGCATCCTCACCAAACTTTCCTTACAGCTCCCAAGTATTTGCTACGTTTCAGGCTTTTTAAAGCTGGTAGTGGGTTCCAGAAACAGCATTTTTGTGTATTTATTATATTTTTACTGCATATATTTTTAATTCAATCAGTTCCAGAAGGAAATCAAAATTCAAAAATATAATAATTATACATCTAATATTGATAAGCCAGGCGGGATTCTACAGACTCTCCCTGCTGTGATACACTAGATCGATTTATAGTTTGTATCAGACATCCTTTTTAATGTTATCGTGTTATCAATTTATTATATGCACCTAAATATCTAGATAGTGGCATGCAGACCAAAATGGCTAAAAAAAATTAAGTAAAATCTGTTGCTGGTTGAAACACTACAGATATATATATAAAGATTGCATGAAGAAGGTGAAGTGTACATGACTAATCACTCTGTTATTTTATAGAATTTTTTCGAGATTTAGCTTATCTGGCTTGTCATATAGTGCTCTTCATTTAAACAGGAAAATTTAATCAAGGAAAAAAGTATAATTTGAAAAATGTAAACAAATACAATTTAGGTTAGATTAAACTTTTATTTCTAAAAACAAAAATTAACTGTATTTCATTAGTTTTAATTATGATAATAAGTTAAAAAAATATTAGAACTCTTCATTGAAAGGATAATCTGGATGCTCTTTATAGCTGTAACAGAAAAACAAGAATCACTGCATGAATCAAAATAGTGCTTTAAAATAATAACTTTCATGTAAATAACTTACTCATCTAGAAGAATGTATCTACCATCAGGTTTATTTAAACTATTTAATAGTTCCATATCTCCTGGTGAAATCGTGAAGTCAAAAATGTCAATGTTACTAGATATCCTAGATTTGGTAACACTTTTCGGGATAACTACAACATTTCGTTGTATCTAGAAAATGTAAAAACAATTAAATTTATTAGATCTGTTGATTAAATAATGTAAAATTGAAAGAGAGAGAGGAATATTTTTAATGATATAGTTTTCGATTGATCTTTAATAAAATTCTATTTCCATCTTGTAGTTACCTTTTAAAGTTTAAAGCTTTAAACGCTACATAGTTTTTGTTAATGTGATTTGATTGAATTAATCCATTATATAAAAGTCTAATTTCATCAATGATTATTATTAAATCCACAACAGGCAATTATGACACTTATAAATATTACTGTAGAAGACAAAAAAAATCCAAATCATTACCTGGTACTTAATCAATATCTGAGCAGGGCTTTTTTTGTACTTTTCCGATACATTTTTCAGAATTGGATCTTCTAGCAAAGTCGTGGTACCGGGTCTCAAAGGTCGATAGGGCAATCCAAGAGGTCCAAAAGCAGTTACTGTTATATTATGTTTAAAACAAAATTCAATCAACTTGGACTGATTGAAGTACGGATGACACTCGAACTAAACAGAGTGTACAAATGATCAATAGTGTGCTTTATAGATAATATTACGATTTGGGATTTTCATTATAATTAGTAAAAGTATACACATTATCCTGAAAATCCAAAATTAAATATAAATCAATTATTAAAAAAAATACTGAAATCTTGGGGCTATTACAAAGTTTTTTAAATGTATTTTTAACAGAGCTAAACCTTAAACCTTACAGATCTGTAACAACTCATTAAGGCTAATTAAATATCATAAACTCTATTTATTATATTGACCATAGGCAAGGAAAACCTCGTAACTCCATTTGTTTTTGTAAACCACATACCTTCAGTCTCTGAGCTATGTATGCCCAGAGAGATTTGAAAGTATATCTGTATCTTTAACCTACATATAAATTATTATGGATTGTACCATTAGTTCTTAAACTCTTATTTTTCCATTTTAAATTTTACTAAAATGGAGTTACGAGATATTCATTGCCTACCATCGATAGGTCAAAAGTTGTCACACTAATTGTAAGTGGATGATGTTGTGATTTCACAGAGGGAACATATCTGAAATTATTGACTAATTTAATTTTCTAAAATGTTACATGATGATTTTTCTAAATTAACCGTCGATAGGCATCTAATTATTTAAATATTTTATCAGATCTAGAGATATTAAATTATATAAATGTATTGAAGGTTGTAAACATATGTCTTACTAATCTATGCAATACGTTTATATTTCACTCATTCTTTCACAAAAGTACAATGAAAATGACATTGCCTTGATTCGGTGAATATTATAAAAAAAAATTTCAAACTTAAAAATAATTTTAAAAGTTTACATTTAATTTGGAAATTTCATTTGATTTTATAGGAAACATGTGGTTTCCGTTAAATAATATTAGTTTCCACAAATCATTATTTATAATTTTTTAATTGCTCTCTATTACCTTTTACGAATGTATATTAGATATTGTTTTTTTCAAAAATTCTCAGCTTTCCAACAATACATTATAATTATTCTATCTGACTATTATTTCTAGAAATTTATTTTCAACCTAAAAATACATTTTTCCTTTTTCTCCTTTAGTCATGTATCAAATTCTTTCATAGTTTATATTTAGATGTTTATTCTTACTGATAACAATGAGGGATAGTTGATTATTAAAAAGGAATCAAATTAAAGGTACTTTAGAGGAAGAAATATTGAAAATTGGATATTGAAGTCCTGTTAGGCAACATCAATGGGGATAAAACCTATCTGATATTGAAAACCATTCAATTACTGTGTTTAAAAAAATATTTTAGTCATTTTGGAGAAAATTGTAAAAACATGGAAAATTGATGATATAAAGTGCCACTTCTGGTTGGTTATCCGATTCACAGGAAAAAGTTGCTGTAACATTTCAGCCATATACCTATCTTAAATACATAATATCAGTTTCGTACGGCTTTCCGTATTTGAGCTAGACTATTCACATAGACACAAACCATTTTGTGGAACTTGGTTATTTGAACTCAGGGGACCTCAAAACATGTATGTCTGTTGAAAACTCAGATTCGAAAACTTTCTCGATTGCAATACATTCCTTTATTATATTTTACATATACAAGTAAGTGAAATTAAAAGAAGTACTGTTTTAAGTGCAATATTCCTGATAGACACTGACCATCTAGATCTAGAAATTCTGAAGGAAACTAAACAATAAAACCTTCCATCCATCAAGTTTTTGACATTCCACTTTCTGGCCATGTGTCCAGCTCAATGACTTCCAGCATTTATGCGCTTCTTCACATCAATATATCCAGAAATATTTTAGACTTCTCTATTCTTCCTCCTTTGCCAGTTCTTACCAAACTAACTGATCCAAATATGTTATGAATTTCACGTTAAAAGACAAGAATTTCATCTGTGCATGTGAGGGTCCATACCTTTTATCTATTAATCTGATAGTAAAAATAAATATCATGAGATATTTATAGGGAAGAAATTTTGTTCAGGAGAAAATGGCTGAGCTTCTCAGATGTTTAATGTGAACCGATAATAATACCTCTTTGCCTTCCCAATTTGCTGGCTGGTTTAAATGAATATAGCTTATAAAATTAGTGAGGAAATAATTCAATGTAAAATCAAACTACTATTGCTCATAATACAAATTTTATATTTAAATAAATAGAAATAGAAAAATAATATACCTGATTGTTCACTGGTTTGATTTCTGCAATGTCTATAATTTTCTGTATTTGCTTATGATTAAAATTAGACAATCCAATTGATTTCGCTAAACCTAATTTGACACAATCCTCCATGCCCTTCCATGTATCAATATAGCTAACATCGCCAAATAGGGTTTTACCATTCTCATCTTTAGGAGATAATCCAAAACCCTCCTGAAAAAAATTAAAGATCAAAATAAAATTATTATGCTCCACTTAGTGTTCTTAAGTATACAGCCATAACTTCAGAAAGTGTTGACTGTTATCTATTTTGTTTGACTATTACCCAAAGTTTTATTAAAGGAATATTTTGTATACTTTCTGGCGGTCAACAAATGTTCGGTTAGCTTTGGGATAATATACTATCCGCATCTGCACCAGTTTACTTAACATAAAAATATGATCACTACACAATCTTCAACTTCGGAAACCTGTCCATTTCATCTTACCAATGTCATATTAACAAATTAAATTGATATGAAAAAATATATTTATAAACAGCAAATACCTTGAGAGCCATTGGCCAATGGACCAAATATAGATCTACATATTCCAGATTTAAAAGCTCTAATGATCGTTTCAAAGCTGGTACAACTAATTCTTTTCTGTGGTCAGTGTTCCATAGCTAGAAGAAAATTAAATTATAAACTTTAAAAGTATAAAAAATTTATTTTATTCCTAAAACTTATTTCATATTTAATTTTATATTAAAAATATATATATATATATATATATATATATATATATATATATATATATATATATATATATATATATATATATATATATAAAACTACCAGTATAATATATATTGTATAGTTTATTACCTTAGTTGTAATAAATAACTCTTCTCTTTTAACTGCACCTTCTTTTATTTTATCATTAATAGCAATACCTACTTCTTTTTCATTTAGATAGAAATAAGCACAATCGAAATGACGGTATCCTATGTCAATGGCATCCTTTACAGCTTGGTACACTTCGTCAGGTTTCGACTAAAATTCCAAAAATTCAGTAAGACAGGCATATGAAATAACAATTTTAAATTATTAAACTAATTTAAAAAAAACATCAAATTTTGAGAAGGGGTTAAGTTTTTGAATTTTTTAGTCGATCACAATGATTCATTATTGAAAATAATAAACCAAAAATAATTAATTATGAAAAAAACTAGAATTTAAATATTATGTGAATTTCAACATCCATTATATAAAGTAGGATAGGTACTTTAAAATAAAAAACATTATTCAAAATTTTAAAAGAACAGAAAAAGATAATTAAATTACTAAATATATCTAAACAAGGAACTTTAGTTTCTTTCAATCCAAAAACATCCTTCAACTATGGAATGATACTATAGAGGAGAAAAAATAATATTTATGAACACACCTAATTGAGAATAAAAGTAAGCTCTAGGTGTAAAATTTATAAAACAAAACCATTTTATTTGAAACAGTAATTTACTTTAAGGAATAGTTTTATTATCATTATCAAAAACAGTAGTTATTGTGACTTTATGAGGATGATCAATAAAATGGATTAGCAGTCTAGATTTGTTTTAAATAATTTTATTTATTTATTTGTTTTTGAATAAAACAAATCTATTACTATTACAAGTCTTAATTATTTTTTATCCTATTTATTTTCCATAATTTCAGACAACAAACAAAAAAGCCTAAGTTTGAATATAATGTCAGTATATATATTAGCATATATGCCATATGGCATATTTTTACTTAATTTTTTTTTTCACTTGGCTCTACAGACCTTATAGATCTTTGGCTGCCTGAACCAGCCTTCTCCACCTCTGCCTATCTTGGGCTACTGCTTTCAAGTTTATGGTATGAAGCTCAACCGTATCTTTGTTTATCCTATCTGTCCATCTGGTTTTTGGCCTCCCACGCCTGGTCTCATGCCTACTATTCTGGCATTCACTGTTGTGTAAAGGCGTCCTGATGGATCTCTTCGAGCTTCATGCCCCATCAAAGAAAGCTCTGTTCGCACTGGTAATTCGCTGGTCAATCTTTGTTAGTATATCATTTATTGAGGTTATTGTGGAACCATTCCACCAGCTACAATTCCATGCAGATCATGTTATTAGGGTGGATATTTCGGCTAACTATCATATATTTTGTATTATCTACATTGACTTATAGTCCGATTTGCTCTGCTTATCTTAACAGAGTTCGAGCGAGTTTCTCAATGTCCTCTTGATTGCTTCTGAGAACAGCTATGTCATCCGCATGTGCTAGGATTTTGTGTTTCATTCTGACGTACACCCCTCCATCTTCGCATGATGTTCTTATTACTTTCTCTAATGCTAAGTTGAACAGCATTAGCGAGAGTCCATCTCCCTTCCTCAAACCCATTCGAACTTCCAAGGCTTCAGATACTTATCCTTATATTAGTACTCTGCATTTAGGACCATTTGTACACACCTTCCTCAACCTCACTAACTTCCTCCCATATGGCATATACAAGAAGAATAGAATAGAATAGAAGAATCAACTTTATTCTGGGAGAAAGTCCCTTAAGAATAACAATATTGAACATAAATAATTGCATATATGCCAATATAAATATAAAACTTTAAGGATTAGAGTTTTTTTCAACTTATCATTATTACATTAGTTTTAATTAGATAATATCCGTAGCTAGTGTTGCTGGAATTATTCCTGAATATACATTGATGACTTGTGGACAAAAACAAATCCTATCGATATCACTAACTATTACTGCTAAAATAGATCTAACATTTACATTTATTATTCACTATGAAAATTCAATATTATTTCAGTTCTACTTTTTTTATATGAGCCTTTCAATTGACAGAATGACTTATTCAAATTTCAACATTTTTTAGTAAAGTCATTTTAGTGATAAGTATTTCTAGTTGGGAAATTTAAAATAAATGCACAGAGAGTGAGTACGTTGATTCCAGAGTAGGTGATAGCAGTGTTGAAATATAGAACTGTGAATAAAGGTATTAATTTTCCCACTAAAAATATTAATAATTAAAAATGTTGAAATTGGAGTTAGTCATTCTGTTAACTGAAAGGCACATATTTAATATGGTTTGAAACAAAAAACTTACTTATTGCATCAAAGCAGATAAAAATTAAATTTTTACAAAAATAAATAGGACAAATAACAGTTTTTGTCTAACTTAAAAACCAAATTATTGAAAAAATGCACAAATAAATTTGTATGAGGATTAATTGTGGGGATGCGAACAATGACATTGAAACATTATTTGCTATTTTTAAATATATTATGAAGGTAGGAATTAAATCTTATCTTTTCTATTCAAATAAAAACATTTAAGCTTTACACCAACAAATCCATGCAATATGCTAGACCATAAAATGAAAAAAAACTAGAAAGCCAAATCTTTATTTGCTGCTTAAAGAATTCGATTAGATAAATAAAAGCAAAAAATCAAAACAAGTCAATCCTTATGCAAAAGATTACATATGAGTTGGAGTGATGAAATAAATGATGAAATTAATAATAAAGGAATGATTTATTAATTACATAATTTTTAATAATGACAGTATATCTGCTGTATTATAATATGCTATTATTATTAACTGATTTCAGTCTTCATTAGAAAAATAATTAATACAAAATTAATAATATTCCTTTATTTTTAAATAATAGATCTGTACATTGGAGGTAAAACCGAAAATATCTTACACTATATTTTGCTAATTAGAGGATAAGTAATCATGATTTTAAGTCATATGACTGTTATTCCTGTTGGTTGATGTTTCTAAACAAGCTTTTGACTCATCAAGGCCTTGTTTCAGGGTTTGGTATGGGAGGGGGGAGGGTTTTCAGGCTGAAGCCCCTCCCCTCCCCACAAAATGGTAAAATATAACCATGTATTATGAAAAAAATTAACTCTAAAAGTATTATTGTTCGTCTAATTACAGTTAATAGGACTTAAAGAATTACCTAAAGACCACTTTATATAGGTAATTAGTCTCTTTGTTTTTCTCGAAGTAACTATCCTAATATACTTATACAAAAAAAAAAACTTTTGGAGTGAAGCCCCCCTCCCCCAAAATTAAATTCTGGATCAGTTAGTGCTATGCTTTATGGCTAAGTTCAAACAAGAACTGACAAAAAAGTCCTTGTGCTAACTTCGGAATATTTGTCTAGATTATTGTTTAAGCACTCACAATATTAAATGCTACCGCAAAAAAATTAAAATCCTAAGGTTGGTACAAACAGGTAAAGATTTACCTCAAAAGTACCGATTTCTGATCTTCTTAATTTTATTTATGAATTCAAGCAAAATGTGTAAGGGATATTACTCTTTATCATTGGATTACAAGAACGGTGATATTAATTTTAATCACAAATTTCAGGATGTTTTAGGCCTTTTATTAAAGTAATTTATTGTCTTTAGGAATAGCATTCTCAGGCTTTGATTACTAAAGTAAAATATATGTACATAGTTTTCTCAAAAACAAATTATAACTGAAGATTTCACTTTGGAATTGAAAATACATAAAGACAATATTATTTTCCACGCTTGAAACCAACAATGACATTAATGATAACTTCAGGAAAAGAACATAGACATCAGATATGAAAATGTTTACCTTCCAAGTTCCCAAACCAATAATTGGAAATTTTAAATTATTGTTAAACTTGACAACCGGCACTTGAGGAGACATGGCTACAGTTGTACTTGAGATACTAAGCAACTACTAAATGAAAAAAAGAAGGCGATTATAAATCATTGCAACTGTTATCTTGTTGATTAATGATTATATTCAATTTAAATGTTTATTTTGATCGTGTCTATAGCTTGACTGACGTGGAGGTCGGAGGTACATATCGTGAACAGGAAAAGTCACACTATCGTACAGTGGGACCGATAACAGATCTAGGCGGAAAAAAACTCTAACACTTGATATTTATTTAATTTTAATTTAGTTATTAATCTAATTTTTATGCCTAATATCCTTAGCGGAAAATTAAGGAAATAAATAAGAAACAACAATTAATTAAAATGAATATATATATATATTTACACTAGCGGATCTAGGAATTAATTTTGGGGGGGCTTCAGCCCGAAAGATTTTTTTTTCATATACATATAACGATAATTAATTAGAAAAAAAAAGAAAGAAATTAATTACCTACATGAAATGGTGTTTAAGTTGTTCTTGAAGTCCTATTAAATGTAATTACACGAACAAGAATACTTTAAGAGATAATTTTTAATATTTTTTCTGTAAAACATGGTTATATTTTATCATTTTGTGGGGGGAGGGGCTTCAGCCCGAAAGCCTCCCCCCTAGATCCGCCTTTGTTTATATATAATATGTACAATGAACATAATAAAATTAATATGTTATTGTTTGAAAACTATACGTAACAGTAGAGCAAAAAAATTTAATTATAGAGGCATATCACTTCTTCCGGTTGCCTACAAGACCAATATCCTACTAAACCGGATATATCAGAATTGCGAAAATATAATTGGCGACAACCAAGCTGGATTCAGAAAAGGATTCTGTGGATAGGAACTATCTTTCGAAAATCATGACTGAACTGGGTGTCCCGGTAAGTTGGTGAGATTGGCAAAGGCATGTCAAAATGACTCTAAATGTCGGATCATAATAAAAGGAGAAGTATTAGTCCAGTAAAACTTAGGATCGATCCCAATATTAAAAAAATAAAGATGAAACTTGTTAGAAATTGTTTATTACCTCCCCATAATAATCCTCTGTGACGCGGCTGAGAGAGAAGTGCAGGGATCTCCTGGAGTCATGCTTTTCCCTCCACAGTTGGAGGAACAAGTGTGGTTGGGAGATCTCTCGCCAGATTGTAAATATTGTATATAAGTATGTATGTGTTCTTTTTATTTATTTATTTTTAGGTTATTTTATTCTTATTTTTTGTATATATATTATTTTTCTGTATAATTTATTTTATTTATTGTACATAGAGTGTGAATGTGATCTCAGATAAATGTCCTTGAGACAGATTGTAATATTTTTCAATAAATAAGTTAAAAAAAAAAAAAAATAATCCTGCGTCGGATTTTGAAGGGAGAAGGGATGAAGGACAGAAAACTGATATTTGTTTAGTTTTTTTAAGAATATCCAATAATATATGAGGTTTTCCATCAAAGATTGTTCTAATTGCCCCTTAAAGTTCTTGAAGTACCTTAAAATCTTTATAAAAATGACTATACTTTTTTTTTTTATTATCAATGGTTACGGAAATATTTATGATATTATATTTCCACTTTAAGAAATGATACTCCAAACCTCGAAATTGATGTTGTTCACAGTAGATGATACAATTTTGAAGTTTTTGTTATCATTTTCGATAATTCAAATTATTATTCAAAATTCTTTGTTTAGATGATTCTAAAAAGTCATTTATATAATCAATCATTTTAGATAATTCTAACAGTTATTGAGTCTATATCAATTAAATTGAGGTTTATTACAGAGTAAGTTGTGATTCATCTCTAGTTGAGTAAAACGATTTTTATTTTATCCTACTAATAATAATTTTACTCAATTAGAGAGGAATCTAGAGTTACTTTGTAATAAACCTCAACTTTACTAATTTAGACTTAAAGCTCGTTGAACAAGAAAATTTTTCACAAAATTTGATATCATCAGTCCAATTGGGTAGTTATAAAAAAAAAGTCACGAGGAATCCTTGATTTTATGAAAACCGGAACTTACCATAGTTTAACTGCTTAAAATTCCCCTTTAAATGGTTTTAAAAAAGACGAATACGGCATGTATTTAATGTGAATTTTATCTAGTTTACTATGAAGTAATTGGTTGTAACCAAAATAAAACATTTTTTAAGTGAAAACGTCTTTAAGCGCGTTTTGCACTTTTTTTTGTGGAGAGTGAATTAGATCGATCCGTCAGATTTGCGAAGTGTTAACGCTCAGATAAAGTTGGCTAGAGACGATTAATTGAAATATTTTTATATATGGATTAAAATATCCCAGGAAATAAAAATCGTGCCTGCATACTGTAAGCGAGGAAATTGGTCAGCATTTCATCCTCTCTGTAATATCATATAATTCAAAATTGTATCTTAACGCGACACCGTGTTAGATAGTCGAAAAGGAAAAATAGTGTCGAAAACCAAATGATAACGAGTTTTATGGAAGATATCTCTTAAAATATCTCAGAGACTAAAAATCTGAAGAACAAATCGAGAGGATTGTTCAGCATTTCATCCTCTTTGTAATGAGCTATTGTTTATAATTTATATTTTATATTATTAATCTCAGTTTGTTGATGTTTTCACTTCTGTCGTGTGGTATACAGCACATGCCTTAGTTGTTTTTTTTTTTTTTTTTTTAGTTATTGCGTTGTATTCAAACTAAGACTTAAAAATTAGAAAATAAAAGTTTCATGGCTGTCTGTATCTAATCAGGCAATGATGTATTATAATGCTGTACAAGATTATTATGGTAACGTACAAGACACTCTACCGTTCGCAGCTCCTACAATTATTACTGCAAACAATTGAAGCTGAAATTAGTCACTTATAGATTCCAATCCCTAATTCCTACCTGTTCTTTCATTCTGCACATGACAATTCCCTGTATAATACCATTAAAAAAATTATAAAGTGCCATCAAAGTTTTTATTACTTTCAACAAGATTAAGTGTCTGATGCCCGGAAGGAATCGGGATGGACAGAGGTCTGAGCGGTAAAAGTATTTTTACCCTATCGGCCTTCTTGTAAGCTATATCCTGTGGTTTTCCAAATGTGGGTCCTATGTGACTATTGCTAATGTTACTTGTTGATTGTAATTGCCTAATGTATTGTGCCTTTAATATTCTTGAAAAACAAAACAATATTACATCTACTATCTTTTAAACTTACATTGATATACCACCTCATATCGATACATATTAATTACATAAGTGAGGCATGCAATAATATTTTTTGGGGGGTATGAGCCATCAGGCTTGAAAGGATGGACACCCTAGCTACCAAGTAACTGTTATGTATAAATTAAAGAATACTATAGCAGTAATATTGATAAATTCTGTTCTTTCGAAATACGATTGGTGTGCTTAGCTTAAAGTAATGTTATATACACTGACAGGCAAAAAATTCCACCCACTTGATTTTTTCATGTTTTCATCTAAAAGTATTTCTGCTTTGGATTGGTCTATTGTTTTTAATGAATAAATAGGTAATCTTTGTGTTTGTTTTCAATTAGGAATGTTAATATTGAGGATAATAAACCTTAATCCTGAATTCAATGAAGTGGTTCTAGATTCCAATGTTTACTTTCTATGAAATCAAAATGTTTATTCAGTATCATTAGTTCAGTGTCGTTTCTTGCAGCACATTTCTTAGTCTCCGGCTTTTAATTTTTTCAATATTAAGTTTAAAAATGCCTCTCAGTGCTGAGGATGTTGCGCGTGGTGTGGCACTTATTGATGATGGACGTTCCATTAGATATGCAGCTAATGCCATCGGAGTTCCATATGAAACTTTACGAGACGTCGTCAGGCGTTTTCGGGAAACTGTTTCTTGCAATAGAAGGCCCGGTTCTGGACGGCCTAGGGTAACAGAACCACGGGATGACCGATTTTTGACTTTGAGAATTTTACGAAACCGGCACCTTACCGTTGTTCAAGCGATACATCAGCTCGAAGAATTTCGAGGTGTGCAAATTTCTGAACGTGCCGCTCGGAGAAGATTAAATGAGTATGGATTAATGGCTTTCCGTCCAGTAAGAGGACCAGAGTTCACCAGAACTCACAGAGTAACACGGCTGGCTTTAGCTTGAAAACACAGCCATTGGACTATGGACGAATGGAGTGCTCTACTTTTTGCAGATGAGTCAAGATTCGCTCTTCGATCTCCAGACGGGCGTGGAGAAGAAGAAACGGAAGATATGCGGCCTGTAATTTTTCCCAGAGCCAACCTTTTCAACGTGATTCCTTGACGGTGTGGGCTGGGATTTCAATGGGAGCGCCGCACAGAATTGGTTGTTGTTCGTGGAGGGTCTTTGACGGCCATTCGTTATGTAGATGAGATTTTGGAACCTCATGTGTTGCCTATCCTCAACGAAATCGGCGATCGTTCTATTCTAATGCACGATAATGGTCGCCCACATAGTGCAGATGTTCCTTCAACACAACAATATTGAGGTTTTAGCCTGGCCAGCACGTTCTCCAGATTTGAACCCTATTGAGCATTTATGGGATAACCTCGGAAGACGAATAAGAGCGCGTGCAACACTTCCTGATACACTGCAGGACCTTGAAAGGGCTCTTCGGGAGGAATGTGCTATCCTCCAGCAAAGGGACATTTCCCGACTGATGGAAAGTATGCCGAGGCGTCTTCAAGAAGTAGTGAAGGCAAGAGAAGGAAACACGCGCTACTAAGCGACGATGTAATTAATTTCTTTTAGAATATTTCTTTCTTACCCAATCACATTTTGATAATTAAAGGTAAAAAAGATTATAAAATTCCACAAATACTAAGTATTATCTAGAAATACCATGTATTATATACAAATACAACTTTACGGAAATATTTTTAGATGGAAAAATCAAGTTGGTGAAATTTTTTGCCTGTCAGTGTAGTATAGAGAATGGTGATTTAGTTATGAAACCGACTCAGTCATAATTAGAGCTAATATTAACAGGATAAACATTTGCAGGAGGATGATAAGAAAGCATTGCATAGCTCAGCTTACAGTGAACATTGATGCTGGCTAATTTCAAATATACCAGAGTATTAATGCAGATCCACTTCTTGGGAAAATACTTGGTCACCATTTCAGTAGGCAATCAAATTTTAAAAATCAATCCACAACTTTAGTACACAATGTGCAATACAATGGAAAAAAAAAGGACACTTTATCATTTATTATTTAAATACCCAATATATAATGAATTTGAGAGTAGGAAACTACCAGGGTATGGGAAATCTTAATGGGATCGAAATATTTAGGCCAATCACTATAGAAGATGCGATAAAATTATATTTTTTCATCTCTAAAATATCTAATTATAAAGAATTGGTGGGCTAATCTAAAATATTTTCCTCTGAGTACTGTAGCAAAAATGTAAATTGGATGTCGGCATGGACTACGTTAAATATTAAACAGATTTGTTGGTCTTGTTTGTTTCATTGCTTACGTGAATAATCTAGTAATTTAATTTTATTATATGATTTTATAATATTTAAAGAATAAAATTTAATCAAAATTTTTATAGTTGTTTATATGTTCTATTAATAATTTTAGAATGTTTATAATTGGCATTGTTTTAATTGTCTGACTTTTTAATATATGTGATTTTTAAGTTAACCTTTACATTTTTGTAATATTTATAATGTATCATGAAAAGAAAAAATATATAAATATTGTAATACAGTAAGCATAATAATGTTTCTAATATAGAGATAGACTCTCTTTGTATGGGGTTCTTCTCTCAAAACAAATAAAGAAAAATATCCACACATATATTATTACAGTAAGGCTTGAAATCGTTTTTATACCAAATATAAGCTCCTGTCATGCTCAAATACCATGAATGGGGTACCGTTGGATCCAGAATTTCACGGGGGGTTAGCGAATCGTATTCTCCACTTTTGTTTTTCTTTCTAAAATAAATAAAGTCGATACAAACATTCTGCTAGGCTTCGATACTGGAACGGTGGTAGGTCTGTAGATCGTTGCGGGACAAATTGGATCTTGAAGATTTTGATGCGTACAGCAAGACCCGAATAGTTCCGGAGGATCCTGCGTTTTTAAGACCAAAAACGTACTATTTCCGAGATAACGCAAGCCATAGGTTTCGCATCCACACAATCTTACGTTAATTGAAGTAATGTCATTGAATACATGTCTCATTTCGTCTACTTGAGGTCTCTATGATCGAGCGAGGAGGAGTTTATATTATTTATCGATGGTGTTTTTGATCTGCAAGCCATATCATCGTTAATTTTTCACCAAATCTCAAGATTGAGCCAGCAATTTCGAAGATTTCCTTCTCCTTTAGGCGAGCAAAATAGTCTAATCACCCCGAAAATTCAAGCAAACAAGTTATGTAAGAAAACAAACTTTATTTGCGAATAACTAAAAAATTACACTTTTCCCTTGGTTATGCCCATAATTGTATAAAAGATTACTAAATTTCCCACAAAATGAAAAAGAAAAAAAAAATCATCGAAATCTGACAATTTTTAGCAAAGATACAGCTTATTGAAATTTGTAAACATGTTGGTTCCAAACATTAATGATGATTTAAATTAATTTTTGTTTTCTTTGTCGTTTATAATAAGCGATAAAGTAACGATTGATTTTTTTATCTTTTGGTACGTTGCATTATTTTATTTTCTTATTAATTTGGCATTTAAAAACAATATGCTGTGCGAATTTTTCGCACGGGCCTACTAGTATTGATAAATTTATTTATCAAACTTTTTATTTTAAATTTATTAAAATACAAAAAAGTATAAATTTACCAAATAACATACAAATTAAAAAAACATTTATTAATTTTTTATACCTAAACATATACATAAAAATAAATAACAAACAATTTGTTTATTTATGATACATATGTACGATCATATTTATAGATACACTATACATTATACAACCTGATTATAACAAACTACAAAAATGTTGTTTCATACATTGTCTACATTAATTTTATGTTTATATTACTCAAATTTGTTAAAAATACAAAAAATAGTTATAAACTTGTAAACATTTTCTATCTGATTACGGTCCATGTAGTGAAAAATCTGAGGAGAGGAGGGAAAAAATGGACAGACATGTGAAAGAGAGAAATGTATGAGAAATTTAAGAGAATATGGACTAATTAGAAAGCGAAACATGATAGACGTACAATCCTTCAATGGCCATTATCGGAAAAAAAAATCAAACAAAAAATTAATGGATATATATGAGTTTATGACTTAATTTTATTTTTTTAAATAGCTAAATTATTGATTTTTTAAGAATAAATATCTAATATTAAAAATCAAGATAATATTGTACTACCTAAAAAATAAATTAATCATATGTTCTTTACTTATTTTCACCCATAATGAATCTGCTAAAACATTTTTGCAATGTATTTACAAATAAGGTAAATGTGGCTGGCTGTCTTATTTTTTCATCAAAAATTAATCATTTGCATTTCGGATCTGTAACACTTGATACCATATCAACCATATTTAGTTTAAATTCATTCATTCATTCATGTGTGGCACGACATCCCGTTACCGAGACTGGGCCTCCTCCAAGAGCCTCCGCCAGTTGGCTCTGTCTTCTGCTGCAGCTCTCCAGTTCCGTACACCAAGCAGGGTTCTCGCATCATAGGCCACGTTGTCCAACCACCTCGTCCTCGGCCTTCCTACCCGTCTTGCGAGGTGCAGCTCCTCCATCATTATTTTCTTGGGTATCTCAACGGTGCTCATTCTGGCCACATGCCCTGCCCACCTTAGTCTGGCCAGTTTAATATAGGTGACTACGTCGATGTCTGCATAGAGAGAACTGAGCTCCCTATTTTTTCTTTTCCTCCAGACATCACCCTCCTTTACTGGACCATAAATCCTTCTGAGGACTCCTCGCTCAAACACACTCAGCTTCATCTCATCGTTTTTGGTCATCGTCCAAGCCTCTGAGCCATATGTCAAAACAGGCCGAACAAGAGTCTTGTATATGATCAGCTTGGTCTTCTTTGAGAGGTACCTACTTCTTAAGTGTCGGCCAAGTCCATAGACACATCTATTGGCAGCCGTGATCCTTCTTTGTATTTCTTGAGCCATGTCATTTTTGCTATTAATTTCAGACCCAAGGTATATAAAACTTTTCACTCTCTCAAACTTAAAAGAACCTACCTCAAATGGAGAGTTCAGATCCACCTCACCACCAACTCTCATATACTTAGTTTTCCTCTCGTTGACTTCTAGACCAAGTGGTCTTGCAGCTGCTTCAAGGCCTATAAACGCTTCTCTGAGAGCCTGTTCAGACCTACCTATTATGTCAATATCATCAGCAAAACCAAGAAGCTGTGTCAGGCGATTGAAGATTATATCGTTGGTCTGAATACCGGAGTCTCTTACAGCTTTCTCCTCTGCCAAGTTGAACAATAGACAGGCGAGGGCATCCCCTTGCCTAACCCCACTGCTCACTTTAAACTCTTCGGAGTCGTCAGAACCGACGCGTATTCTACATCTCGAGCTGTCCATGGTCATCTTGATTAGGCGTACGAGCTTCTGAGGGATGCTTAGCTCCTCCAAGGCACAGTATAGTTGCGTTCTATCAACGCTGTCGTATGCTGCTTTAAAGTCTAGGAATAAATGGTGGGTGACTACCTTATGCTCCATAGTCTTTTCTAGGATCATCCTCAGAGAGAACAGTTGATCAGTGGTTGAGCGTCCTCTTCGAAATCCAGCCTGATATTTCCCCAGTTCCTTTTCAGAATACGGGAGAATCCTCTCAAAAAGAATGTTAGAGAGCAGTTTATAAGCACACGAAAGGAGTGAGATTCCTCGATAGTTAGCGCATTCTGTTTGATCTCCTTTCTTATGTATTGGGCAGATAATGGCTGTTGCCCATTCCGTAGGCATAGCTTCCCTCTCCCAGATGGTCAGCATTAAATCATGCAGAGCTTTCTTAAGTTCTTCACCTCCACATTTCAACAGCTCTGACTGGATTCCGTCCGGGCCTGGCGCCTTTCCATTTTTCAATTTCATCAGGGCATTTTCCATTTCCTCCTCATCCGGGGGTTCAATAGAATTCAGGGAGTCTTCCTTCATTACTCCTACTTCTCCAGGCACCGTTCCTCTGTTTAATGCGTCTTTAAAATGTTGTACCCATCTCCTTAGTACGTCATCTTTGTGGCTTAAAAGAGATCCATTCGTGTCTTTGCATGCCGTCACTCTGGGCCTGAAAGCTGCCCTACCCTCGTTTATTCTCTGAAAAAACAGCCGACTTTCATTTTGGCCGCGCAATGCCTCTATATCCTCCATGTTCTTGTTTTCCCAAGCTCTTCTCTTTCCGCGGAATAATCTCTTCTCTTCGCGTCTTTTTCTTCGATATGTTTCTTGGGAGAGCCTTGTGGGACGCTGAACCTTCTTTCTGTAGGCTTCATTTTTCACTTTTACTGCTTGAAGGCACTCAGCATCAAACCATGGAGGCCTTCTAGATTTAGTCTCGTAGCCAAGAGATTCTTCTGCTGCCTGTTTCATTGCGTTGCTGCATCTCTTCCACTGTTCATCGACCATAGAGCTGTCATTAATTACATCTTCATTAAGTTTCGTCTCCACAGCTTGTTGATACGAATATTGGTGGTCTGAGTCCTTAAGTTTAGCTACATCAATCTTCTTCTTTGGTCGTTGGTGGTGGTTTTTAATCAGCGAAATTCGTGATCTGACCTCGGCAATGCTCAAATAGTGATCCGTGTCCATATTTGCACCTCTATAAGATCTTGCATTTATCATGTTGGACTTGTGACGGGCACTAATGAGTACATGGTCTATCTGTGATGTTGTTTGCCCATTTGGAGAGATCCATGTTGCTTTGTGGATATTCTTTCGAGGAAAAAGAGTTGTTCCAACAACCAGTCCGTGCAATGTAGCAAAGTTCACCATCCGTAGCCCATTATCATTACTGGTCTTATGCAAGCTGTGGGTTCCTATGGTCGGCATGAGTGCCACCTCCTTACCAACTTGGGCGTTAAAGTCACCAAGAATGATTTTAACATCATTTTTGGGGCAGCTTTCTGTCACGCGTCCAAGTTCTTCATAAAATGTTTCCTTATCCTCCTCAGGTGACACCTCTGTTGGGGCATGGCAGTTAATTAGAGAGAAATTAAAAAATTTTCCTCTAAGCCGAATGTAGCATACCCTTTGGTTAATGGGAGTAAATCGCATCACCAGCTGTCGAGCTCTGCCTCTCACAACAAATCCGGTACCGAAGACGTGATGCTTTTCATGGCAACTATAGTAGAGTGTATGGTACTTCTTCTCCATAATTCCCTGTCCTATCCATCGGACCTCTTGGATAGCTGCTATGTCGATTCTATATGTGTCCACTTCTGCAAGGAGCGCACGAAGTGCTCCTAGTCTATGTAATGATAAAATGTTCCAAAATCCAATTCTTAGGTCATTTAGGCGTTTCCTGGGTCTGTTACCGTAATTCAGTCCGGCTTCTTCTCTTTGAGGTTTCGTAATAAGGTACTTTAGGGGGGGTGGGTTATCAGCCCACTGCCTCCGAGTCAGGTAGAGGGGCTGCCTCCTCCGAGCATCCTGACTAGCTGCCCCATCCGGGGCGGCTACCTAGGGAAGGTGACCCTAGGGTGTGTACTGTAGGTGACCTTTGTCTGTAGTGTTTAGGTGTTGTAGTGTGCTGTATAAAGTGTACTTGGTGTGTGTGTTCGTGTAAGTGTTCCCCCAACCTGGAGGGCCAGTGGCTGGTTGCGGTACAATGACCGGGCGATGGAACCGCCACCTCCCTACGCCAAGTAGGTTAGTAGTAATTTAGTTTAAATAATAGTTATAATTATTACCAGTAAAATTTTCGAGGCAAGAACTATATTTGTAAATAAATGAAATATGGTTATGATGAGTTCTCCATCTCGGATATAAAAAAACTAGAGGAACAACTAAAACGTGTGCAAGCCATTGATTTTATAATTGTTATTACGTATTAATCATTACTTTCTTTTCTACAAAATTAAGTTATTTTTGACAGAATTAAGAAGTAAACATTCTGAAATTCTTTGGACAAAGAAAACTCTTCTTTCTTTTTTTACACTAATTTTTTTGGTATATTTAAGTGGAAAAACATCATGAAGTACACATAACATCATCCCATAAGTATCTTTGGTATTTAATTGTGTAATATAAGGAGTAAGATAAAACGAATCAAACACATTCATTCTAACATTTATATTCTTTGTTTGCCATCTTGAAACCAAATTTTGTATACCTTTTCTAAAAAACCCTTTGGTTTTTAATTAAAGACAGCCAACACTTCATTTTTCACTCCATCTACTGAATTCATGTTCTCCTGCCTCTTAATTAGTTTCGGAGACTTGAAAAAGGTGATAATCTGAAGACATGAATGAAGGCACTAAGTCAGGAGAATATGGTGGATAAGGAATAATTACCTATCCAAAATCCTTCAATTTTTGTTGGAAGGATTGCGAGGACACAACATGTGTCTTCGCATTGTCATGGTGGAATAAAATGCCTTAACTATTGATTAAGAATACGATATGTCTCGGCGATAAAATCTTCCGTTGATTTCAACATTTCTAATAAAAATGTATCCATATGTACGTCATGAAGAACTGTGTAGAAAAAGAGCGGTCTATGACATTTCAGGCCAATGGCCCTCAGAGTAGGGAGTCGAAGTAACAATTTCGCAAACCGCAAGGGATCCTCTGGATAGGTTGAACATGTATATTTTTCTAGTGATAAGTAGACTTTATCCCTCAGAGCTTCAACTTCTCCTGCTGACTTCAATTCCCCAACTCCTGTGAATTATAATATTAATTATTTTAAAAATATACAAGAAAGAAAGAAAGTAAATTTTATTCTGGGATATTTACTCTC
Organism: Nezara viridula; assembly: GCA_928085145.1. Lineage (NCBI taxonomy): Eukaryota > Metazoa > Arthropoda > Insecta > Hemiptera > Pentatomidae > Nezara > Nezara viridula. The sequence goes on along the minus strand of OV725077.1, from coordinate 226,743,368 downwards.
CTCAGAATAACTAAAATTAACAAAGGAAATGACAATTGTCTGGCGATTGTGAATAATTAAATAACAATTAAAAATGAATTAATTTACAAAGTTGTCTAACCTTAATATTAAAATAAAGAAAAATGTAAATTTTTTATAATATTAAAAATTCTTAATATTAAGAATACAGACACTGTAGTAAACATATGTTCTTGAAGTAGACATATGAATTTAAAGATGATTACAGACGGGTGAATTCACGTATTTCTACAAATAAGCAATATGACACATACACAGATATCGATAAAGTGTAACTGATATGTCTTAGTTTTTTTTTTTTTTTTTTCCTATGCCATAGTCATTGATCATTCGACCATCCGACATCTTGCTGCCCAATATAATTTTGATTTTTGTATGTAATCATTTACATATGTTTGATTCATCAAAGCAGGACATAAAGTCAAGCAGGATATGTCTTAAGTACAAAATAACTTTATTTTACATTTATTGGAAGATTGATTAATGAGGAGAAGGAAAAATAAATTATGTTTAAATTAGATCAAGGATGATGATTTCCATAAAGAACTTGGTAGAATTCCACAACGAGGTAGCACGTATGACGAAGGATTTTTTAAAGGAAACAGTTCTATGAGAAGGAATAAACAAATTTGAGGATTGGGATCTCGTGTTGAACTAATGAACAGAGGAACAAGGAGTAAAGAAATCAAGAAGGTAAGAAGATTTTTTGGTTGTAAAGATTCGGAAAAGGAATATACCTAGGAAATATTGCCGTCGGAAAACTGGATAGAGCCACTTCAACTCGACATAGCAACTGGAGACGTGGGAACGCCTGGGGACTCCAAGTATAAATCTGATGAAGCAATTCATTAGCCTCTTTAATCTGATCTCAAGCCCACCAGACAGTCCACCGTATACAAGGCAGTCATAATCGAAGTGAGGGAAAATGAGAGAGGAAATTAGGAGCTGACGGATTTTAAGGGACACAGAGTCACGGAATCTTAGGAATTGTTTGAGGGTAGCAATGGACTTTCGGATAATTTGGGAAATGTGATTATTCCAAGACAGATCCCATTGGGGCAGAGAAGAAGATAATAAGAAATAAGGTTAATCAGATGCTTGGATCCGATGAGAACGGCTTTGGTCTTCTCAACATTCAATTTTAAATCATTGTTTGCCGCCGAGGTATCAATACTGTCGATATCTTCTTGTAGCATTCGGATCGCCCCAACCATCTCGGTAGGATGGAAGGAAAGGTAGATTTGGAGATCGTCCGCATATAAATGGTGTTGTGAGGGATGAATGGAATCAAGAAGGAGAAAATAGTTACGGGAAAGCGAAGATCCCTGAGGAACACCACGAGTTAGTAAGAGGGAGGAGGAAGGAGTTTTATTGTGAATGATGAATGCTTGAGATCCTTGATACAAAAAAGAATGGAACCACTTTAGAGCACTATTCGATATGGAAAGGTTTAAGGACAAAAGGAGTCGAGGTTTAAGAGACAAGGGTTACAAGTTGAAATGAAAATTAAGTGAAAGGTTTTGTTGATTTTTAATAAATACCTACATTTCAATCAAATTATACATGAGAAAAGATAACAAATTGCAGATTATGATATATTGAATTACTTTAATTTAGTTAAAATCAGGGGAAGTTCCTTTTTTTAACTCCTTTATAATTGTCATTTTATAGATAAACGTTTTAAGGAAATCAACAGAACTTTTAAATAAAAGTTTATAAAGACAAAAAAAAATCTCTAAAACCTTTGCTTGAAAAGTTGCAAGGGAAAACACTTTAGTTTCGAAATAACCGAAAAAAAAAAACAATTAAAAAATTAATTTTATCTAGTTAGGGTTATAATTTATAGAATATTAAATTAAATAGGACCAATACCACCATCACATAATGTAGAATTGCATCGCAGTGTAAAATTAATAGTGGTTATCTTATAGATAGCTTGAAAATGGCTTACCAGCCGAAACTTAGCTGATGTAGATTGAAATAAGTATGGTGAAGAAATAAAACACAGCCTTATTTTATAGTAATATATGAACGCATTAATGGGATGATTAATTCTTAAATAAATGTTTATTATGTGAATAATTTATATTAGTGAATCAGAGAATTCTCATATCAGAAAAGCGTTATCAGTAGACACTGATCTGTATTTTTGTAGCAATAATTTTTGTTTACTGAATGCTCATGAAATATCTTTTTGCAAATCTCAATTTAGTTTTGAAACATGTCGCAAAGTCACCAATTATTCTGCTTCGATGTTTGAACATCTTCAACAATAACTAGAGGTGCCCAGAAGATGGTTTTATCACGCAAGTTGACGGAGGCATATATTGATGTGATCGCGAATTTTCGCCAGGATTGCGAATTTTCGAATTGTAAAATTTCAAACCGGGAACACATGGAACAGGCCACAGCAAGTATAATCAAATATGGTAGATGATTTTTCTAATTATATTTTTGCCTGCACAGTTTTTCATATAAGTGGAAATAAATAAAATTTCTTGAGGGAGGGGAGGAGTTCCTGCACCATCGACCTAGGGGGACGGACACCCCTGACAGTAACATAACTTTCGTCTAATAATTTTTGAAAATAATGTTGATGCCTTATGTTAATCAACAATAAAGTGATCCTGGATGATTCATTTTAGGAAAGAAGTTAAGGAATTAATCTGATATTAAAATCCAATAATGAAAATGTAATCTATAATAAAAATGAGATATGTAAACAATACCAGAAATGTTTATAAAATATATAAATTAGAACACTTACCTGGATTATATAATATTATAGCTCTCAGGCAACCAAGTGCTGCTTTATCTATCTTAATTTCTCTCATTTTTGGAACTACTTCAGTAACAACTCTGTCGAAGATTATTGTGTCAAAACCAACATGTTCAGCGGTATTTCGATTAATTGTTACTCCAGAACGTAAAACTATCTCCTCCCTATAACGGACAGAGCGATGAGAAAATCCTGCTAACAGTAGCTCATTCCAACCTACAAAAAAAAAATTAAGAATAAAACTTGAAAATGTTATCTTATCATAAGAAATATTAATAAACGTGTCTTCAAAAATTAAACTGTAAGCGAAGATAAATACTATTAAACAATATTTACCCTTTCTGAGAAGGAGTAATTGATCTTCGATTGGTAAAGACGTAAAATGCGGTATTTGTTGAGCCCATTCAATAAGGTGAACCAGTTGTTTTTGAATTTCTTCAAAAAGTGTATTTGCATTCTAAAACATATTAAATTGGGTATGATTATTAATTTTATATATGTACAAGTAATTAAAAAAATATATATTTAGGAGATATTATAGTTATAGTTGTTGTGGAGACTTTGTGAAGAGCATAAATTATTAATTGAATGATGGATGCTGGACTATTGTAATAGTTATGAATAATAATTGGTGAAAATATTATTTAATTTTATGCCTTAAATATTTAAAATTTCATTCATTAATTAACAATCGAACTGTTCATTATCCTTATCATGTAAAAACAGCAATTCGACAAGTAATACCTCATAATTTTCTATACGCTCCACTCTGATATCAATTCTTCTTTCTGCTTCTAAAATCATTTCAATTGGCATACCTGAGTGAAAGCTACTAATACTTTCAAGCTCATTTTGAGTTCTATCTTTCATTTGCTGTCTTTCAAGCTCATTTTGATATCTCTCTTGCATTTGCTGTCTTTCAAGCTCATTTTGATATCTCACTTGCATTTGCCGTCTTTCAAGCTCATTTTGATATCTCTCTTGCATTTTCCGTCTTTCAAGCTCATTTTGATATCTCTCTTGCATTTGCCGTCTTTCAAGCTCATTTTGATATCTCTCTTGCATTTTCCGTCTTTCAAGCTCATTTTGATATCTCTCTTGCATTTGCCGTCTTTCAAGCTCATTTTGATATCTCTCTTGCATTTGCCGTCTTTCAAGCTCATTTTGATATCTCTCTTGCATTTGCCGTCTTTCAAGCTCATTTTGATCTCTCTCTTTCAGTTGCCGTCTTTCAAGCTCATTTTGATCTCTCTCTTTCAGTTGCCGTCTTTCAAGCTTATTTTGAAATATCTCTTTCAGTTGCCATAATTGAAGCTCATTTTGATAACTCTCTTTCAGTCGCTGTCTTTCATTCTAAAAAGATAAATTAAATTAAAATATTTTCCAAATCTCAAGAAATAAAAACGTTTCATAAAATAACATACTAAAAAAAAATATACATTCATCATATGTTCGGGCGGCATCTTGAAAGAAAATGCCGGGTTCATAGGACCATCTTCGACTGTCCTTTAACATTGATATCGAATATCAAAACAATCGGTCGAGTAATCTCTGAGAAAAGCCGCGGACTGCGCACTGTGGTTCAGCAACGAATATAAACACCTTAAAATGTGAGCATTTCAATCATACTTTTTGTACTATATTATTTTTCCTTAACATCCCTAGAACGAAGTCTTGTAATTATTTTCTCCAGTTTCCCCCTACATAGCCCTTAAAAACACAAATTAATGAACAATTTTCAGTGATTTTACAAACAATTAACGGATATTTACAGATATTTTGAATAAATATTTTCAGGTCTTAATAAGAGAGAAGTTATTTGTCTTTGAAATGTCTCACTTACGGACAAATAAATATTTAAAAAATTAAATTTGGTACAGTCTTACAATTCGTTGGTTTCATTGTTATAACTATGTGAACATCGAAGCGTAAAGTATGGATCAGGGGTGTCCAGAAGAGGGTTTGATGGCGCAACTAGCAACATATTTCGGTGGGAATATGAATTTTCGGTAAGAAAAGTTTTCTGGCGGTTCCCGCCACTTGCTACAAAGGACAACTAGTTCACCTGCCCGCTGCCTGGCAGTGGCTGGCCACATAAGCTCGATTGTGCAATGTATCAAAACATGAATTTTTTGTTTCTTATTGTTATATGATAAAATACTCAAATTGTAAATTGAAACATGTATATGCATTGTAAATAATTTTTATAAAATAAATTGTTGTAGTTTAATGGCGATAACATATACTGATCAAAGCTTAAAAATAACTGTAATTGTAAGGGCTCTTGATAGCAGATTTAGCATGGCGGCATGAATACAGTCCTTATTTTCATGTTGAATCGAAATGATGACGTTAAAGTCTTCGAATCTTCATTCTTGACGTTGTAGACATATGATCATTATATGCCTCATATACGGTTTTGGTTCCCATCATTCTGCCTTATATTGCACTATGTATAGTTGTCTTTTGTCCTCTTCTCTTACTCCATGCATGTCTGGATGCTTGTATTCCTCCATACCAAGTCAGGCATTGATCCCTCCGTTAGTATTTCATCCTCCCATGAAATCGTGAGATTGATCTCTCAGTTTGTGATTACCATCCCTGCGAAGTGTTAAGGTTGATCCCATACACCGCAGACCAAGAGCGATCAGGTGCTGATTCGCCTAACACTTAAGGCCATCCTTCAACTTATCTTCCTCCATTCACTCAGTCATTGGACTGTCTATATTGAATACGCTTTGTCGAGGCCTTCTGGTAACTTGCATACTCTGCACTACACCTCAACTGTTTCAAACTAACGGAAAAGGGAAAACAAGGAAGAGAACCACAGTAAGTATAACCGTATATGATCTACGAGTATTCTCATTATAACTTCACTTGCTCTGTTTTTATGAATAGGTGAGCAATAAAATATATTTGGAGTGAGGGTGGGATAGGTTCTTGCGCCATCGACATTAGGGAGGTCTTACCATCCTTGGTAAGTATAAACCCAAAATAAACTATTAGCTACACGGTGGGACTTATCCCATTCGACAGTAGATTTCAAAACGTAAATACTATGGAAAAAAATGTTAGGATTAATTAATTAAGGTTATTTGTTATTGTATATACTACATACAACACTGTTACTGGCAACACTGTTAGATGTGACGTCAGTGATCTGTACTATGTTTACACCCTCGATATGGCTTCTATGTTTGTAGTGTTATTTCACAATAAACGTTTCTTATTGTCTGTGATTCTGTCCCTGAGACAGATTGTAATATATTTCAATAAATCAGCTATTAGAATAAAAAAAAAAGAAAGAATTGTCTGTGATTGTTTCTTAAAGAAACCCTAACCATTATTAACAAAAAATACTCGCTGATATTCTCTTATTTAAAGGTACGTTCTGATTGCACGTGATTGTTCTGTGTATACATTTCATGTAAAGTTAAGAAAATTTTAGCTGAGAAATTTAATCAATCACCTTTTCATCTAAATGAACATTATTAACACTTTGCTCACATTTATACGAATAAGAGATCTATTACAGAAGATTATTAGTTCATTCGAAATTATTCACAAGATGTTATGTTAGGTTTTGATGTACTGGAAATATTTTCTAATACAATTTCATAGAAAAAAAGGTCTTTCATTCTGCAAAGAAATAGAAATCTTTCGTGATTTAATTAATCAAAAATCTGTTTGTTTTTCAATTTGAATAACGATTAATGTTTGTATCGAATTCAAAAACATTTTTTCAATAAAATTTTATTTTTTTAGATTGAAAGGTAATTTATTTATTTATTTTTTTTAAATTTTAGTAACTATTTCAGTAAAATGTTTTATCGTAATTTTTACAGCTTGAAATCGGTTCTCAAATCTTTATTAACGGTTTGCGTTTTGAAATTATCGTTGGAAATTCAACTTTCCATTAGCCTTTGCCCAATTGCCTTGTTCCTCAATTTAAATTTTATGGAAACATAATAGTTTTAAAAAAATAAAATAAAATAATAAAAATAAGTAAATAATGGTAAAACCACAATTCTCAACAGAGCTTAAACTTGTTTTTATTTATTTTTCTAAATAATAAAAGATAATTAATTATTTAAAATAAACTAAATTAAAGGTACTTTAGAGGAAGACATTTAAGCATTTAAACTCTGTAAAGTGACATCAGGATAAGACCTCAATTACATTAAAGACCACTTAATTATACAATGATACACCGAGTTAAATCAAAATCGGCGGGATCATATAAAGTGGCATTTACAGTTAACCGATTTACAGGAAAAAGTTGCTGTAACATCTCGTGCATATACCTATTTTAAATACGTAATATCAGTTTCTTACGATTTTTCGTTTTTGAGCTTAACTGTTAACATCCACACTCAGACTATTTTGTAAGGCTTGGTTATTTCGACTCACAGGACGCGTATTTCCTTTGAAATCCGAGAATCGAAAATTTTTACGTTCGGAATACTTTCTCTTACAATATATTGCATATACAGGCAAGTGAACTAATTGGATCAAGCAGAAATTTCGCAATTTGCTGTTCGGTTAAATTGGTTACACTTCACTTAAGATATGAAAGAGACCTATATATTTGACATTAATGCATTGCACTAGCGGATCCAAGACTTAATTTTGGGGGAGGCTTCAGCCCAAAGAATTTTTTTCACATATACACTGGCAAAAAATTCCATAAGCAGGCAAAAAATTCCACCCACTTGTCCACGCTATTAAGGAACCATGTTGGAAAGGTTGGCTCTGGGAAAAATTACAGGCTGCATATCTTTCGTTTCTTCTTCTCCACACCCTTTCACGCCCGCCTGGAGATCGAAGAGCGAATCTTGACTCATCTGTAAAAAGTACAGCACTCCATTCGTCCATAGTCCAATGGCTGTGTTCTCGAGCAAAAGCCAGCCGTGTTACTCTGTGAGTTTTGGTCAACTCTGGTCCTCTTACTGGACGAAAAGCCATTAATCCATACTCATTTCATCTTCGCCATGCGGTACGTTCAGAAATTTACACACCTCGAACTTCTTCGAGCTGATGAATCGCTTGAACAACGTAAGGTGCCGGTTTCGTAAAATTCTCAAAGTCAAAAACCGGTCATCCCGTGGTTCTGTTACCCGAGGCCGTCCAGAACCGGACCTTCTAATGTAAAAACTGATGGCGTCTAGTAAAGTTTCATATAGAACTCCGATGGCATTAGCTGCATATCTAATGGAACGTCCATCATCAATAAGTGCCACACCACGCGCAACATCCTCAGCACTAAGAGGCATTTTTAAACTTAATATTGAAAAAATTAAAAGTCGGAGACTAAGAAATGTGCTGCAAGAAACGGCACTGAACTAATAATACTGAATAAACATTTTGATTCCATAGAAAGTAAACGTTGGAATCTAGAATCATTTCATTGAATTAAGGATTAAGGGTTATTGTCCTCTATATTAACATTCCTAATTGAAAACAAACAAAAAGATTACCTATTTATTCATTAAAAAGAATAGACCAATCCAAAGCAGAAATATTTTTAGATGAAAACATGAAAAAATCAAGTGGGTGGAATTTGTTGCCTGTCAGTGTATAACGATAATTAATTTGAAAAAAAAAGAAAGAAAGAAACTAACCACCCATATGACAGTGTGTCTTAGTGATTCTTGAAGTGCTATTAAATGTAATTAAACGAACAATAATAGTTTAAGAGATAGTTTTTAATATTTTTTTCTATAAAACATGGTTATATTTTACCATTTGGGGGGTCCAAAATCCCCTCTCCCCCGTAGATCCGCCTGTGATGCATTCCGGGAGCTTTACTGATTCTTGTTTTATAAAAAATCTCTCAATATTACCATATAACCTACAGGACTACCATGGGACAGTACGCTTCCAAATCAGAAGTGGTAACAGTTATGGCCAGAGAGGATTCGACTTATATTTCATGATGAAATCATCTTATTACTAAAAAAAAAATTTATAAACTGGCTTATTTCTAATTTAAAATTTATAAACAAGGTGATCAGTTCCTTTATCGACTGAATATTGTACCAATGTGAGTTCTTTTTATGACATAATTTTTCTCAAAAGGGATGCGGATTGTTCATCATCATTAGAATCAATCCTTTTATACTGTTTGTGTAATCTAAGGAAGTTTATATTCGTTTTTCCACCCCGGCTGGTCTCTACTAACTGCCTAGTTCTTATTTTGTTCCACCACAGTCCTCCTTTTCACTTTGTCTTTCCAATTTATGATTGGTATTTCTTTTCCTCTTTGGATGCCAACCTTGGTCTGACAAATCTGACTACCAATTCTTCATATAGGGTTTGACATAATAGTTTTTTTTTTTTTTTTTTGTAAATTGCCATTTGAAAAAAAAAGTTACATTTGTTGTAAAAATAAATATATAAAAATAATTATAAGAAAAACTCTGGATACCTTAACTGCTTCCCTCTTCATGCCCATTGCCAAACATCTTTGATATCTGCAATATTGGCATTTATTCCTTTGATCTAGATCTATCATACAATTTTTATTTTCACAAGTAAAAGATAAATCTCTACCTATTGTTCTCCTGAAAAAACTATTACAAGCTAGACAGCTGAAAACAAAAAGAAGAGATATTCAGTTTATTAATAAATGTTATCTCCTCAAAGGTGGACTGAACTTTTTGTGAGCAATATCTTTACTACTTACATCAGTACTACTGTTCAATGACATTTTTGTATAGAATATTTAGAAGTAATCAATTGAAAATATAATTATTATTCTTTGAAAACAATGATTAATTATTATAGCATTTTATGTATAATTTCCAGTCACAAGATAAGAAGAATAGTTAGAAGAAATAACACTTTATACTATACTGGTATTGCTACTGGTGGGGAGGACTAGTCCAGCAAATGGGCCATATCTTGTGAATTACTTTCCACTATCTTAAAATCCCACACTAATGATTACGGTCCGGATAATAACTCAGTAAAACTAATAAAACCCAGCCTTCTAGTCCTTATTCCTCATCTCTACCATATCTACAACTTTTCATTGCAAAACTCCATCCTCCTGAAAAACTACCCTTGTCCGAACTTTGAATAAAATTTCCAACCCCATCTCACTGCACGACTTCCGTCCTATTTCTCTCCTATCTAACCTTTCAATGCCATTAGAACGCCTCGTCCAAAATCAACTCTCCAACTTTCTAGAGGAACATTCCCTTATGAACCCATTCCAATCGGGCTTTCGACCTGGCTACTCAACGCTATCCGCTCTCCTTAAAATAATCTCTGACCTCCAAAACTCCATTGAACACCAAAACTTTGCTATCCTCAAACTTCTATATTTTTCTAAAGCGTATGACACAGTCGACCATAACATCCTCCTTACATAATTGCCTAATCTATACAACAGTGCCCTGCGTTGGTTCAAATCTTTCCTTTCAAATCGGTCCCAGTATGTGGTCGTCCCAGGTCAACCTCCATCTAAGACCTTCCTCCTCTCCTCTGGTGTCCCTCAAGGTTCCTCTCTATCTCCTACTCTGGTTGATATTTATATTCTGATCCATCGATCCCAATACCATATTTATGCCGATGTTTTCCAAACATACCTGTCCTTCCTGCCCTCTGACCTATTATCAGCCACAGAAAACTTCAAGAAGATTTGGATCGGATTTTTGACTGAGCGAGTGCTAATAAGTTGAAGTTGAATGCTCAAAAGATGAAAGCAATCTTAATAGACTCCAACCACCTTCTTAAAACTGTTCTTAATATTTCAACTCTGTCCTTAAATGATAATCCCATAAAATTTTTGCCATTCATCAAAAACCTTGGAATAACCTTTGATCAAATGCATTCCTAGAAAAAACCTCTGTTTAAGAAGCCTCTGTTTCCCATTTTTGTGCAGAATTGAAGTGGCTTTATTCTTCCAACTGTGGTAAGTATTTCCTGGCATCCTTCCTCTTTCAAGCCATTCAATCCCACCGCCCTTCATACATCTCCGAGATCCTTCAATTCAAATCCTATGTTCGTTCCCCCAATACTCGTTCCCGGTCTTCTGATTCATACATAAAGGCCCACCGAACCGCTGCTTTTCGACATAATTCAATCCTCATCCTTATGGAACTCCATTCCTCCCCACATCCGTCAATCCAAAACCCTTCCTACCTTTAAATCCCGCCTGTTCAATTATTTCTTATCCATCCTGTCCCCATAAAATTGTAAATAGGTACTACTGTAAAAAAAAAAAACCTGTACCACTACAACCCCATGAAGGGTCTTGGGTTCAGTAGTATTTAGGGGAAGCACTGTTTCTTGGTCTACGGTTGTGCAAGGAGGTGATTTCACCGAGATCACGCTTAACCATCAGGTTTTTCCCCTTAATTAATTATTTTAATTAAAGGTACCCACTTTATAGAGGCTGCGTGTGCCCCAGGAGGATCTTCCTACCGAGGAGCGCCTCACGGCTAATGAAGCAGAATGAATAATTATTCTGCCTGGAGCCAGAATTTGAACCTGGGACCTTTAGCATTAGAAGCTCAGTACCCTACCACTGAGCTACCCCTCTACCCCAGGTACTACTGTAAATATGTATATAAATTATTAGATTGTTCTTCATTATTTTTTTTTCTATTTTTTATTATTAACTGATGGAAATTAGAAAGTAACTTACATTTTTTAAATTTTGTATTATGACTAATTACTCTGGATTTTTGTTTTGGTATCTCTAAGGCTCCTTAGCCCACATTTCTACCTTTCTGTATTATTCTAAAGGGACTCGTCCCAGAATAAATAAAGTATTATTATTATCTGGACCTTTTTGCCAACCCGGGACGGCAACTTGAGCTTACTGCCGCGTATTTAATAGAATCGAAATGTTAAAATTCATTTCTCAGGGCATCCGAAACCTGAAAATCAACCATCCCAGGTGGGAATTGAACCTACAACATCCAGAACCGGACACTCTGGAACCATCCCATCCACCACTTCATATTATACGAATCAAATAAATTCTACAACTCAAAGATTTCTATGATTAAAATTTTTTATAACTGAAATAACTTCTGTCAGTAATTTTCATTCAAAACAACTTCATAACAGAGTAACAACTTCAAAATCAAGATCTTAAGTCAGGAAATTTAGAATTAATTTATTTTTCTTAATTTTTAAAATAAAACCCACTCTATTCTTATATAAATATTTTTTTAAAAAGTAGGTGGAAAACTTATATTTATAGATGATGTTGCAGTTTTGCGTAACAACCACAATCTACCTCATCTAATCAATTTATCATGACATTAATTCTTTTAAAATTATGATAAAACAGTAATATACTTGTTATTGTAAAAAATAATATTACTTTTAAAAAATCAATGTAAGTAGGTCAGACTCTTGTTTTTAATGGATACAAAAAAAAAAAAATAATAACCTGAAGTGTTATTTTGTGTTGTCACACTCTGCCTTACTCAAAATAATATTAACTCAACAATAGTCTTATATTAAAGTTGTTAATAAATATTCTTACAAGGTAATTCGGTAAGATAACAATAATTTAACAAACCAGTGAACTCCAAAATGCTTCCCTTTGCACCTGTCACCACATATGCTGCAGAAGTGTTTAAAACCACAGAGAGGATGGTCAGGAGGATTGTGAGTAATTAGCCCCACCCCACCACTTCCAAATACATTACAATGTGCCATAACAAATCCCCTGTTAAAAAAAGAAAATAATAATAATAAATTAGATGTATGTGTGATAAAAATTAATATCTATATTAATTTAAACAAATTCTTTTCATTATTTTTTACCTCTATGTTTGTTTCAATTTTATATTCTTTAGAACATACAAAAATATGCCTTCATACTTGTACCTCTTTATTTTCTTAGCGTGACATTTTGGAACTATTATGCTACTATCAAAAATTCAATATAATTTCTTCGATGTACAAAAATTTACACAAGATTCCTGAGAAATAAACAGGATAATTATACGAGCCCGCATTCTTAACCTTTGGACCACATACTGAGGAACAAATCGATGAACAGGAGTGTCAAATAAGGTTCAGTAACATTCTGAGAATAAAACCAATAAAAATAGTATAAAGTATGGAAAAAAAAAAAACTAACAGGCAGGAGTTAATCTAGAGTAGTAGAAAATTAAGAATTTAATTTTAGGAAGGTCTATAAGTTTTTCAGAAGAATTACTCTGGAAGAAACAGAGAGAAATTATAAAAAAATATTGTGGCTAGATAGTAGATTGTAGTAAATAATTGAAAAGAAGATTGGTTGGAGTGATCAGTAAAAAAAAAGTAAAAATAAATATTGAATATTTAATAATTGACCGTTGCTTTATAAAGAAAGGAGATGGTCCGGGGTGGTGGTCATAAATAGGCAAAATAGTGGTATAACTATTTTATTAAACACCAACGTTTCGACCCGAATTTGCAGGTCTTCTTCATGACTAGATTGGGCAAGATACAAAAAGATAGAGAATTGTGGAAATTACATAATATTTAGACAAAAAAATATAAACAATGTGAATAAGCTTATTAAAATTAAAAACAGTAAGTATATTAAAATATGAACAGAGTAAGGTAAGTAACAATATCCTAAACTGAAGTAAATAAATGCTAAAAATTGTTGCAGTGTAATGTATAATAAATCAAAATGTGAATATACTTCTACAGATCTACAGGGAGGTTGAAAGAAAAGGGAAAAGGATATAATATGAAATAATAGACATAAAGGAATGTGGAGAAAGAAAGGAAAAAAATAACAAAAAAATTAAATAAATAAGTAAACAAAATTAGAAAAATAAAATTAGAGACTTACAGGTGTGTTCAGCTAGGAGTTTCACTTAGAACTGGAACTTGTATTCATTTTACTTTTTAACCATGTCTCATTAGTATCTAATATTCAAATGTAATTATCTTACATATATACAACCAAATATAATTATATAATGTAATATAATTTTTTGTCTAAATATTATGTAATTTCCACAATTCTCTATCTTGTCCGTTCTAGCCCTGAAGAAGACCTGCATGGTCGAGTCGAAACGTTGGCTTTTAATAAAATAGTTTTGCCACTATTTAGCCTATTTATGACCGCCACCCTGGACCATTTCCTTCCTGTAAAAATAAATAAATTATACTAGTTAGCCCGTGCAAATAATTAGCAAAAAATTTTTTTTTTTAGTGAAGAGATAGAAAAACAATATGGAAACTAGTATATGCTATGAATTATGTAAGGAAGGAATTAATATCTTTTCCTTTGTCGAATGTAATATTCCATTTAACATAATAGACCAATATATTCGTACAAATTGCTTTGCTAGGACCTATTTTTAAACGCTGAATGGAACGATAATAAAGGCGATGAAGACAAAATAAAGCATTCGATCATGTGATTTTCTAAATTATTAAAAAAAAAAAAAAAAAAAATGTAAGAACAAACTAATGCCTTTAAGAAATAATAAAGTTAATACATCAGCCAGCAAAAAAAAGTGTTGTAGAACAGTAAATACAATATCTTTAAAGAGGAAGCAATTATTAAGTATACCTAAACTAATGGACTGTGTCTTTGTTAACAATTGTCGAATTTTTAAAGGTTTTTTTTTGTTTTGTAGGTAATTTAGTAATCTTTAGAAAAAAAAAATGCATAATTTTTGAGCTATTCGCAAATAAAGTTAGGTCGGTACAAATTGATTAAATTTTACGAATTTCTAATATATTTTTAAGATTTTTTTTTGTTTTGTAGGTAATTTAGTAATTTTTCTAATTATTACGGTTACAATCAAGAAAAATGCATACTTTTTGAGTTATTAGCAAATAAAGTTTCTTTTACTTCATAACTTTTTTTTTTTAAATTTCGGGGGGATATGACTATCTTTCACATGTGAAGGAGAAGAACATCTTCAAAATGAGTGGTCAATGATTGGATTTGATGAAGAATTGACGAAGTTATGGCGTACCAACAAAAAACACCTTTTAGAGATAATATATAGAATAGAAGAACTGTGCTGAGATAGTCGTCATTGCAACGACTTCACTTTTCATTACGACATTTTTGCCTGTCTCTAACTAAAACATTCATAACTCCTCAGGATCTGATCTTAATTCGATGTTTCTACAACCGTTAGAAAGCTGAATTATCGCTCTCCAAGACCGTATAAAATATTTAGGAAGGATTTTTTATATATTTCTTAAAGATATGTGGAAACAGTTTTTACCTTCCTCCTAATTCTGGATCAAGTGGATACAGTGAGGTTAACAATGCAAGATCAGAATGTTCCTAAATAGAATAGAATTTATTATGTTATTAGAAAAATGACAAAATTAAAAAAAATATGAATAACAAAAAGGATTTATGAACATTACAAAATTGAATATTCCTGACGATGAGGCAGAGCCCTGAAACATTGAATTTGTAAGAGATAAACATGATTAATAAAAGAATTTACCCCAAGAGGAAGATACATTTTTTTTTCATACCTTTAAGAAAAAATAAATTAATAAAAAAAAAGTGTAACTACATTATAATTTTTTTAATACCTTTCCTTAACAAATGCTTACATTATGTAGGGTGAATATATCAGTTATGGACAGATTGGACTTTAAATGTAAATAATAAGCTTTCTTGTTGATTTAAAGGTTTCAGGTTTTCCTAGATTGAAGAACAACACCCTCTATTGACAACTGTATGAACAAAGTTTCCAAAAGAAAATTTGAAAATTTCTATCATTGTTGTTTCTATATTGTTCTTGAGTTCAGTATGTTTCATACCTTTCTACTAACAGTGTTGCTAAGAGTAAGTTGAACATTTATCTTGTCTTATCTGTATCGTTATATTTATAGTTAAATAATGATTTTAGATTTTTTTGAGGTATGTCCATTACTAGTGCAATTGAATTTCGGGGTGTCCATCACTAGTGCAAAAAGATGTTTTGTTCTTTTTAAATGGAGATTATACCTACATAATTGTTTACTTTTTCAATTTTAAAGTGTTAAATAGCAAAATGAGACTCTAGAGATTTTAAATCTCGTACGGAGAACATTATAATTATAATAATTACGGCGTCATAAGTCAAAAAATACACCTCCCTCCCCCCAAAATGGAAAAATATAACCATGTTTTATGGGGAAAAAATTTTTAAAAATACCTCTTAAAGTATTATTTTTCGTGTAATTACATTTAAAAGTACTTAAGGAATAACTTAAACACCATTTCATATAGGTAGTTAGTTTCTTTCTGTTTTTCCAAAGTAATTATCGTTATTTTTATGAAAAAAAAGGTTTCGGGCTGAAGCCCCCCCAAAATTAAATCCTGGATCCGCTAGTGAGTAACATTAAAGAGTGAGGATCGGCAAATATCGGGCGCTCTCGACTGTTTCCGTTTAGGTTCAACCCGTTCTTAATTATCTATGAAATGGTTAATTATTTTAAATTGAAAAAATTAAAGATATTTTAGAGGAAGAAAGTTTGAAAATTAGCCATTTAAGCCCTGTTAAAGAACATCAATGAAAATAAAACCTACATTATATTAAAAAAGCCAGTTAATTTTACACTTATATAATGAATTTAATTAAAATCGCTTTAGCCGTGTTTGAGAAAATCGTGAAAATGTGTTAAATCAACGATATTAGTGCCAATTCCGGTTATCCGATTTTGACTACTAACGTTGCTGTGGCATCAGAGGAATATAACAATAAATTGGCAATTTCACTTTCGTTTTTGAGTTATACTGGACACATACACACACGCACACACACACAAACACAGACTATTTTGCAGGACTTGGTTATTTGCACTCAGGGAACCTCAAAACATGTATTTCCGGTGAAAACTCAGATTCAAAAATGTTCACGATCGCAATACTTTCCATATATTACATACATAGGTAAGTGAAAGTAAAACTTTGGTGTTTCCACTCACATGACTTTCATACTGATTTTAGACAAATGCATACATCATTATCTTCATTAAAAAAAAAAAAAAAATGGAATTACTGTAATCTTCTTGAAAACCGGTCAGAGAACTGATAAGAGATAATAATAATAACAATATTTACATATTGTTAATTCAACCTCGAATACCTTTTGCCTAAAGAAAAGTATAATATTTATCAACAAATTATCAGCAGGAATCAATTTTATTATTAAATTATTACAAAAATATTCAGCTGAACTTTGTTTTTTCCAAATAAATAAAGAGTTTCCAAAAATAATCAACCTACATTTTTCATCTTTAGACTCTAATGAATAAATTTATAAAATTGCCAAGTTTCTTGTTAAATATTCAATTAAACATAGATAAGTTTATACAAATGTTTTATATACTTATTTCAATATTCTAAATATTTTTAATTCAACCCTGAGAAAATTTTAAGCAACGAAAAGCATAATATTCATTAAATAAATAGTCAAATATCCAAGTAATTAAAAAATCTTTATTATTTTATTAACAATATTTTTATATTTACTTATGAAGAAAAATTATGAATCACAATTAAAATTTATAAAAACTAAAAGTACTAGTTTAAACATCATTTTGCACCACCAAATTGATTGTTGAAAATTTAATTAAGTATAGACTAATTTAAAAACATGTGTAAAATATATTTGAATAATTTACTTATTGTTAATTCAACTTTGAAAACCTATTATCTAAAGAAAAGTATAATATTTATTGTACAAAGGAATCAAACATTTAATTATACAATAAACTTTATTTATTAATACATTAAAATCAGGGCTTAATCAACTAATATTGGTTAAAACGTTGGTTATAAAGTTTAATATCGATTTTCTTAAGTTGACTCAAACTAATAATTTTTTCACATCACCGGCTTAATAAACCTGTCATCTTTAAATATATGGACTTGAACTTTTCAAAAAATAAATGTTGGGTCAAATACAGGATTTTAAATCGATAATTACAAATAATTAAAATCCATAATTAAAAATCAATCAAAATCAAAAAAAATTATTTTTTATTATAAGCGATAAAAATCATAACCTGGTCATTATTTGTCAACATAAATTATGCAATTTAAATATAATAATAATTTTTTTAAATCAGAAATTTACATTTTTAGAATAACCTCTATTATATATTTTGAGTTTTGAGAAGTAGGTGGAAAATACTGTTGTCAACTATTAGCAACAGAACATCTTTATTTCCGGTGTTCATTAGAAAGTTTGGATTATAACCTGGCTCTTTTTAAAGCACAAATAAAGCGATTTCAGAAATATAATATTAAAAAATGTGTGCATTAATAACATAAACATACATATTAATATATTAATTTGCGTGTAAAAGTTGGTATTTATTTTCTAATCAAAAAAATTTGTTATCATAATTTAATCATTATTATTTATGTAATAACCCATCCATCACTCAGTTAGTGATCATTATTTTTAATCGAATCAATAAATATCAGAGATCGATTTGAATATTTATTTATTACTTGGTTTATAGGAAAATATAATTATCGAATTTAAACTTGATTAAATATAGTTTTAATTAAATTAAAACTAGACATATTTTAATAACGAAGCTAAAAACAGTTTAGCTGAAACTACAATGCAACCTTTATTACTTTTTGACACTAAACAAGTAAAACTTGTAAGAAATTTTAGTGATTATTCCATCACGAAAAACTAAAATTTTATGAAAATTTGGTTTTAAATAGATGCAGTATACAGAAATTTTTAATTTCGGAGCCAAAGAAAAATTTATTTTTAAGTAATATCAAATATAAATTAAAAATTAAATATGTTCGAAAGTATCAAATAATTTATAAATAATGATTTCAGTTTTTTTATAGAAGACTCAGGCTTTAAATTTTCATTTGTGATTACAAATATTTAAAATATCAATGAATTAGATTTATTGGAATGATTTCAATAATTTAACATGCGTATGACACTTAACAAACGACTCAAACTACTTTACTCTCTTTTTGCCAAATCTTCAAAACTAAAACTAAAACAGAAACTGAATACATATACTTACTTATCGCTAAAAAGACCCACCTACAAAAACTTCAAACGTTCCAATCAAAATTATTGCGACTCATAACAAAAGCACCTTGGTACGTGACTAACAAAACTCTACATACTGACCTCCACTTTCCAACAGTTGACCAACATATAATGACCCTATATCAACGATTTTACACAAATTTAAATGGACATAATAACAGATTTATAAGAGTCATGGCCACAGCTGACATAACTCAGAACATGAGCAGGAGACTAAAAAGGCGTTGGATGAGGGATCTCCTTCCTTAGACAACCTAAGTAATTGGAACAAGTTAGGGAAGAGGTACTTCTGAGTACTTTCCTTCCCATGTCATTATATCATTATCGCCATCACATTTGCTGATTGGCAACTTATTGTTGACAGGCGCAAATATATATTTTATAGACAAAAAAAAAAAAATAATAATTTAATCTTAAAATATTTTGACTTGAGAAAATCATGACTGTCTAATAATAACAGGTTTTAGGATTTGTGCAATATTAAAAATTTCAAGCATCATTATAAATGTAGTTAAGAGAAAAAAATAAAAGCAAAAAAAAATTAAAGTAATATAAAATTAACTTACAGTGTAGTAACAGTAAGAGAAATGAATACAAGAAATACCTTGATTAGAAAATTCCAACTCTTCAAGAGACTGAGTCTTCAAGGGATGGTCGGAGATGAAGGAATGGCGAGAGATGGAAGGGATACTGGTGAAATCTGATTGGCCCTTTAAAGAACAGAAAATTTGAGACCAGCCCAGAATGGAAAGAGTTCTTGACGTCAGAAGCATGCAACTTAATGTCTTCGTCTCCAGTGTCTCAAGATTTCAACAAGCTTAATAATTATTTTCATCAGTATTAAAAGTGTTACAATAATTTAGTTACTATGAAAAACTGTTGACTCAATACAAGAAGAAAAATTAGTAGAAATTCGGGAAAAAAGTATTCACCATTTCCTCTTTTTGCCTATCACTTTATAGTGTGAAAATTGTTGATAATTTTCAAAACCAACAATTTGATTGATAATTTGTTGTTTATCCAACAAATTTTGAAACATTGTTATAAGAAATATAATTTTTTGGTCTGATAAAGAAATTACCTGGATATGGATGGAGCCAGATATAATATACCTGTCAGAAGTTTTGGATAAAATAAGAATAAGTTTAATATATTGACACCAAACCCTCTCTGTTAACCACAAGGAATAATTTCTATTTTTAAAAAGGGTCTTTGAAGGTAAAATCCTTAAATGTGAGAGTTTCAACCGTAAACAAGTTATTGTATTTACAAATGTAGTATTATTTAATCTAAACATGTTGGTTATTGTTAAATTCCATGATTATTTGTTAATTTATTTAAATTACATTAACCGTCAGTGAATCTTGAAATTATTTTTAAAAATATTACATGATTTAAGTCAACAAAAAATTATTCAAATCCATTTAAGTAATTTTGCGTCAATATTTTCAAAAACAAACCCCTGAAAATGGCAGAAAACCACTCGATCACTGTAATTAATAATATAATGTTAAAACGTCATATTCAGTCTTTTCCACGTTATATGTCTTTTAAGAAAATATAAAGTTGTAGAAAATAAATCAAGAAAACACTTTAAAAAAAATTAATTAATTCTATTTTGTTAAAATATGTAGTCAAGAAATATATATAAAAAAAATTAAACAAATAAAATTGCAAAATGCCATCAATATCAGTTTCCATTTACTCATAACCATCATACAATACGATTGGCTGCCTGCAATTATTCTATATTTATTTGATTGAAATGAATTTAATTTAATGAATTGATTTAAGACAAGTCAGAAGCAAAATCATGTTATTTACTTAGGTTTACTATTTTTTCTATATTGAAAAAATTCAAACAAATATTAGCCAACATGACGCAACAGAAGATGGAATTTCAAAATTCTTAATATTATTTGAAGGTGTCATCTCTATTTTACTTACAATATAAAATATATAGAGAAAGAAAGTATTGCGATCGTGAACATTTTTGAATCTCAGTTTTAACGGAAATACACGTTTTGAGGTCCTCTGAGTCCAAATAACCAAGTCTCACAAAATTGTGTGTACGTGTGTGTGTATTTTAACAGTCCAGTTGAAAAACGAAAAATCGTACGAAAGGTAAATTGCACATTTAAGGTTTTTATGTACCTGAGATGTTACAGTAGTTTTTTCAAATTACTGTAATTTGAGTGAAAATGCTATCACCCTAAGTGGCACCTTATATAATAGATTTATATATATATATATATATATATATATATATATATATATATATATATATATAAATTTTTTTTCTTATTATTATTTATATGATATTTACAACTGTATAAAAACAATACATCTAGTAAATTCGTACATGGATATAATGACATGAAACACATGTTGAGAAACTACCCATTGGCAGCACTCTAATATATAAAAATTTAAAAACATAATAATAAGGATAATAATGAACTTAATGGAAAATACTTTGCTCTTCAGAAATAAAATTGTATAGACGAATAACTAAATAAATACATTTATACTTATGTATCTATAATATTTACATTTGCACAGTGAACTCCGAATCAAGGCTTGCCACCCAAATATGGACGTCAAGGCAGGACTACAGGAGATTCCAGATTCCTGAAAGAGATTCCTTCTATCATTCAGGAAACTTGTGGATCTGTCAATCACAATTTAAGAACCTATACTGCAGAGGTGTACCATGCTCCCTCCCAAGAAAATTTATTGCTCTTCTCTTTAAATTGGTGCAAATATAACTAAAATTATAAAAAATTCAGTCATTTTCTCTGAAACCCCACAAAAATGTTTAAGGTGCAACTTATACCTGTGCCACGTGAGCACCTTTCTGGACATTCTGTAGAACAGGTGTCTTCTATCTTTTTGGCTCGCAGGCAACATTGAGACCTCCACTAAGTCCCACAGTATAAGATTATCTTTCTAAGAGATACAACTCGTGGAATAAATGGTGTAACCTCATGTTTCTGTGATTTACTAAGTTGTTACAAATTTTAACAATTTTCTCAAAAACAGCTCTAACAATTTTGATTAAATTCATTATATCAGTATAAAATTAAGCAGTTTTTAATATAATGTAGATTTTATTCTCATTGATGTTCTCTAACAGGGCTTAAATGGTTATATTTCAATATTAGATTACTCTAATATACCTTTATTTTTTTCTATTTGAAATAATTAACCGTTTCACATTGATTTTTAATATAAAAAAAAAAGATAAATATAAAATATGAAAGAATATGAAAACTAACTTAAGATGAAATAAGAGATCGTAACGGAGAATAGTTGTAATAGGGGAACCAAACGAATACGAACTCGCCCGAAAGATTAGAACAGTCTTCCATACGTAACATGAGCTTAATATAATACTGACTTCGACAATATTATCTACATATACATGTGCAGTTTTCCTAAATGTCTTCGTTGGTATTATTTAATATTTAATTGTATAGATTACTGCGATATGATAATCGAAATTTGTATATATAGGGCTACTCAAATAATTATAAGTACCCAAAATGAAATATAAATAAATATAGCTTCTATAATTTTAACTTTTACTTCTCCTTTGTCTTATAATAATTATTTCTGCTAAGAAGAGGGTGGTAAGTGAAAGTTCTGTGATGGGCGCACTGCATCAGCTTTTTTTCATTAATGGAGCGTACGTATCATTTTCTCAAACACGTTATTATATTAATAACTTCTCTGTTTTATCTACTTATTCAACCTGCTAATGTACTAAAAGTGAATTCTAACACTTTTTCAATTGACTTCAACGTAAATTCAATTGAATTCAGACTTAATGACAATATTCTAATGTACGTTGGGCGCCACTATTTATATGACCAAAAAAAAGGATAAAATAAAAGATAATAAAATAATTTTTAATAAATATAATTTTCCATAGCAATTTTTATTTGTTGGGCGCCTGGCTTAACAGCCTTTCATCTCTAAAGAGATAAATTAGAAAACAGAAAGTACTTACCCTTTAATGGCCATCATTACATATTTACTCTACCATGCTAGCTCAGGTGAGAAGGGGTTAGGTTGGATAATTTTTATAAAGCAGCAAAAAGGTTAACTGATCTATTTACAAAAAGAAATATTTACAGAATTAATACTATGTACAATAAAAAGAAATAAAATACAAGAAAAAGAGGGAATTCAAACATAATTACTATATACAATTAAATTTAAAAAAAAGAAAGATATTTAAGATAATAAAGATAATACAAATAACAAAAAAAAAGATACTTATTTTATATACAATATTATGGCATGCCACATACAAAGATAGTCAAGATACAATAAGATGTAAGAGTACATGCACATGCAAAAAAAATCAATTTGTCATCTGCCATCGGAAACAAAAGAGAGTAGAGTTTTTTTTTTTTTCACTGCTTCCTTAATCTTGGTTACAAGACCTTTAAACATTCACTTATAAACAACACTCACATCTATAAATATCATAATCACAATAAACTAGACAAGTTGCTTATCCACTCATGATCCATACAACAGTCACTATATTGTTTAGAATAAAATTGTCTATATTTTATTGAACTGTAAATAGTATTGGTGATTTTTTTTTTTCACATAAGGTTTATTTTTAAACAATAATTTTAATATATTTCATTTAAGATATTGTAGATAAATAAAATTGTATTTTACAAGGGTAAAAGAGATACAGAAGGGATAACAGATAATGCATATTATTTGTAAATAACAAATAATTATCTGTCCAAAGATCGTCGAATAAGAAATAAGAAATAAAAATTTATCTATTGTTCGTTGCGGTTGAGAGAGAAGCGCTGGGATCTCTTAGAGTCTCGCTTTGTCCTTCACACGTGGGGGAAAGGGCTGGACTCGGAGCTCCCTTGGCTGATTGTAAATATTGTATTTAAGTATGAATGTTTTTCTATTCATTTCTATTACTTATAATTTATTTAATTTTGCTATGGATTTCTGTATGTCATTTAATTTTAACTCTAAGTTACATTTCCTTGGTTTATTATAGTTTTTGCCTTTGTTATATAGATTTTTATATTTTTTATTTATTTATTTATTTTTTTATGTATTGTATATATGGTATGAATGTGCCTCACTCAGCCTTAGTACTCAGTGCCCTTAAGTGTGGCAAAATGTATTATTACTCAATAAACAGACAGATGAAAAAAAAAATCTATTGTTCGTTATCTAGATGAAATTTCAAATAATTTATTTAAATAACGCCCAACACTGACTGTATATGTATACTTTATTTTATTTTTTCTTCTCCTAATCTTTACGCATAATCACTTAAATATCTTAGGGAACATATGTATATCATTTTTTTTTTGTTTTTACCATTTCTTTTCTTGCATATTAACAGTTATTATTATTTTTTTAAATTTTTATATTCCATCACTACAATGCTTTGCCTATAAAATTGATTTTGCGTTCCTTTCTAATTTCATTCAGTGATTATTATGCTATTGTTTTAGCTCCAATATTGTAGTACTGAACCCCTATTACCCAACTGTTCTCGTTAATTTATCCTAAGAGCTTAATTAATAATTAGTTTATTACTAGTATTTTGTTATTATTCATTGTAATTAGTCTTTTGGCCAGATTTATGGTTAATTTATATGAACAATACTGTTATTCTAAAGGGACCTAGTCCTAGAATAAAGATGATTTTTCTATTCTATAATTGATTTAAAATATCCTTTACTTTATAATTACTCTTAAATATAATTTTTTGCTTAATCTTTTAGCTTCAAGTTTCAAATATAACATCCATGTTAAAATGGCTAAAAAGTATATTATTTTTTTTTTGGGTGATCGCTATATGTTTATACGTTGTATAATTTATGTTGTTCAGAAAGAATTGCCGTTATTTATTCAATAAAGCTAAAAAATCACAGTAAAAAAATCATAAACACCATGAAAATAACAAAAGTCCTATTTATTATATCACCGGTTGATTATGGATTGTACAATCCCTTGATTATGGATCGCACGATCCGTTGATTATGGATTTTACGATTATTAGTTACCAACTGTTATTTTCCATTACAAAGTTTACTAAAACGGAATTAAGAGATTTGCATTGTCTGTCATAGACAGGTCAAAAGTTGTCAAACTAATTGTAATTGGATACAGTTATAATATCACAAAAAGAAATTTCATCAAACTATTCACTAATTTAATTTTCTAAAAGGTTACATGATGATTTTTCGAAATAAACGGACGATAGATACCTAAATATGTAAATATAATATCAGATCTAGAGTTATTAAACTACAGTAAATATATTTAAGGTTATAAACGTATCTATGAAGTATTTTTATATTTCACTTCTTCTTTCACACAAGTACAATGAAAAAGTAGTGGATTCTGTTGGAATATCACAAAGAGAAGATTCATGAAATTATTCACTAATGTAATTTTCTAAAAAGTTAGATCAGAATATTTCGTAATAAACGGACGTTGATACCTAATTATTTAAATATAATATTAGATCTAGAATTATTAAACTGCAGTAAATGTATTTAAGGTTATAAAGATATGCTTTATACATTTATGAAATGATTTTATAGTATTTTAAACAATGACATTGCCTTCATTAGGTGGATTTTAAGTAATCTTTTCAAACTTAACAAAATTAGTTTTCAAAAGTTATTATTAATATTTTTTTGTCACTCTCCGTTACCTTCTACTACCTAATTTTCAATATTAGATATTGTTTTTTCTAAAATTCTCCGCTTTCCAACGATATATTATTCGTATACCTCCTGACTAGTATTTCCGGAGATTCATTTTCCACCTGGATAAGCATTTTTTTGTTTTTTTCTCCTTTATACATTTATCAAATTCTTTCAAAAGTTATATTTAGCATTTTTAGGTAACTCTTAATAATGAGAGATAGTTAATTATTTAAAATAAACTATATTAAAGGTACTTTAGAGGAATACGCAAATAAACATTGTTCATTTAATCCCTGTAAAGTGACATCAACGGGAATAAGACCTAAAAGATATTAAAGACAATTTAATTATACAATGGTACATTGAGTTTAATCAAAATCGTTAGAGCCGTTTTTGAGAAAATTATAAAAATGTATTTCAGCCTTGATATAAAGTGGCACTTCCGGTCAGCCGATTTTAAGGAAAACGTTGCTGCCACATCTAAGGCATATACTTATCCTAAATACGTAATATCAGTTTCGTAGGACTTTTCGTTTTTGAGCTAAACTGCTAAAATAACACACACAGACCATTTTTCGGGACTTGGTTATTTGGAATCAGGGTACCCCAAAACGTGTATTTTGATTGAAAACTCAGATATTCAAAAATTCAAAATTTTCTCGATCGCAATACTTACCCTCACTATATATTATATATGTAGGTAAGTGAAAGTAAAAAGAAATTTGAATTACCCAACAATTTGCAAGGCAACATGTCCAACTTGACTAGGCTATACAGAAAGTTATAAATTCCTTCCTCCCTAAGGAAATTTCAGTGCCGGCCTTAGACATTCGGCGCCTCCGGGCAATGGCGTCATCTCCCCTCCCCCTTAAAATATTAAATTTATTTCTTAAGCTATTATTTAATATTTAATATTTAATATTTGAATTTTATTGCATTCAACATTTCTCTAATGCAGTTAGATAGATAGATATATAGATAGATAGAAAAAAAACTTTATTCTGGGACTAAGTCCCTTTAGAATAACAATAATACAATATTACTGGCCTAAACGTTTGAAAAAATAAATAAAATTGATAAAATAAAATAAAAAGTAAAGAAAACCTTATGTGCACAAGCAATATACAATACAGATAAAACTATGTACAGAGCATTTAAAATTATGAACAAAACAATTAAAACTATGAACCAATCACTTGAGCTATGAACAAAATTATATATAAGGGTTGAACAACATAAACATACACTTTGAGAAATGAAGAACGAAAAAGAGATACAATGAGTTCATTTCATAAAAAAAAAAAAAAAAACTTTACTTGAATATATATATATAAAAATAAACAGTTAATTATAATTGAATAAAAAAAAATGTATGTATTGAAATTCCTACGTCGATAGTAGGAAATGCATGTACTCTCTCTTACCAAGTATTATGATTATATGATTGCTACACAATACATATATAATATTAATAGTTAGCTGGTATCTAACTGTTTTTGGAATAGGAATTGGAATAGGAGGTGTTTGAATGTGTATAGGGAAGGGGCATGTCGAATTTTTATCGGGAGGGAATTCCAAAAGTTGACAGAGCGGGCTATAAAGAAATTTTGGAATGAGGCAGATCTATGAGAAGGGATGTATAGGTCAGAGGGTTGGGATCTTGTAGTGAGGGAATGGATTGAGGACTTAAATTGGAGAAGGTTGTAGGCATAAGGAGGATGATTGGTAATGATTTGATAAAGGATAGTGCCTAGAAAATATTGTCTTCTTAAGGAGGGGAAGGGCCACCCTAACTCAGTGTAGTGGTGGGAGACACGGGAGCGTCTCGGGGTCACAGTTACTTTATTAGTAGACTAAAATTAATTATTTTAATACGTTTTGTAACTTTTTTTTATTTCTTATAAGTGGTGAGCGCCCCTCGAAGTCAGCGTCCCGGGGCAATTGTCCACTTCAGTTCACCTCAACATCCTAAGGAGTCTTGAGTTTCGATCGGGTGTTATAGGAACCCGACTACTACACCAAGTATGTTCCATTAGGGTGGAAAGAATTTCATATATATATATATATATATATATATATATATATATATATATATATATATATGTATATATTGATTTTTACATATGTAGTTTTTAAAATTTATTTTCGTAACATAATGTTATTTCAAATCAATTAATAATCGGGATACTTAAACTATAATAAATTTTTTTTCTCAGTATTTTGAGCTCAATTGTTTAAAAACTGAGTAATTACAGCCGTCAAAGTTTTTTTTTAAATTTATTTATTTAATGAAATTTACAACTATATAAACAATACAACTAGTAAAAATGCACACATTAGAAATCATGACATGAACAGACTTGAAGAGATACTGCCCAGTGGTAGCACTCCCTATTTAATTCTAGGTGAGATGATCACTATGCCATCTTCTTTTCAGACGCCAAGGGGGATTATCATTAATCGAGGAAGAAGCAAGTCTGAAAACAAGTGGATTCGGATGGGACTGGAGTTTATCATGAAAGGATAGGTATCTGGCTCGGGCTAAATCAGCGGCATGTGGTACATTAAGGTCTTTATGAATGGTTTTATTTGTGACAAAATATGGGGCATTAAGGATTTTGGATTGTAAGGATTGGATACGATAGGAATTCGATGGTTTGGTAGAGCCCCAAAGCTCAACTCCGTATGTCCATATAGGTCTTATTATGGTTAAGTAGATGAGTCTTTTGAAATTAATTGAAAGTTTAGAGCGTTTGTCAAGTAAGTGTTGGAGCAGTCGGAAACGTTGAGCAGTTTCTTGTCGTTTCATTCTAGTATGTGAATTCCAAGTGAGACGTTTATCCAAGCGGAGTCCTAGTTAGAGAATTTGTTCAACAGGAACAAGTGGAATGTCATTGAAAGATATTGTAGGACAAGAATTTATAGGTTTACGACGAAGGGTAAAAGTAATTTGATGGGATTTATGTGAATTTATTTTTATTCTCCAGTTATGACACCATTCTTCAAGGTTTGTGATATATGATTGGAGAGTTTGGGATGCAATTAAAGGGTCATTATTTACAGATAGGATACAAGTGTCATCTGCATAGGTGGTGATGACCGTGTTGGGATGGGTTGGGATATCAGCTGTATAAACTGTATAAAGGATAGGAACGATGATGCTCCCTTGAGAAACACCAGCAGACTGAGAAAAGAGGGATGAACATGCATTATTATGATTTACTATGAAATATCGATCAGTAAGGTATGAACAGATAATGAGAAAGTATGTAGGTGGTGGGAATTAACGGAGTTTGTACAGCAGTCCCGGGTGCCAAACTCTATCGAACGGCTGTTCAACATCGAGAAAGACTCCCGTAAGAGAGGGGTCTTCAGCCCGAAAGCTTTATTTTTCATATATATATAATGATAATTACTTTGAAAAAAAAAGAATGAAACTAATTACCTTTACGAAATAGCGATTAAGTGATTCTTTAAGTCTTATTAAATGTAATCACACGAACAATAACACTGTAAGAGACATTTTTTAAATATTTTTTAAAACAAAACATGGTCACATTTTACCATTATGGGAGGAGAGGGGCACTTCAACAAGAAAGCCCTTCTCCCTTTCCCCATAGATCCGCCTGTGCTTTAACATAATTATAATAATATAATAAAAATAATGAGACCATAATAACATACATTAAATATGGATTCGAGACTTCACATTAAATCACAATCAATTACATAGTGTGATGGAAAAATGCTTAGCTCAGCTAATTTTGCACTAATATTTTTTAAATGATTTTTTTCACGAAATTTCTTTTCAAGTATAAGAAATTAAAAAATAAATATATAAGTATGGATAGATAAGAAATCTTAAACAAATGACGTAAGTTTTCCCCTCTATTATATTTGATAATACTTGCATAGTAATTTCTATTTCAACATATTTTTTCTGTTAAAACATTTACAATTAAATTTAATCCGTTTCAATAAATATATTCCTTAAATAAATGTATTGGCATAAAAACCCCCACAAGTTTAATCTTATTAATGGGTACAGGAGGTAGGGAAGGAGGACGTCCGTCATTGGTCAATACTCAGTGATTAGAGGAATCGCCCATAATCTCCCGACTGTCCCTCAGATTGGGGATGGTGGTATTGAAAATAATTTGTTGCCAATAGCTCCTGTTTTTTTTTTTTTTTTTTTTTTTTTTTTTCCTTCCGTTTTAACTGAGAATATTATCAAATAACCGGTTTCTGGTTATTATCTTTACAATTGGAAAAGAGAATGACTGAAATAACTGTCTTATTAATTTTTTTTTACTAAAAAACAAAAACTATATTTTTTACGAAATTATTTTTACTATATAATCACAAAATAATAATAATAATGTACCCCTATTATTATTTTTTAAAACTATAGTTTCTCCGACCGTTAAAGTCTCTGCTGTTAGTGACATCAACCATCCAGTATGCAGGCCTTTTACTAACTTTTTTTTGTAATAAAAACAAACTATTCTTCTTATCGAACATTAGTTGGATGTTAGAGAAAAAAATCTATGATTATATCTATTAAGTGTAGAAAGTAAACACATATCTCGTACCATAACTGTACACAATACACTTATACTGACATTAAGGACATTAATAGTACACACCCTAAGGTCATCTCCTTGAAGTGATAATAGACTTGTTTTGCCGGCCAAAGTGAATTCACCAGCAGACGTATATGGAAGGAAGTATTATGGATTCATAGATATCATAGAAACCTCGGAGCTGAACTGACAAATCGGAAACATGACAGTGAAATGGAATTGAGTTTTGTTATATGAAATATAAAAACTATCGCACAGTTGGGCTGGTCGCCCATCTAGGAGAACAAAAAAAAAAGTTCAAAATATCGGGATTGTAAAATATCATCCTTTATATAGATAGTTGGTGTCCTATAAAGTGGCCTAGTGAAATTTCCAAATTCGTTTAAACTCTCACAGTAAAGTAAAGAAAAGAGAGGTTTGGGCGAGCAGGCCTTCAGCTCCACCATTTGACAAAGAGTTTATTTTATAAATTACATTATTTGTAGTCTAGAGCAATGGCTGTGTGCGTTATTATTTAAGATTTCTTTTGATAATTCAGTTAATTATCTTTCTTTTTCACTGGATTAATCTAGGTTAAACCAGTTTGAGGTTTGTTACAGTTGAATTTAAACTAATGACTTTAACTAATGAGAAGAAAGTAAAGGAGGTACATAGTAGAGGTGCCCAGAAGGGGCACTTACACTGGCGCTTACATTGTGCATGTTACACCAACAAAATTTTGAAGAACCACATTTTTACGCGATCCTGGATTTTGGAAGAGTGCAAATATTTTTAGACTGTTTAGACAAGGAAATAAAAGAGAAATTTAAATTGCAGTTAGAAAGAAATTATGAGGGACTTCAGCCAGAAAGTGAACTGTCTAATAATGTTGATTGTAAAGTTGAGGAAATATATTAAATAAATTTTAATACTTCCATACTGCTTTATTTTTAATAATATTATAATTATTTGTTTTATTAATTTTTAGGAATTATGATTTTAAATTTTAATTTTCTTAAAAATTAAATTTTAGCCACAAATTTAAGTTATGTTGATTTAATTATAATAGTTTTATTGATGACGAATACGTGATTTCCAATCGATCTTATATACTCAATTAATTTTGTCTCCCTAGATCGGCTATCACCCCCATTGTACGTCGTGGGCATGGATGTCAACTGGTGGAGGAGATCGTAAAGTGTAGGATAAACATTCTTCATACCTTACTCATGTCTGAGTCCGCACCATCTTGCCAGCCTGATCATGTTTTTCCTCTGGGTCTTGTTCCACTTGGCGGGTTCCTTCATTGAGAATTCAAGTTAAAACAATAACAATAAATGTCTTATTAACAAAACAGCTTATTCTAGAAAAATAGTTTTTTATTACCCAATACTTTAGGCAAGTTCTATCAGAGAGATGTTGAGAGAAAGAGAGGCTGCCAGAGGCCAACAGTATACTATATTGCAATACCTACGGAACAGTACACAAATAGCCAAAGCTCAATACTTTAACAATGTACAATTCCAAGAACCTAATCCTAAATACAAATGGACAATCCTCAGGAAACTCTCTGTTATAAGCTCCAAAACCTGCACACTTTATCCAGTAGATCCTAACCAACTAAATAGCTTTTTTGCAAACCATCCTTTTTCTGTATTCACATCTGACCCTATACCTTATCCCATCACTGAAACCTACCAAAGTAGGGGTCAAATCTGGGTTAAACCCAGATAAGTTTTTTTTTTCTTGATATCCCTCCAACAGACCTACTCTCTGCTATACTTAAATTCAAAACCAACGACTATGGTCCTGAACAAATTTCTATGAAAATCATTAACCTCTGCCTACCAAACTTACTTCTTATACTCCTACACATCTATAATTTTTCCCTACAAAATTTCATTTTTCCAAAAGCTAGGAAAAAAGCCATTGTTTGGCCGTTGAACAAAGTTCCAGCTCCTTCACTAGCATCCGACTTCAGATCCATTTTAATTTTATCCAAGCCTCTAGAAAGATTAGTTCACTCTCAGTCAAACAACTTTCTTGAGCAAAATTGTCTACAATCTGTTTTTCGTTCACAATACTCCACCCAATCTGCCTTATTAAAGATTACCCAATACCTCCAATCATCCATAGACAAACAAAAGATCTCCATCCTAGTCCTTTTCAAAAGCCTTCGACTCCGTCAATCATAATATCCTCATTTCCAAACTCCAAAGCCTACCCATATCGAATAGTGTTCTGAAATGGTCCCTTTCTTTCTTATTCCATCGCCCTCAGACAGTTGTTATTTCTGACAAATCTCCTTTCTTGTCTCTTCAATTAACATGAGGTGTTCCTCAGGGATCCTCACTCTCTCCAACTCTGTTCTCCATTTATATTAGTGACGCCATGACTTAGTATATTAGTGACTCCTGACTCCATTCGTCATTCCCACTATCACTTATATGCAGACAATCTACAAATCTACTTATTGTTCCAACCATCTGAGATGCCTAAGGCTATCCGAAAAGTACAAGAGGATATTGACTGTATCCATAGGTGGGCGGAAAAAATAAACTAAAGCTGAATGCAGACAAAACCAAGGCAATCCTAATCAGCTTCAAGCACCTCATTAGTTCCCCTTCTTTATCTCCTTTATTTTACCTCAATAACCGTCCCATCCATTTCTTTCCGACAGTCAAAAACCTCAGAGTGATCTTTGATCAGAACCTCTCTTGGAACAACCACATTTCCCAGATTACCGGTAAATCCATAACTATTCTTAAAAAATTCCTTCTATTCCATGATTCCATTCCAAAAATAACCAGACAGCTCCTTGTAACATCCCTTGTCTTCCCCCACTTCGACTACGGTTGCCTGGTGTATGGAGGGCTGTCCACAGAACTGTAGGCGAGACGGAAGAAAATTATGAATTGCTTCATAAGATTCATCTTTGGGATTCCCAAGCGTTCTCATATTTCTTGTTGGTACACTGAGTTGAAATGGCCATATCCTACTTCCCGACTGCAATTCCTTCTTGGTATTTTTCTTTTTCAAGTTCTCAGAAGCAAAAACCCTCCCTACATCTTAGAACTCCTTACTTTACGCTCCTCTATCCACTCTCTCAACCTATAGATTTATATATTCCCTCCCATAAAACCACTTCCTTCAGTATATCCTTTGTCATTAGTGCTACCTCCTTAACCATCTCCATACGTCAAACCATGTCCATAAACTCCTTCAAACAACTCCTATTCCACCACCTACTACAAATTCAAACTTCCCCAAGCTTGTAAAAATTTCTGGGTTATATAATTAGACTGGTCACCAGCAGTTAATTGATAGAAGTCATTTATTTGTATTTATTAATTTTTTTATAGCTCAGTTTTTATTGTACATATCTGTGTTTTTTGTTAGTATATTTTGTAGATATTTATATTTTCCTTTGCATTTTTTTTTATATATTTGTATTTTCCTTAGAATCTTTGTGTGTTTACAATTTCCTAGGTATTTTTTGCATATATTTGTATGATACTTACATGCCAGACTAATGTACGTATTTTTTAAACTCTAATATTATTCTAAGGGGACTTCAGTCCCAGAATAAAATTATTTTTCATTTCATTTCATTTTGAAATCTTGTCACACAAGCTTCAAGATCAATTGTTAAGCAAAATCAAGAAAAAGTTTGTTCACTGAAGATAACATATTTCATGGTAAAGTTCATTTTTATTTCATGAAAACTTTACAAGATAGATTAAACAGTTTAAGGAAATTAAATACTACATTAAGTCCAGAAAATATTGACAAATTATTATTAGAAACTAGTGTAGGTTCATAGATGGCGATGGAAATTAAAGATCACAATTTTAAATTAATTCCTGAATATGATGGTGATCTTTTACTTTTAGTAGATTTTATTAGAAATGCCTATTTAGAATTATAAAATTTATTTATGAATTTTGACACAAGTTGACATGTTTTCATTGTTTTTTTATGAACATGTTGACTAACAGTACTCTTACTAATTTAATAATATCTCTATTTTATAAACAATTGTTTAGTGACCGTGTAATATTTTAATTATAAAATGTCATTTGAATACATTATTGCTAATTCTCACAGAAAAACAGCTCATTTAATAATTAAATATTAATTATTAATTGCAGTCCGATATTCATCTAGAGGTGACAGCAGTTATTTTTTTATCTAAACATTTTATTATAATTATTATGAAATCGAAAAGGAAGCACAATATAACTATAATAAAAATATTAGAAATAAAAGGCTCTTGATGTTGGGCTTCTATGAAGCTGGACAACATGAATATATGTTATGGTTACAAATTGGCAATAAGAATAATTATAATTATATAATATAAATTGCTAATAAGGCA
Source organism: Nezara viridula (assembly GCA_928085145.1). Classification (NCBI taxonomy): domain Eukaryota; kingdom Metazoa; phylum Arthropoda; class Insecta; order Hemiptera; family Pentatomidae; genus Nezara; species Nezara viridula. Next base: position 226,708,890 of record OV725077.1, on the reverse strand, counting down.
CAAATGTAGATTTTTAAAGGGATTAAAAATCTGTCTGAACTGTGGTTTCATTTCATTTGTTTTGTTGAGAAAAAATAATACAAACTGAACTGTAGAATACATGTAAATTACAGTAATACAATTTCAGCAATGAGTAGAACAATTAAATGAATAGTTGTATGATTTGTAAAATGAGAGTTGGACAGGAGGTAACCTCCCAGTTATTATAATTTTAAAAATAGTCACCAAAAATGCTACAAATTATTAAACACTGCTTAAAAAAAAAAAACCTGATCTTCACGGTCACCAAACTTTTCTTATCACTCTCAAGTATTTATTACACTTCTGGCTATCTGCTTTTTAAGGCGGGTAGAGGGTTGCAGAAGCGGCATTTATTATACTTTTACTGTATAAATTCCTATTTCAATAGGTTCTAAAACAGAACCAATTAATTCAAAATATACTGATTATACATCTAATATTGATAAGCAAGGCTAGATTCTACAGATTCTGCCTGTTATGATATACTAGATTGATTTATAATTTCTATCAGATATCCTTTTCAACGTTATCATGTTACCAATTTACTATTTATATCTATATAGCTAGGTAGTGACATGGAGGAAAAAATTGGTACAAATCAAATTCTAAATAAAATAAAATCTATTTCTGGTTGAAGCATTATAGACAAATATTGTCTGAAAGATCCTGAAGTGTATATGACTAATCATTCTGTTATTTTATATAATTGCCAACATAGATTTACGAGGATAAGTTTTAAATGCATATCATCGCTTAGATATTTGAAGGAATATTTTGGAGTCTTCATCAGCTCTTTTTTTTGTGGCCTTATGCTCCTAATGTACCTTCTTGACTGCCTATAGTCTTCTCAACCATTAAGTTGTTCCTTTCTTGCAAAGCACAGCTTACAGCTTCACTTAAGAGCATTTGTTGTTTCTTTTTTCGAGTTTCATCATCAATAATTAATTTATAATTGGGAATTGGTTGACTGTCGTGGATAATGAAGAGAAGAATAGTTGGGGTGGTCAGTCAAAAAGGAAGGCAAAAATAAATGATAATATTTATTTTTACATGTGCCGACGTTTGACCTGTAGTTCACGCCTTCATCAGGGCTAAGAAAATAACCAGATAACAAGGTATGAGAAACATAAGTAGTGATGGTAAAAAAAAAATAAATAAATAATAATAAAAAATAAAATAAATAAATATAAAGTAAAATGAAATTGTTAGAATAATGACTAAGAACTAAGAGATAAATAATAATAACCATTACAAAGTGTGGAATGATGAAGTAGACATAATCAAAAAGGGTGACATAAGTGTTACAATCGGAATCTTAGAATAAAATGTAAAACATAAAAAAAGAAATATGAAGTTATATAAGAAATGAAAATAAATAGTAAAATTAAGACATTGAGAATGTAGTAGTTAGATAGAAAATTGAGATATTGTAAAGTCTATCAAGATGTACAGACAATGTATAATATAATGAAGAGTTAAAAAACAGAGAAAAGGAATGAAAGGAAGGAGGGAAGAAATTGAGAAAGCTGAAATAGAAAAAGCTCATTATTCTAACAATTTCATTTTACTTTATATTTATTTATTTTATTTTTTATTATTATTTATTTTTTTTTTTTTTACCATCACTACTTATGTTTCTCATACCTTGTTATCTGGTTATTTTCTTAGCCCTGATGAAGGCCTGAAATTCAGGTCGAAACGTCGGCACATGTAAAAATAAATATTATCATTTATTTTTGCCTTCCTTTTTGACTGACCACCCCAACTATTCTTCTCTTCAATAATTAATTTAACTACCAACATTGCCTACCAACCTATGAGATATATATCGTTAGTATACTTGCCAATACATCCAAATATGATTCAACTTTTAGTTTATTTACATAGCAAAATTATAATTTTTTTCTAGTTTTTTTTTATTTTATTTTTTATTGGAAATTAATACATTTTGCCGCATTGGAGGGCATTAATATTAGGGCTAAATTAAACATTCACACAATATATACATACAAGTGATAACTAAAATAGATATAAAAGAAAAAGAGTTGTGGAAAGTAAAATAAGAAAATTAACATACAAAGGTAAAAAAATAAAAAAAATAGAGAGAAGCTAAATGAAATTGAAATATTTTTTTCTACAATTAAGGATAAAGTTATTTTAGTAACTTTAATTTGAAAATTGAATTAGATCATGGCTAAATATCATTAAAAAAAGATTATTATTTAATGCTAGTGATTTTTTTCCATTTAAGTTCACAAAAACAGATCTGATGAGCATTAAGATAAATACAAACACTATTTACAATCAGCCAAGAGAACTTCGAATCAGGCTTGTCCTTCCATATGTGGAGTGCTCTTCATTTAAACAGGGGAATTTAATACAGGAAAAAAGTATAACTTAAAAAATATTAACAAATACAATTTAGATTAGATTAATTTCAGAAGAAGTCATTCGAGGTTGCGGTAAAAAATTACTGTATTATATAATAGTATATTTATTGCATTGTTCAACATTTCGGCCTACATTGTAGATCTTCTTCAGGACATTCTGTCTGGAACTGCAGAAGTTACTGGTTAGATTAGATTAAACTTGTATTCCAAAAAACCAAAATTAACAGTGAAGTAATCGTATTTTTATTGCAGAATGACAAGTATCAATAAATGCGCAAAGAAGAAGAGGAATATAGTTATTTTTGTAGTTGGTGTACTACAAATGGTTGTTTAATGAAATTATGATATAGAAATATATTTTAGTAGACACAAAATTTGTTGGTAAATTCTGTTTTTATATGACTAGATAATAAGCGATGATTGTTTTAAATTATCTTAGTTCATTGTTTTTTGTAGATGACTTGAATAATGAGCTAATCTGCTTGAAACGTTGTTTGAAGTAGAATAAAAAAATTTAAAGTGTAAGGGCTTATATATTCCTTGAAGACACCAAATACAACAAAATCAACTGTATTTCATCAGTTTTAATTACAATAATAAGTAAAGAAATTATTAGAACTCTTCATTGAAAGGATAATCTGGATGCTCCATACAGCTGTAACAGAAAAACAAGATTTACAACAACAATCAAAATAGTGCCTTAAAATAATAACTTTCATGTAAATAACTTACTCATCTAAAAGAGAGTATCTACCATCAGGTTTATTTAAACCATTTAGTAGTTCCATATCTTCTGATGAAATCGTGTAATCGAAAACGTCAAAGTTACTAGCTATCCTAGATTTGGTAGCACTTTTCGGGATAACTGCAACATTTCGTTGTATCTAGAAAAAAACAATAAAATTTACTAAACGAGTTCATTAAATAATGTATAGTAAAAATATTTGTAACAATATCGTTTTGGATTGATGTTCAATAAAATTCCATTTCCATCATGTAGTTTGCTTTTAAAGCTTCAAGTTTTTAATGTTACACAGTTTTTGTTAATGTAATTTGTTTAAATTAATCAATTATATGAGTCTTTCAGTTGACAGAATAACTATCTGCCATTTTCACGAAAATATTTTTTCATTATGTGAATATGCTTATTAAATTTTATAAAATAAACCTATTAAAACTTTTGTATTAGTTGTTTAGATAGGAAAACAAAACTTTTAATTTCTCTTCCGAAGAAACATCAATATTTTTCAGTTGACCGAATGATTAACCCTTTATTTGTTTACATTGTTCAACCACATATCCTTTCTTTTAATTGTAGTGAGAGACTCATTACTCCAGAAAATTGTAAGAATAATATTTGCCACTGTAAGGAAATGTGTAACGATATGATGTTTTGAAATAAGTTAGTACTTGTATAATGTTTTCAGAATATTAAAGATGAATTTGAAAGAAAAATATTGATGAGAGAATTAATTGAAAAAATCTAGGAGGATCTAAAAACTGAGAAGTAATACATTGTAATATTTTGCAGCTTTACAAAATGATACTAAAATCAAAGTCTGTAATACTTTTTTTCTACATACTTTTGGTGTTTCTGACGGAAAGATTTATACATGTGTCTCAAAAAATTCAGGACTGATTTGAAAGATAGCAGAACACATAAAATTTCTAAAGCTAAAGTCCATATAAAAAATGTTATCTAACTTTGTAGTAATGATTTTCAAAAAGCTTTACCTTTTCCTTAATAAAAGACTTCTATAGTATATTAGTACAAACTGGTATATTTACAATTTCGGATGTCACAATTTTAATTTAAACAAATCTTATAAATATTGTTGGGCTAAAACAGAAGGAAGCCATGGATCTCAAAAAAAAAAAAAAAAAAAAAAAAATAGAAGATGCCATAACAAACAGGAGAATAAGTGAAAAAGGGGATAAAAGGTAAATTGGCTTAACATCAGGTGACTTAGGTTGGACAAAAAAAATCCTTTCAAAATCTTTAAATAATATTCTTTTCATATAAATGAATTCACAGAAATCAATTTTAGGAAAGAAAATGTAAGTAGACTAATGGAGCTATTTCTAATAAATCAGGATTTATTATAACCAATTTCTTGAACTATATCACAACAGGAAAAAAAAAAAAGGCATGTTAGATTTGCTTAAACATATTCCACCTATTAACCATAAATATTATCACACTATAAAAACAAGGGATTCAAGAAAAAAATTATATTTTGTATTGAACATAAAGTTAAAATATTGTATTTTATTTTATTTTTCATTTAATAAATCATTTTATGTTTAGTATATTTATTTTTTAACACTGTCACAACCAAAAAAAAAAAAAAAAAAAAATTGAATGGAGTCATTTCATTTACTAAACAATTTTTTGTTTTCAATTTTCAGTTGACAAAGCGACTAACTCCGTAAAATTACTGTGTTTATCTTTTCAATATTGATTTTATAATCATTCAGCATTAAATAAAGAGCATAATTTATAATTCAGTAAACTGTTACCTTTTAATATTTTTGCTATATTTTTGTAAAAGAAAAAGTAAGAATATGTTTTCGAAGAGAAATATTATTTAAAGTGCTTTCCTGAAAAATGATGAAATTGGAGTTAGTCATTCTGTTAACTGAAAGGTTCACATAGAAGTATCATTTTACCAACAATTAATTTCAATGAAGATTACTGAATCCACATCAGGAAATTACGACACTTATAAATAGTAGTGTACACAAAAAAAAAAAACTGAATCATTACCTGGTACTTGATCAATATCTGAGCAGGGCTTTTCTTGTACTTTTCCGATACATTTTTCAGAACTGGATCTTCAAGCAAAACCGTGGCACCAGGCCTCAAAGGCCGATAGGGAGATCCAAGAGGTCCAAAAGCAGTTACTGTGATGTTATGTTTAAAACAAAATTCAATCAACTTGGACTGATTTAAGTATGGATGACACTCGAACTAAACAAAATGTACAAATGGTCAATAGTTTACTTTATAGATAACAATAGGATTTGGAATTTTTATTACAATAAGTAAAAGTATACATATTATTCTGAAAATCCAAAATAAAATATAAATCAATTATTACAAACAATACTGAAATATAAGTATATTCAATGCCATAATAAAAAAAAGTACTATTTTAATTGCGATAGGCACTGGCCACCAAGATCTAAAAATTCTAAAGAAAAATAAAAGATAAAAAACCCCGGGTCAACAACTTTTTGAAATCCTACCTTCTGGAAATGTGTCCATCTCAATGTCTTCCAACCTTTATTGAAATTAAATTCAAAATATTTTTTTATCATCCTGGAACTGTTGTCCCTTTAGAATAAATTTTAAATACCAATTGAGAGCATTAGAAGATAAGGAGATATTTTTAAGTTTGGTTAGAAGGATATTGTGATTTACTGAGTCAAAGGCTTTTAAAAAAAATCAAAGAAAATAAGGATGGTGAGTTTATGTTGGTCTATAGCTGTATGGAGATCTTGGGAGATTTTAATGAGGGCAGTGTGGGTAGAGTAGTCAGGTCTAAAACAGGTGGCAGTTCAGAAGGTTATTTTGCTTGAGATAGTGGGGTAATTGGAATTGAACTAATCGTTCTAAAAGTTTGGAAAGGTTGGATAGTAGGGAAGGAAATTGAGTGGAAATCATTATGGGTTGCGGGATTGGAGATTTTATTCAGCAGACGAACAACGACAGTTTTCTAGGTGCTAGGAAAAGTGGAAGGAAACGTTATAAATATGATAAAGGATAGGGATAAAGGAGGGAAGTAAGGATTTAATCAATTTAACTGAGATGTTATCTGGACCGAAATCATTGGTTTGGGATTTACAAATGGATCTAAGGAGTTCAGAAGAAACAATCTTCCGAAAGTCGGTTTCTTCTGAACCCCCATCTTGCAGCATCTATTTTTCTCATAGATGCTCTCAGAGCGGGCATTACTTAAGGAGCGGAGAGATAGTTTTTGTTATAAGAGGAGCATGACGGTTTAGGATGATGTGAAGATAAGCGGTAAGAGCTTCTGTCATGGTTTCGATGAAGTTTAAGGAATAAATGGAATCCCACTGGATAGAGGCTTTCATAGGTGAGCAAATTGAGGATTCAGAAGGACATACTTCAAGGAAAAAAAATGGAACAAGGACATTGTAAGAAATCTGGATGAGATCATAGGAAGAGAGGAATAAGACCAGGTTCTGAGATGTGGTGAGGAGTATGTCTGAGGAATCTAGGATAAATAGATCTAGCCAGCATACAAAAGAGATTGCCTTCACGATTTACTGACTGGTTTAAATTAATATAATTTTTAAAAGTAGTGAGGAAATAACTCAATGTGAAATGAAATTACTTTTGCTCATAATGCAAATTGGATAATTAAACAAATAAAAATAGAAAATAATATACCTGATTATTCACTGGTTTGATTTCAGCAATGTCTAAAATTTTCTGTATTTGCTTATGATTAAAATTTGACAATCCAATTGATTTTGCTAAACCTAATTTGACACAATCCTCCATGCCCTTCCATGTATCAGTGTAGCTAGCATCACTAAATAGGGTTTTACCATTCTCATCTTTAGGAAATAATCCAAGACCTTCCTGAAAAACAAATTAAAAACAGAAAAAAAAATTAACTCCCAAAACTCTACTTAGTGTTCCTAAGTAATCATATCTTAGTTATTACAAAATTTTATCAAAAGAATATTTTATATACTTCATGAATGAATGAATGAAAACGTGTTTATTATACTTTAAAAAATATATACATACAAGCAACAACACATAGACAATGGAAAATTCCATCTGTCACGGTCTGTGTGTAATTAATAATAAATATTCATTACATTCATAACTAAAATAAATGAGTAATAATATAACTACAGTATTATTATATATTTATACATCCATTCTAGCAATATCTTCCTTCACTGTTTCATTTATTTAAATAGAGTTTTCAAAAAACAAACATTAATACCTCATAAATCCAATAAATAAGAAATTTAATTTCAACAATACTAATAACAATCAAATACAATATAACAATAAAACAGACATTACAATAAATAAACACGATATTGTAATAATAGTTTACTATCTGACCAATTGAGATCTTGCCTGCTGTACATAATTGCTTAAGGCTTTACAGTTAGAACTCTTAAATAAACCAAATAATTCTTCCGGAGAACAGGTCTGCTGCCTAAAACATTTCTCTCTTATCTCACTGTACATGTGACAAGTCCCCAAAAAATGAATGATGTCCTCTTTTTCTTAAGAGTTACATACCGGACAGTAATCGTTGCCTTCCACCATCCATGGTTTTACACTTGAATCGAGCAATTCAGTCCTACATAAAAAAGTTGACTCAATAGTCACAATATCAAAACTATCATCAAGATAGGCTGTAACAGTACCCACTGAACATAGTCCTGTTTAAATAGAAAAACTCGAATGAAGACATTGTTGAAGGTTATTTTGTTTATATGCTTCATATATCAGGCATACATTTCTGGAGGTCAACAAATATTCAGTTAGTTTCAAGATCATATGCTATCCTCTTGTGCACCAGTTAAGTCAATGTAAAAATATGATTACTATACCATCTTTGACTTCTGAAACCTGCCTCTTCTATCTTACCAATGTTATCTTAACAAACTAAATTCTGAAAAAATATATTTATAAACAGTAAATACCTTGAGAGCCAATGGCCAATGAACCAAATACAGATCTACATATTCCAGATTTAAAAGCTCTAATGATCGTTTCAAAGCTGGTACAACTAATTCTTTTTTGTGGTCAGTGTTCCATAGCTAGAAGAAAATTAAATTTTAAAGGTATAAGAAACACATTTTATTCTTGAAACATATTTTCATACATATTTCATAAGTAACTATATTAAAAAGAATAATATAACTAGCAGTAAAATATTTATTGTATAGTTTGTTACCTTAGTAGTAATAAATAATTCTTCTCTTTTAACGGCACCTTCTTTTATTTTATCATTAATTGCAGTACCTATTTCTTTTTCATTTTCATAGAGATAAGCACAATCGAAATGACGGTACCCTATATCAATGGCATCCTTTACAGCTTGGGATACTTCATCAGGTTTTGACTAAAATTTCAATAATTCAATAAGACAGGGATATAAAACAAATAAAACAATTGTTAATTATTAAGCTAGATTCTTTTTTTTTACATCATAATTCACTTTAAGATAAGAAAAGCATAAAAGAGTAGTAAAGAGAGAATACCAGTATTTAAATACAATTAAATGATGGAAGATACCTTAACAAGTAGTATTATTTTCTTTCAATTTAAAAAAATGTCCTACAATTCTGAAATTATACTAGAAAGGAGATAAATAATATTTATGAACATAGCTAACTGGAAACAAAAGAAAGCTTAAGGTGTAAAATTTATAAAACAAAATCTTTTTCTTTAAAACAGTTATTCACATTAGGGAATCGTTTTATTTCATTTCAAAAACAATTGATATTGTGACGTATAGTCTAACTTTATGAGGATGATAAATAATGAGGATCAGCAGCCTAAATTTGTTTTATACAATTTTATTTTTCTTGCATAGATTAAATATATATTTTGTTTAATAAAGCAATTCTATCACTAACTATTACTATTGGTTTCAATAAAACAAATCTAGAATGCAAATCTTAATTATTTATTATCCTATTGATTTTTGAAAATATTATTTAACAAAAATATCCAAGCCTTGCTTTAAATATAATGAGATATATTTATAAAACTTCAGGAATTAGTTTTTTTTTTCAGTTTCTTGGTTGTTTTTTTTTTCTGTTGGTATTACAGATCTTTAGATGTAGATCTTTTGTCACTTAAACAAGCCTGCTCCATCTGTCTGTCTTGGGCTATTTCTTTCCATTTTTCTGTACGCAGCAGTTTCATCTTTGTTGATTCTTTCTATCCATACTTTTTGGACCTTCCACGTGGTATTTTGCTTTCTATTGAGGTATTCATTGTTACTTAGAGGCTTTCAGATGGATTGCTACGAGCTACATGCACCGTCTATCTTAACCTCCATGCCTTCATATCATGGAATATGGATTGACCAGTTTCGGTAAGCAGTTCTTTATTGGTCTTTCTTTACCATGTGTTAGTACTTCGATCCCAGATCGCTCCGGTAATCGTGTGGAGGATTATCCTCTCAATTCTTTCAACACTTTTTTCTAGAGTGCTGTTTAGTGTCCAGATCTCACAACCATATATTAGAACTGGCTTTATCATGTATGTCCTTAGTTTGAGATTTTTTAGGATTTTAATACCATACCTTTGAGAGGGAGAAGAAAGCTCTGTTTGCACTAGTTATATACTGGTCCATTTCTACCTAATGGTCATTCATTAAGGTTATTGTGGAGCAGAGGTATTTGAATTTTTCTACTCACGGGAATGATTTTCCTTCTACACAGATCCTTTTTTTAGGGTGGAATTTTCGGATTACATTATCATATGTTTAATTAATTCCATTAATTTAAATTATATAAGACCCATAGCTAGTGCCAGTAGTGCATCCAGGATTTAATTTTAAGGAGATTCAGCCCGAAAGGTTTTTTTTTATATATAACAATTATTACTTTTGAAGAAAAACAAAAAACAAACTACCTATTTGAAATAGTGTTTAAATGATTCTCTAAGTCTTATTATTATAATACTTTTAGTGATATTTCTTTCATAACACATGGTTATATTTAACCATTTTGGGAGGCCTCAGCTAGAAAACATTACATAAGGTTTTGTCACATTATCAAGGCCATGGCTTGTGACAAAGTTCACACAACTATATCCCTGAATTGACAAAGATATCCTTGTGCTAAATTAGATTAATAGTATAGATTATTGTTTAAGCATTTGAATGAAATGAAAAAAAAAAATGATAAAGTTGGTTCAAAGAAATAAAGATTTACCTCTAAAGTACAGATTTCTGGTCACCTTAATTTTTATATATTTGATTTCAAGCTAATGTTCAAGGGATGTTACTGTTTACCAATGGATTACAAGAAGAGTGATATTGTTAAGGATATTTCATTAAAGTAATTAGTAGCGTTTCCATGTTTTAATTACTACGGTAAAATATAAGTACATTGTTTCCTTCAAGATAAATTATAGTTAGAGATTTCACTTTTTAGTTTATAATACATTATGACAATATAACCTTTCGCGCTTAAAATCAACAATGGCATTAGAGATTAGAGATAACTTCAGCAAAATAATAAATGAACAAAGCCATCAGACATAAAAATGTTTACCTTCCAAGTTCCCAAACCAATAATTGGAAATTCTAAATTATTGTTAAACTTGACAGCCGGCACTTGAGGAGACATGGCTTCAAGTATACTTGAGGCACTACGCAGCTAATAATAGAAAAAAAAAGAAGGCTTTTATAAACCATTGCAATTGTTATCTTGTATTTTAATGGTTATATGAAACGCAAATGTTTATTTTGATTGTGCATGTGGGCTGAGTGACGTGAGTTCGAAAGAACCAATCGTTTAGAAGAAAAGTCATGCCATCCCACAGTGGGATCGATAACTAATTTAAGATGAAAAAAAATCTATCACTCGTTATTTACTTTTATTAATCTAATTTTTAACGAAAGAAATACATAAGAAACAATAAATGAAGTATATATATATATATATATACTTATGTACAATGAACATAATATTGTATGAAAAGTATATGTGACAGTAGTACAAAAAGTATTTTAAAATACAATATTTTGTGTTTTTAAAATAGACTGCATTTTAATTAAAGATCGGGCCTGATCCGCCATACCCTAAAGAAATGCTCCATGTATGAGTGTAATTACAGAGGCATATCCGGATACATCCGTATAACGAAAATAGGAGACCACATAGCTGGATTAAGAAAAGAAAGGAGCTTAAAGTTGAGAAGAAATTGCCTGTTTGTTGATGCTGTGGACAGGAAATGTCTTAAGAAAATCATGAGTGGACTGTTAGTTTCCTGTAAGTTGGTAAGATTGATAAAGATGTGCAAATGACCTTAAATGTCGGATCATTACATATACACGGTGGGCCAGACCCCCTTACCGTGCACCCCCCCCCCACATCCCTATAAATTGCATATCGTTGTATTCCTTGTAACAATTTATTAAAAAAAAGCCAATGTTCCCACAAAAAAAAGTGAACGCACTGCCCCAAAATGGCGTCCAAAGATGGCGGATTGACGACTTTGACTTTAGTTAGTTTTTTGGTCACTGAGAATCAGCATTAAGCTTAATTTCCTCATAGTTGGTCTTTTATTAAAGCTGAATAGTTATAGAATAATAAAACATGAAGAAATATTAAAAAATAATTGGCTAAGGCTATGAAAAACACCAGTAAAGTCAATTTTTTTAACAAAAAAATTTTCAAGTTACAAATCAAGCGTCGTTTGTAATTAAACGGCCTACAATAACGCAAAACGTGCTGAAATAAACCATCTGGAGAATATATTTCTCTTTCTGAAACGCTAATTATTTTTTACAAATGTTTAAGTAGTTCCGTAAAAAATGCACTTATGCGGCAGAAAAGCGGTACTGGCGTGGGTGCCTACAGGCCTCTACCACACCATTCAGTGCCCATAAATGGCTTAGTTATAGTGATATAATAACATTTTTGGTACATTATATTGGTTTTATTAACGAACAAATATTAATGCAATAATTTAATAGTAAAAAAAAAAATTTAAATTAAAAAAAAAATTTATTATTATTTTTTTAAATTTTAACCTCCTTTATTCTATACGTAGGTCGTTTAAGAATACCTCAATTGTAAAAATGGTATAATTATAATAATAAAACTTAATTAAAAAATATTTTGCTAAATATCTTGATTTTTTTTTATTTAACGTTTGCAATTTAACACTGTGTTTTGAATATTTACTGATTCTTAGAAGTAATTAAAATTTTTATATACTTCCCAGGAAATGAGTCATATTCATACCTTTTTTATAAACTAAAATAATATATACCTAATCTGAACTATATATAATGAATAGCTACCGGGTTGTTTAGTAAAACTCATATATCACTAATTAAAAAATTAATTTTTATTTCCTCTATTTTGTGCAGAAGTTGGACTATATCATAAATAAATAGGAAATTTTAATATTGAATGAATTATTCTCTATGCACAAAGAAAGATATAAAGGGTGACCCTATAAGTTCTTCTATAAACCAAAACTGATTGTTTGGATTTGATCTCAAAATGAGGAAAAACGTGAACTTAAACGAGAAAATTGGAAAAATACATTAAGCGAACGAGAAAGGAAGTGCCAAAACCTCGGAATAGATAAAAAGGACCAGTTATATCCATTATATAGCTAAATGAATGTATAGTAGATAGATGAACAGAATATTTCAAGATGCTGCTAAAACGGGATCAATTGCAGTATGGATGATATTAAGTTGACGATGTAGGTTTATTATGGTGAAAACCACTTTATTTTCGATTGCTGAAGGTGCACATCGGGACTATATTAACTTTGAAGATGAATATAGAGATGTACATCGAGAAAGTTATAGCTCATAGCTTTCCTTCTGTTTAGTGGATTTTCAAAAGATTTTTTAAGGTATCTTATATTAGTTGTAGCTCGTTATTCTTCTCGTTATTCTTGAATTGTTCGGAATTTGTACCATATCATAAAAAAATAGGAAATTTTAATATTGAATGTATTATTCTCTCTGCACAAAGAAAGATGGAAAGGGCGAAACCGAACTGCTTTGACAGTTTTGCGCGTACATAGGCAACAAGCATATTAGAAAATAATATGAAAGGACTGTGGTTTTTACCTTTACAAGAAAGGAGGTACTAGGAAATGTAATACCCATCAAGACCCATTCCTGTTTAGTGTACCAAACAAATTATACACAAGAATCGTAGAAGCTGGAATAAGAAATATTGTCGATTGCCAGAGTGATATGGATTGAGAAACTCAAGTTGCACATTGGAAGAGAAGTTGAAAATTGGGACTGTCTTCACTTTAAGGCAGGTTATAGAGAAGTCCACATAAAAAGAAAAATAGCTCTCTATCTGCTCAGTGCCTCACACTTTGGATTATGCTAATATCTAACTGTCTTTCAGAAAAACTCGTTTTCCTTTTAGATCCCTTAAAAAATCTTTTGAAAATCCACTAAACAGAAGGAAAGCTATGAGCTATAACTTTCTCGATATACCTCTCTATATCCTGCTTCAAAGTTAATATAGTCCCGATGTGCACCTTCAGCAATCGAAAATAAAGTGGTTTTCACCATAATAAACCTACATCGTCAACTTAATATCATCCATACTGCAATTGATCCCGTTTTAGCAGCATCTTGAAATATTCTGTTCATCTATCTACTATACATTCATTTAGCTATATAATGGATATAACTGGTCCTTTTTATCTATTCCGAGGTTTTGGCACTTCCTTTCTCGTTCGCTTAATGTATTTTTCCAATTTTCTCGTTTAAGTTCACGTTTTTCCTCATTTTGAGATCAAATCCAAACAATCAGTTTTGGTTTATAGAAGAACTTATAGGGTCACCCTTTATATCTTTCTTTGTGCATAGAGAATAATTCATTCAATATTAAAATTTCCTATTTATTTATGATATAGTCCAACTTCTGCACAAAATAGAGGAAATAAAAATTAATTTTTTAATTAGTGATATATGAGTTTTACTAAACAACCCGGTAGCTATTCATTATATATAGTTCAGATTAGGTATATATTATTTTAGTTTATAAAAAAGGTATGAATATGACTCATTTCCTGGGAAGTATATAAAAATTTTAATTACTTCTAAGAATCAGTAAATATTCAAAACACAGTGTTAAATTGCAAACGTTAAATAAAAAAAAATCAAGATATTTAGCAAAATATTTTTTAATTAAGTTTTATTATTATAATTATACCATTTTTACAATTGAGGTATTCTTAAACGACCTACGTATAGAATAAAGGAGGTTAAAATTTAAAGAAATAATAATAATTTTTTTTTTAATTTAAATTTTTTTTTTTACTATTAAATTATTGCATTAATATTTGTTCGTTAATAAAACCAATATAATGTACCAAAAATGTTATTATATCACTATAACTAAGCCATTTATGGGCACTGAATGGTGTGGTAGAGGCCTGTAGGCACCCACGCCAGTACCGCTTTTCTGCCGCATAAGTGCATTTTTTACGGAACTACTTAAACATTTGTAAAAAATAATTAGCGTTTCAGAAAGAGAAATATATTCTCCAGATGGTTTATTTCAGCACGTTTTGCGTTATTGTAGGCCGTTTAATTACAAACGACGTTTGATTTGTAACTTGAAAATTTTTTTGTTAAAAAAATTGACTTTACTGGTGTTTTTCATAGCCTTAGCCAATTATTTTTTAATATTTCTTCATGTTTTATTATTCTATAACTATTCAGCTTTAATAAAAGACCAACTATGAGGAAATTAAGCTTAATGCTGATTCTCAGTGACCAAAAAACTAACTAAAGTCAAAGTCGTCAATCCGCCATCTTTGGACGCCATTTTGGGGCAGTGCGTTCACTTTTTTTTGTGGGAACATTGGCTTTTTTTTAATAAATTGTTACAAGGAACACAACGATATGCAATTTATAGGGATGTGGGGGGGGTGCACGGTAAGGGGGTCTGGCCCACCGTGTATATGTAATGATCCGACATTTAAGGTCATTTGCACATCTTTATCAATCTTACCAACTTACAGGAAACTAACAGTCCACTCATGATTTTCTTAAGACATTTCCTGTCCACAGCATCAACAAACAGGCAACTTCTTCTCAACTTTAAGCTCCTTTCTTTTCTTAGGAAATAGAGGAGCAATGCTTGAGAGCAATATAGTGGAGTCTGGAAACAACAAATTAATGGAATTTGATGGGGATACTGATGTTGTCACTTTAGGAAATAGAGGAATCCGCTAAGGCAATAAGAGAAGCAGAGCTAATCGGCCTACGATTAAATGAAGACAAAACACAATATATGATAATTAGACAAGAATTCCACACCATTAATAGAAAATTGTTCCCGAGAGCAGAAACATTCAAATACCTCGGCTCCACAATGACCTCAATGAATGACCAACTTTTATGAATGATTGGTAATAAATCATTTTTCTTTTACGGCGCTACGTCCCGCGTGGAGATGAGGCCTCTTGCAGCTTTGACCCCAAGTCATCCCTATTCTGAGCAGCCGCCTTCAAGTTCCAGACCCCAAGCATAGATCGGGCATTCGCAGCTACGCCATCCATCCACTGCAACCTTGGTCCTCCTCTCCTTTTGCCAAATATTTCTTCGATTAATATGTTTTTCAGGATCTCAAGCATTCTAATGACAAGCCCATCTGAGGCGGCTTGTAAATGTGACAACATCAGTATCCCCATCCAATTCCATTAATTTGTTGTTTCCAGACTCCACTATATTGCTCTCAAGATTCTCCTCACTCTATTTAAAACCTCCTGGTCGATCCTTCCATCTCTGGTGAAAATCGTGCCCAATTACTGCTCGCTATCTACCTTTTCTAACAGGCTTGGAAATTTTAATTATAGATATTTTAAATAGAGTCAAGAATGCCAATGGTGTGTTTTACTCTATCTGCACTACAATATTAGGGAAACAGGAGGTAAACAAGAAAACGAAAATAGCTTTGTTTAAAACATTGTTTCTATCTATCCTTCTGTGTGGTGCAGTGAGTTGAACGGTCCTGAACAAACATGCAAGCAAAGTAACGGCTATAGAAATGAGATCCCTCAGAAGAATTCTAGTAGGGAAAACACGAAGAGACCGCTGGAGGAGAGAGAGGAACTGAATATAAGGCCTGTAAAAGAAGTCATAGAGAATTGCCAACTGAAGCGGTTTGGCCATGTGTACTGGATGGCTGATGACCAAAAGGCGAAATGGTTCCTAGAAGCAAAACCATAGTGAAGGCGATCTAGAGGCAGGCCCAGGCTGTTATATTGTGACTAAATTGAGAGACTCGGACGGTACAGAGGTATCACCATGGTGGATATGAGAAGGAGGGCCAGTGACTGCACATTCCACTCATATGAAAGATAACACAATAATTGAACAAATCAGCTGTCAGATCTTTAATTATTTACAGGGTTGTATTTATCGATGGGCACCATCACTAAAACCAAATAATTTATGATTATCACACGGATTAGTGGAGGAGACGTGTCGGTCGAGGTTGTCCTTTCAGGCTGATGGCCCTAAGGAGGTGGAAAAATAAGAAGATTCTCCTCAGAATCCACCTCTCAATCCTTGGCAGAGCCTGTTCCTGATTAATGGTGATAGCCTAGAATTCTGCAGCATAAGCAAATACCGGCCTTATCAATGTCTTATAGAGGTGGGTCTTAGTGACTCGGGACACAACTATGGTCTTGAAATTCCTAACCAGTTCATGGTAGCACCTGTTTGCGAAGACTATCTGATTCTGAATCTCCTGTGCAATATCATTCTGGATATTGACTTGCGATCCTAAATAAATTAATTCCTCCACTCTCTCAAAGGAATATGCCCCAATATATCTGTATGGTTCTCCTCCATAAGGGACTGTAATCATGTATTTTGTTATTGCCTCATTAATAACGAGTCCCATTCTTTTAGCTACTACATTGGGCGCTTAGGAGCTTCAAAAATACATCTTTCATAGCTTCAAAAGTTCTTTCCAATATGTTAATGTAATCAGCATACCCAAGAATCATTGCAGTACTATTAAAAATTGAACCCCCAACTTGGATTCCAGATCTCCTCGCTGCACATTCCACTCAAACGAAAGATAAGACAATAATTGAATAAACCAGCTGTCAGATCATTAATTATTTACAAGGTTGTATTTATCTTAGGGCACCACTAAAATCAAAACATTTATGATTATCTTCTAATTGTTGTATGTTATTATCTAGGCAACTTAAGTTGCCACTTTTGGACTAGAATTAACTGAATTTGTATTTTCTTATTCCAAATAATTATGACTCAGCTAATAATAAACAATAATAGTAAGGAAAAAAAAGTTTTGTCTTTCCTGAGCCCGAACTAGGGACTTAAACTAGGTATGGAACTAGGTAGGTTAACGGGGGATATTAAACTAGATATGTAAACAATGTTGGATAAGTTTTGTTTTTCAAACTTTGTTTCCCCTTAAAAAAATATTTACTGCACCATTGCTTCATCATTTTGTCTAAATTGTGCCTATATTGCAGAGATCTGTCAAATATAATATTTATTCAAAACTAGTCTGGTATCTAGAGTTAATATTTTTTTAGGGATAAAAAGCTTACATTCGTTTTTCACACCTCAAAAAACCTTTATATTTGAATTTTTATTATAATCATAAAATAAAAATTTTTGTCTAAACTGGACCCTTCACAATTTTTTAGCAACCACTAAAATTGTGATAACTTTAAAAGTGATCCACAAAAAAATGATCAGGGATTTAGAGCTCTCTACGCTGCACGAAATGGTATAAAAGCGACCTCTGTAAACAAATTAGAACAAGAGATATAAAATAAAAATTATAGCAAGTATTTCTTAATTTCTAATTTTAAAAGGAATGAAATCTAAAAGTTATTATTAAATCAAGTATTAAATTTTGCTATTTTTTATTTTTATAAAAAATTGTATTTAAAGGACACTAAAATGAAATCTAAATTGTTTGAGTCAAAAACTCATCTCATTTAATACAATAATCAATATTTTTTTTCTTATTATCCACAAAAAATGAAATTGATTGACACACAAAGCAAAGGCAAAATAAATAACATAATAAATAAATAAATTTTGTTTGAAATTACATAAAATATTTTTTTTTTTCGGATCCTAGAGCTCATTTGAATTAACGGCAAGATATGTGCCTAATATTTTCTGATGTAGTGTCACCAAAAAAAATTTGGTTGAAATCGGTGGCCCACTGACAATAGTCTACCCTAATTAGCGCTATATAAGTTCGCCCTGTTATAATAAACAATGCAACAAAGTACAAATACAAAATACAACAAAGTATAAATTTAACAAATAATATACAAAATAAAAAAAATATGTATTCATATTTTATGCATAAACAATAAAAACATACATGTATAAATAAATAACAATTTTTTTTTTTACATTTATGATGTAAATATACAATTATATTTATAGATACACAATACATTATACAACTTGATTAGAAGAAACTACAAACAAGTTGTATTATAAATTTTTAAAATAAATTTTATGTTTATATTACACAAATTTGTTTAAAATATTAATTACAACACAGCTTTTAATAAGGAAGTTCTTAATTATAATTTATCATAGTATCACATAGTATTTAATAGTTAACTTTGGCATATTGATAGGATACATCATATCTTCAGATGCACAATGTGAAACAAATAAAAACGATCACAATATTCTTAAACACTTCTTTTATTTCTTATGCCTGCGGAACAAAGATACCATTTTTGAATTTTAAATACAATTAACATCACTGTCATATTATAAGTTATGGTAAGAGATAGAAGACTTTGATTATCATGCATACTTGGAATAGTTGATTATTATGCCAATCAATATATGATATTATATAAATCATATTTCTAACTAATACCAACTATATCATTAGTAAAACTTCAGATTTGAGAAAGATCATTTTTGGAAAAGCTGGCAGTATTTTAATGTGAACAATAGTCAAAACTAAAAAAATAAAATATTGAAGTTTAATTTTCTATTAAACCAATAAATTTGAGATGATGGTTAATGCAGACTTTATTTTTACCCAAATGAAGAGCAAAATTCGCAACGTTTTTGGTACACCATGTATATGTGTGTGCTAAAATAGATTCAAACTAACAATATTCTTTTTTTTTGTACCAAGTAAATGTATTATTAAAATTACTAAGGAAAAGGAAATAATATGCCAAAGATTTAATTTTGCACTAAAGTGTACAAGTGCCATATAGAGTTACGGCTATGAAAATGCATCATTCTTATTCAGTAAACAACATAAAATTAGAGGAATGATTTGATTATATTTTACCTAAGAATATTGTTTATCATACTTCTGTAGATATATAACGAATGAGTAGTTTAACAATCTCTTTATGATTCCTGGCCACAGCAATCTGGAGAGGAGAGATTTTATCATTTCTAGACCTAGCACCAGCATCCAAGAGAATCTGTACTGAAGAGAGATGTCCGTAATATGTAGCTGTGTGCAGCGGACCCCAACCTAGTTGATCACAGGCATTGACATCTGCCCCATAACGCAGAAGAACTCTGAGAACGGTATCGAGGCCTTTACTAGCAGCATAGAGCAGTGGTGAACTGTAAACACTTCTGATTGTGAGATTGGGATTGGCTCCAGCATTAAGGGCCTGCTCGATAGAAGAAGGATCACCAGTTTCCAGGGCAGATTCCAAGCGTAACTGAATAGCCGTCTGTGAAAATCAGAACATATATAATTATGTTTTTTATAATAAAACCCTTCTGTCTTTCAGCCATAATGTTCTTTTAACTTAAGAAAAAAAAGCCATTAGTAATAAATTTTATAATAATGGATATTAAATTGAAATATTACATACAAAAAAAAAAAATTGAGCTGCAGAGTTCTATCACTGTGGTCCTATTTTTCTTTTATTATTTATTTAAAAAATTATTAAATTGTTTCATTAATACTAAATTAATTAAACTGATTAAAATTGTAAAGAGTGCAAATTGATACAGAATGTTTTATTATTTTTAAATAGTTTTAAATCAAGTATAAATGCAAAATCCACACACAACTTTGCTTACCATATTGGGAAATATTCGTTTGCTAAGATTAGGCCATTTAAAAATATTTATTTAATATAGGTTTATATATTTAGTTTTTATTGAGATATGTAGGCAAATAGAATAAACAAAGGACAAATAAAAGAAGCAGGTAAAAGTGAAAGTGTAGAATAATGAAACAGAAAACAAGAATAATTGATATCCTTGTGGAAGGGATACAAAATAAATGATGCGACTACTGATGGCTGAGTTTGTGTTAAATGAAAATTAACACAAACAAAAACTTGAATAATATGATAAAGTTAACTAGAGGACATTGAAGGACAGAACTGACCCTCAGTGGCTTAGTGGAAACAGCTAAAAGTATAAGAAATTGTATTGATACCAGAATCGATAATCTGGCATATTTTAGACTTCTCACAATACTCTACAAAATGGCCATCATTTAAACAACAGTTGGGCATAACCTACTTTATTTTGTTTTTTTGGGCGTGGAGTACCATTGTCAGTAGTTGTAGGCTTTTTTTGTTCCTTTACCAGAAATTAAGAACTGATAATCGTAAAAAGAAAAAGAAAGTCTATTAAACTTACTGAAAGTGTGGGAGCTGATGGCTGGTCCGTAGCTGGTGTGGAGATCACGTTTCTTTGTACCTCTTCTGACTCGAGTCTTTCTGCATAATTATGCTAAAAATGCACTTTTTCATTAAATGTACACTTATAATAATACATTTTTTAAGCTCACTAAACACTACAAAGTTCCTATCAACACGGAATGTATTACTCATATTCACAACAAGGGCCAATCTGTACTATACCCATGTGTGTCTGATTTCTTACTATTATTATTTTAAGCTTTCCATTTAATGTTCTTAAATTTATTCTGTTATGTTGCATGATTTAAATTTGAGGTTGGTCCTTTTATATATTTATAAGGTTTGAAAGAAAACAGATAAATTCCTAAACAAAAATATAGATTGGTCCCTTTTGCACTGCATAGTCAATATATTTTTGTTAATAATCATGTTTTTCAATTTATTTGTTTAAAATGCTATATAGGTCTAAATACTCTCAAAATAAATAAACTCTCAATTGATCCATGGCCTACATGATCGAGAACAAGAAACACTTTTCAGTAGAGATCATTAATAATTTATTTCAAAACTCTGCTTAACCTCAACCTATTATGTGAGAAAAACACATTAAGTACTAATCTCAATATTACTATAGCTCTAAATTGACACAAATTGTGAAATCTAAATGAAATAGTTTGATTTCAAATGTAAAACATAAAATACTTGTAATATCAGTATAACTGAAATATGAGGGATCTAATATTTACTAAATGATGAATACTTACTCTGAACTTGGAAGATGGTGGCAAAGTACCAGATCTCCTTAGTCTGTTTCTCTGTAAACAAAATTTTGATCAGAATCGTGTTATGACAGTGATTAATCAAATAATACAATGCACCGCCTTTGAAGAACTAAGGGCTAAGTTACTGAGGGAAACCGGTCTCTACATTCTCACAGAGAGCGATTTTCCTCTGTTAGTCACTTTCCACCCGTACTACAAAGATTTTGTGTACGGGTGGAAAGTCGCGGTGAGGCCAGCCCATTTTAATTTAAGAAGAGGAGGAAGAGATACTATACCATTGGCGTGAAACGGATGAGAAAAGCAACCATGAAGAAAGAGGAAAAAAATGAAGAAAGAGCAGAAGAACAAGATTCATTTGCAGCAGTGAGATGTTAAGCTGATCTACCTAACATCTTGCTATTGCAGACACCCGTATTGCCTACTAGGCACGGCAGGGTTGATAAATAAATAAATAAATATTATTTCAATAAATCATTTTAAAAAAACAAATGAATATACAGCATTTTAGTTTTATTAGTGTTTGGTAAAAAATAATTATAATAGTCATATTGACTAAACATTATATGGTGCCTGCTTTAAAAAAAAATATATATTATTTAGAAAGAAAGGAAAATACACATAATGGTTCTATAGATGATAGTTTAAAAGCAAGATTTTATAGAGTAAGTTTATGATAATGAATAAACTCATAAAGCCTTCTAAATGATTTGCTGGTAATTATTGCGGGCATGATAAAAAATAAAACAATGACACAGTAACTTTAATACTGTTTTAAAGTGTATTTATGGTAAAATAATAATCAATTTATTGCATGTGTGTATTTACTGTGCCCCCAATTATGATTTGGATTTAATTTACAAAAAGAATCCAAGTGAAACTAGTAGTATTGTCTTCAATCCACTTCCTAAAACATTAATAACTATAACATAGCAGAAAAATTTCAAAACTGAGTTGAAATAACAGCATATATAAATAATATTGGTATATTACCCTTGGTGGTCGAATCGGTGGACACTTTGCCAAGTCAAGTTCATCAAAATGCAATGATTGCATTAGTTTTTGCTGAAACATTGATACAAGAATAGTAGAATAAGATCATTTTTTTTTTTTTAAATATTAAAATAAACTTTGATTAAATTATTACATTTCATAGAGCTATGAAAGTCTTTGAAATAATTATCTTAGCAACTAGGTACATGAGATAGTACTTGATAAATCTAGTAAATAAATTTAAGTTTCTTAATTTATATTCATTAATCATTATCTCAATATATCGTTAAATAATGAATTGAAGTTTAATTAGCTATTCTTTCAGTCTAGACAATTTTATTTCTCTTCGTAAAGATAATCCTTGTACTCATAGAATGATTGATAAATAAAAATAAAATATTACAATAAAAAAAGGAAATTTTGTAAATAGTTAATAACTTATAATATACAGAAAACTGTTCTAATCGTTCATAGTATTTTTAAACTGACTCATTATCCTCAGATATTGTTTAGCTACTTTCACCTATCAGTTGTTTAATCGACCAAGGAAAAAAATTAATAACATAAATAATTGATTATAAAAAATTAAAACATTAAAAAAATGAATGAATTCCATAATTAATCAACAATATTTTCACCTGATTGGTTCTTTGTAAGTCATTCGGTGAAATTTTGGCCTTCCACTTTTCTTCTGATTCCTGTGAGAAACAAATTATATTTAAAAATTAGTAAGATATTAAAATTAAGCTATATTATAGAAATAGTTTTTTTTTTGTTCTGCTTATTAGCAACTATTTTTTAAAATAGTAAAAAAGAAAAATGTGGTATTATGAATTTATTAATAATATTATTATTCTTTCATACTAATATAAATATTTAGTATAATTAATTATTATATATTTATAATAACATTGATTAAAATAAATAATTTTAAATCAGGGAACGGAAGTAGCTCAATTAGTAAGGCACGCTCTTCTAATGCTGAACAGTCTGTGAAATGCAATTGTTTATTCTCTTAAATCAAGTCAGATTAGCCGATCAGTAATTATTTATTAAACCTGGAATCAGGAGACCCTCCTGGCACACCCAGGAAGTGGGTACTTTGAAAGTGAGTACTTTTGATTAAATAATGATTAAGAGATTACTTTCTTGATTAAGGTATTAGTTTTTCAACAAATTTATGATTATAATAGACATTATTACTAAAAAAAATCTAAACATAATAGTTCTTTATTAATTTCTATATGAATTTATAAATTTAGATTGAAGCAACTTTCACTTTGAAATCAGTTGTAATGGTTACATAAGTGGGCAAAGATAGTATTCGTTCATCCCGTTTTTTTGCCAAAATTGTTCACTATAATTTTCTTAACTTGAAACAATGGTGTGTATAAATTACAAACTTTGTTTTGCGTTAATTCTATGTAATGCCAAAATTTAAAATCTCAAACATCTTTTATAAAATTAATATTTCAATAATTTGTACACAAAAAAAGTATTCGTATACTAGAGCAAATGTTAATATACGATAATTTATGTTATTAAAACAGTGTTTTAACGTTTTATTTATAACTCATTGCTCCAGAAGATTAAAGGATAAAACTGAAGCAGAAATGGTTTGTTTAGTTCAATACGAACAGATATTTCTTCGGCAATGGATTGTAGGACCAAATAATTGAGTTCTCATCTTAAAGACGACGCAAAACATTTTCAACAGGGTTTAAGTTTGCGGTATATTGGAAAAAAGTTCAGACTACCTCATACGACAGTGAAATACATTATAAAAAAATTTAAATCCGAATCAGTGAACAATAAATCCCACCCAGGGAGAAAACTCTCATTGACAGTGAGAAAATCTAGTGAAATTGTGCTTAAAGTGGCTAAAAATGCCAAATTAAGTTTTTGAGATGTTTCGGATCACATTGCGTCAGATTATAGGAAATCTGTATTACCACAGACCATGAGGAATTGGCTACATGAAGCTGGCTGAAGAGGTAGAGCGATAGAAAAATATCTTTTATAAACGAAATAAACAGGAAAAAAAAAGATCGGTGTTCGCCCGAGAACATGTAAATAACCCGAACACGTTTTGGAAAAATGTGTTGTTTTCGGATGAAAGCAAATTCTCAAAACACTTCCACAATCAGAGGATCTTAATCCAAATGAAAATTTATGGACACTATTGGAATTATAAATCTGAAAATATCCTTGTTCCTCTCGGAATGACTTAATAAACAATCTTAAAAAATCTTGAAAAGAAATTGGACCAGAGACCAAGAGGCTCATGGAACCAATGTCAAGAAGACTCAATACTTCGATAAACATGAAAGGGTACCCTAAAATATATTAAAATTATTTGAGAATGATATTTATATTTTCTTTGGGTTGGTTAAGTGTATGAATATTTTTTTTGTGCTTCATATTTGAAAATTTTGTTATTTTCTATACAATAAGAGTTAAAAAATTTTACTTTTTTCTACAATTAATGTAAATTGAAGTTTCTAATTGTTATCTATAGTTACTTCATGTTGAAAAAATAAATAAAAAGATTTTTGGCTTAAACACGTAGTGTATGAATACTTTTTTTGGCCATTGTAAGTAGATATTTCACAAATTCTGATCAGTACTTCCCAAAGGAATTGAAAGTTAATTGATTAATTTTTTTTTTTTTTTTTTATAGCATACTAAGATCAAATCAAATAAAAAGTAAAACCATTCACTGCTTAATTAAATACAAAAAAATTAACAATTGTCAAGTTAGTTAACTAAATAGTATTGAAGTATAAATTATTATATTTTCTATGAAATAATCCAGACGAAATAAGTAAACATCTTTAAGAAATTTAAAATAATATAATGTAATAATATAATTTAAAATAATAATATAAGAGTGCATAGAGCAATGAATTAAAATTTCAAAAACTCAATATTTCTATTTTATATACCTGTAAGAGATGTTGTTCCACTTGAGTACCACGACTGACCAATGGATTGAGGTAAGCTAATAGTTGCTGACCAAACTCATCCCCATTCTGTTGAAAGAAGTTGAAGATGTCGTATTTCTCTTCCAACCCACAGATAGCAAATAGAATTGAATCAGGTATAATCGGTCCTTGGTCCTGGATGAAATGAGCGACTGCAGACAAAACTTTAGCAACATCTTTTCTTTGGAAGTTGAAATCATCTCTGAGCCAAACTTGGATAAAGGATGATCTAAGTTGAGGAAGAAATTTACTAATAGAAAGTAAACTATGGATTGTTTCAATGTCTTTATACAAGAAGGAATGAAATATGGTGATTATTAGAGCTTGAGCTGAAGTCATTTCAGAGATACTGACAGGAGAAGGATAGATACTATATCTCAATGTGAATTGTGCCGCTGCAGTAAGCCTGGAGGCCACATAAGAGTTCATATTGATTGCTAGTCTACTGCATGCCATATCTGTAAAATTACAGGTATCTTAGATAATATTTTTAGCAATTATTCTAGTTATCTTTATCTATAGTACTGACTTTTAAACCCTTTGTGTTAAACTTATGAACATATATATTTTAAGCCTCAAACAAGCGAGCAGGATCAATCTAAACATTTATATCAACAATCATAAATTAAGTTAAAATGATTTGATAATGGGGATTTTCAATTTAAAGTTAGTTTACTATTAGTTTTCATGATGTAATGTAAGTATTAAACATGCCATATTGTGTTACAGGTATAATATGAAATTAAATATTTTGATTGGACCTGTATGGCAGCAGCGGATTTAGGATTCAATTTTGGGGAGCTAACACTTTATTATTTTTTATTTATTATTATAAAAATAAATTCAGAAACAATAATGTCTTTAGGAATAATATTTTTATATTATTTCTTGAAACTTGCATACATTTAGTAGCTGTAGTACATGTGTTGTAATTTAATATTGTGACTTTTTTGTTTGTAATGAAATTGCATATTTAAGGTTTTTATATGCCAATAAGCAACTTTTTCCTTAACATCGACTGACCGGAAACGACACTTTATATCAACGGTGAAAAATATTTTTACAATTTTGTCAAAAAAACGGCTCAAACGACTTTGATCAAACTCGGTGCAACATTGTATAATTAAGTGGTCTTTAATATCATTTAGATCTTATCCCCATTGATGTCACTTTACAGGGGCTAAATGCCCAATGCTCATTTACGTCTTCCTCTAAAGTACTTTTAATATGGTTTATTAAAAATTATGAACTCCTTTTATTGATAGTAATTATAAAAAAATTGGCTAAATATAAAGTTTGAACGAGTATGATAATTGGAAACTGGAGAAACAAAGAAAAATGCTTATGAAGGTTGAAATTAAATATTTGTGGGTGGACCTGTATGGCAGCAGCGGATTTAGGATTTAATATTGGGGAGCTAACACTTTATTATTATAAAAATAATTACAGAAACAATATAGTCTTTAGGAATAATATTTTTATATTATTTCTTGACACGTGCATACGTTTAGTAATTGTAGTACTTGTGTTGTAATTTAATATTGTGACTTTTTTAAAAAGTATTTGGCTCAGATGATAGAAAAAAATATGGACCAATGAAAAAAAAATTAATTTTCTATTTTGGGGAGGTTTTAGCCTATAAGTCCACCTCCCCTCTTAAACCTCTATTGTTGTATGGTAGAAAAATGGTCTGTAAGCAAGATTTTCAGCAATTATTATTAAATATAAAGGTTGTGTGTTAAAATGTAAACTTTAACATTCTTGAGTCTAGCGATGCCAGTTTGAATCCTGCCTAGACAGATATAAATATATTTCGTGGCAGAAGTAAGTAATCTCGACTGTCTCAATCTGGTTAGAATAGGTTAGTTGTACATCTAGAACAAACCCACTCTCTCTTTCCGCATGCCACAAATGGGGAGGTAGGAGGTGCTCAAAATAAAAAAAAAAAGAGATTATAAATATCATGGTTATGGAGTTTGAGAAATAAGTTCGTTGTTTAGGTTAAACAACTGACCTCAGTAAAGTTTTGTAAAGACATTCAACCCAGCAGTAGAGTACAAATATTATCCAGTAGCCTTCAACACAATATACCTTATCAAATCTTTATATTGGATCATGGGCGGATCTATGGGGAGGCGTGAGGATTTTTGAGCTGAAGTTCCAACTCTCCAAAATGGTAAAATATAACCATGCCTTATGAAAAAAATATTTAATAATTACCTCTAAAAGTCTTATTGTTCGTGTAATTACATTTGATTGTACTTGAAGAATAACTTAAACTTTATTTCATATAGATAGTTAGTTCCTTTCTTTTTCTTCCTAAGTGATTATGGTTATATATTTAATCAAAAATCTTTCAGACTGAAGTCTCCCTAAAACTGAATCCTGGATCCGCTAGTGCATTAGATAAGGGAAATCCTATTAGTTGCCTTTCATTTTAGAATATTCATAAAACTGGATATTGTTAATTTATTCCTCACTTCTATATATTTATTTCTCACGACTATATTTTTGAAGATAGTTGGACTAAGACAATATCATCTCTTGAGTCTGATTATATTATACTTTTTTCTTTTAATTTCTGACCTTCCTTCCCTTAGAAATTTCAGAAGTAAATATTGATTAAAATAATAAGGATTATTGGAGATTAATAAATAAATTTATGATTCAATAAGTTATTTTACTACCAGTCAAATGTTAAGACTCTAAGCTGTGTATTTGGGATATTATAATAGTACCCTAACATTGATTTATGCATCGTTTTGCTCTTTTGTATTTATAATTTATAGTAATATTTATTTTATTTTAGTGTGCTCATGTATCACAATTAATTTTATTAAAATTACACATTAACTTTAAAATGTGGTAGTAAAACATCAGAAAAATGTTAAAATATAAAATTAGAATGTATAATGTTTTGCCATGAAGAAAAGAATTTAAAAGTCCAATATCATTTTAAATCAATTTTAATATTTTATTTTAGTATTTATAAATTATTTTATGCCTAACAAACTTATAATCTGATATTAACAGAAAAAAACGTAGTTATCAATCATTTTTCTTTTCAGTGCCACATAAATACCCCCATTCACTTAAATTATAAAAAATCAAATGCATACTCCAGTGTTAAATAAATTATAATTATTATTATTATAACGTAATAATTATTTATAAGTTGATAAAAATATCAGCACATGTACGCAACGGCACTAAGCAAATGCTGACTTCATAAATATTGATTTCAAGTAAATAACTAGTCAGCTAATGTTTTGCTAATTTGCATTTCATCAAAGCAGGAAAAACAATATTTTAATTGTATGTAAAAGAGAGTATCATTCAGATTAACAGTCCAAAAAAGAAACTTTAAGATATTCTTTGTTTCCTGACTTTAGAATGGATATGTGTAGGGCAAAACATCTCTTAGTAAAGAAACTTAACAGGTTTTGTTTTTAAAAATCACTAGGACTAATTATTTAACAACCTACATACTATACAGTTTTATCTGTAAGTTAAAATTAATAAAATGTTAATTTGTATCTAATTATAGCTTGAATGATTGATAAAAACTATTAAATATCTTTTGATATTTTCATAAAGGTCTCTGCGGATTCATTTAATTGAAATAAATTTACTCATTATTGTATACTTCTTTAGGCCAACAGTAAATTTAATGCATAATTATTTCACTATTCCTCCTAAATCATTCCAAACAATATGGTCTGCAAACTCATATTCAATTTCAATAAATTTTAAGAGAATTTGTGCATAAATTGTATCTACAAATACAATTAAAAAAGTCATAGCATCATCAGTGTCAATTATTTGACTTGCAATACTTCCACAAAATTTACTTTTACTTTACTGACAAGGAATTAAATATTTTCTTAGGTATTAGTTCCATTAGCTCAGCATAGAGATCTAAGTGATTGTAAACCATACTTAATCCGTTCACTCATTTGAATTAGTACCTTTTCTTACAAAAAACATATTATATGGTATAACAAAACCATAAAAAAAAAAAAAAAAAAAAATGAAAATACACTGGCAATGAGTTAAAAGCGACATGTGTTATAAACAAACATGCAAGGCAATAACAAACTACAAATCAAATTCATTCAATATTTATTAATCGAAATTATTCCTGTCATGACAATCACAAGGAATAGGAGACTGTTAAGGTAACTGCAAAACAGAGCAAGCACAAATTTATTTAAGATAAATAGAGTAGAAAATGCTCTAGGTAAAATTGGTAAATTACTTATTTTCTTTAGTTGGATTGGTTAATTACAAAGCAGAGTTATAAAATGAAATTTTAAACAAACCAAAATATAAGAAAAAGGAAAAATCATAGTAATAGACGATTTAATAAGTAGTAAAATCTGTCAAAACATCCTAAAACCATACAAGTCTTCCACTGATAATATAACCTTCCAGGAGCGATCATCGGATGGCACAAGTGTAAACAAACATCGATAGGTGAATACACTTTTCGTTAGTTCATCGATAATCATTATGATTGCACTAGGAAATTTTATTTTTAATGACAGCACAGGCGAAAAAACAGAGGAGGGGCGGAGGGAGAAGAGGAGGAACTTTTGGGCTGAAATGTTAAATGTTAAGGGCCCCCAAAATGTTAAAACATAACTACGTCTTATGAAATAAATATGAAAAACCTATAGTAAATGTATTATTGTTCGTGTAATTACATTTAATAGAACTTCAAGAATCAATTAAACACCATTTTAGATAGGTTATTACTTAGTTTCACTGTTTTTCTACCAAAGTAGTGATCATTATTTATTAAAAAAAAAAAAAAATTTCGGGCTGAAGCCTTCCCAAAATTCTCCCAAGCAACAAGTTTAGAATCCCAGAAAAAACACGTTTAAAACTCTCCTGAATATAAATTTCCAAGTTTCACAAAATGGTCGATGTAATTGAGAATTTGTGAACAGCCTAGTTTGCATTTAATCAAAATCACGATAGATATATGCCTAGAAGTTAAAGCGACCTTTTCGCCCAAATTGACCATCTGCCACTTTATATCTTCTTCTTCCTCCTTGTGACTTTCAGCGTGGAGGTGCCTCAGTTCATGCCAGCCATGCATTCCGGTGTTAGGCCAGCGCCTTCATGGCATTCAGCCCGCATCCTCTTTGCTGTCTCAGCTTGGAGATGTGGTCCGTCCACGTTAGCATAGGTCTGCCCCGGGGACGTCTTCCAGTTGGCCTAGCTTCGAAGTACAACCTTGGATCTCGATCTTCCTCCATTCACGAAAGGTGCCCAATCCATTTCAGCTGCCTACTTTCAACCACTTCTTTTACAGCTGAAACTCCCAGGTCCTCTTGTATTCGCTGATTTCTAACCAGATCTCTTCTGGTTCGGCCAGCCACTCTCCTCAGGTATCTCATTTCTGCGACTGTTACTCGGCTCCAATGCTTGTCGAGTTGGAACCAGCTTTTGCTTCCATAGAGAAGAGTAGGTAGGTATATACCCTTGAAAATGTGCAGTTTCACGTTTTTGTCCAGTTCCCTCTTTCCAGCAATTGTGTAGCAAAGTTGGTATTAGACATTATTTGCCTTTTTGACCTGGTCGGAAATCTTTTTTTTTT
This sequence comes from Nezara viridula, assembly GCA_928085145.1. Classification (NCBI taxonomy): domain Eukaryota; kingdom Metazoa; phylum Arthropoda; class Insecta; order Hemiptera; family Pentatomidae; genus Nezara; species Nezara viridula. The sequence continues at coordinate 226,677,721 of OV725077.1, read as the reverse complement.
TTTGGTCCTCCCTTTCCTCGCCGTTAAGGCTATACGGTGTTTTTGAATCTGTTATTAGAACAATATCACCTGCAAAAACCATAGCCTGAGCAAGGATTGTCTTCATATTTCACTTTCCAAAAACTATCCATGCTGTCCTCTTCTTGCATATTTTTAGGATTTCATCCATCAATATGATAAACAGTAGAGGGCTAAGGTTGTCTCCTTGTTTTAATCCTTTTTTCATTTCAAAAGATTCGGATTCCTTACCATTTATTCTTATTACGCCCTTTGTGTTGCAGAACGTTGATTTTATAGCATCTATTAGTGTATTTGGTACATTCTTTAAAAATTCTATTTTTACATTTTATGTCACTTTATATCACTTATTTAAAATATCTTAAACGATTTTTATTAAACTTTTTAAATCGATAATTAAGGGGTTCTGAATTTGAGACGGTAATTCCCTCATTGAAATAGTTTGACGGGGCTGCCAAAATTTGAAAAATTTTCATTTTAATTAAAGCACTTTTAATTTTGTTTATTTGTAATAATTATTCATTTCACACACATCTAGAAAATACTGATGTTTAAATGCAATTTATGAAAGAATTTGATAGTTAAGTAATAAAAAAAAAAAACTTGTTTGCTTTATACCACACGATAGAAGTGAAAACATCAACAAGGCGAGATGAAATACATATTATAAATAATAGCTGATTATTTTTAAAATACACTTTTTATTTGAAATAGATTTTCTAAAAACTATTTAAATACTCTGTTTTTGGCAATAATAACTTCCAATTAAACAACAATCGATTTATTTGTTGTATTTCCAAGTTTACGTTTCAGGAAATTTACTCCCATCTTCAGAACTATAATGCCATGTTTCTTTGTTGATTCATGGCTAAAAATGAGTTAAATATAATGCACGTTACAATACATGTCAACATTGAGTTGTTACATTAAATTTGTAATTACCTTAAGTCTAATTGCCAAAAAAGAAAAAAAGTATTTAAATACTTTGTAATGAAAATGAACTGTATTTTAAAAACGTAAAATACTTGGTATTTTAAAATATTTTCCTCCAGGTCTGCTAGAAACTAGATACCGTGGGCGCTCGTGCATTGCCAAGATGTTATGATTAATCCCGAACTTAAAAGCTTGTTTGGACGTTTCACAAATTGTGGGAAACACAAAATTATCTAACTTAAGTAGTAGTGACATTAGACAAATACAAGTCCAACTTTTATTTCTCTTGTTACTGATAGCAGATGGAAAATATCAAAACCAAGAAACAATAATACTAGCATTGGGAAATCCTCATTTCAATATTTGTGTATCCCATAGAAACGTCCAAAAGCACCTTAACACGTACATAGTATGCTATATCATAGATAATAGATATATAAATAATAGATAGATAAGGAACGTGCGGGCTCCAATTGTATATGTGCGACTTTCAAAAATGCTAGATTATTTAAATTGTTATAATATAAAGATTATAAATATACCTATTCTTAAATAAAGAAAAAACCAACAATGAAAAATAAATGTAATGGTCTTTTTCGTCATTTTCTACTATAAATTTGTTCTCTGATAAAAAAAATGTCCTCAGCCTAAGTGCCATATTACAGACATGCGGTTGTCAAATGTTTGCCGATGTACCCTTGTTGATATAATACATTTTCGGGCACTAATATCAAATTTAAAAAAAACAAACAAACGTGGAACCCTTATAATTAAAATATTTATTTGTAAAAGGAAATGGACAGTTACAAAAGCGCAAAACGAACCTATTATTTATTTATCCTTTCATATAAACTCTCAATTGAATAATAAAGAACAAATTATGTGATAGGGACCAAACAACCTTAAAGTTGATTTTAAACCTCATGCTATTTTCAAAAAGAATTCTCATTTATGAAATGAATGTATCAAATCCCCTGATAAGATTGCACCTGTTGTTTTTAGCCTAGATAAGCCCATTCTATCGTACTTAAACTCAGAGTCGATATCATTCGTCGTATTTAAATAACTGGTCATATTAAATAACATTCCCAATTGAGAGTAAAGATGCCAAAAAAATTTAAAGAATTCAAAAAAAGTGTCAGATACATTTTACACTTCCTATTTTGGAATGATATGATACTTGCAGCACACCCCAACAACTTGAGAAAGGTGAGTTCTTAATTATTAACCTCGACATTTTTAAGAATAACTTACTACTAATAACTTATGAAAAGGAATTGATCGGGGGGTGCGGTCAAATAAATATCAAATTATAGAAATAGTATTATTTAATTTTTTTTTAAAACCCACTTCGCAGGTCTTCATCAGGACGTAGGATGTAGCACTGCGGGAGGCAGTTGAAACACTGCTAGTAAATAAAATGTAGCAGTAATAATATGTAAATAAAATGTATTGTCTAATTACATGTAGGTAGTATTTTGACTTAAAACAACAACCAGCTTCTCTTAAGTTAAAAAGTGATCAAGAAAATACTTAGCAAACGCTTTGTATTTTGACTGAAACCCTCAACCAACTTCTCTTCAATTATTTACCACAGCCAACTATTAATCCACGATCATGTCGCTTTTTAATGTACATCAATTCAATATAGTTTTGATTTATGGGCTGCCATCTCATCGCGAAAATCCGTGTTTCTATAGACTGCTGCACCAAAACGCCTTTCACGATTTTGACGGCAATTTCCTTATGTCTTCTACCTGAAGCTCTAAAAATTTAATGTACTTGACTGAAAAAGTACCGGAAAAATGATTTTTAAAATATTTTATCGTGTATTTTTTTTATATAATGTGATTTTCTATAAAAAATAAAATATATAGCTTTTGAAGTTGGTACACATGGCCCCTTGGAAATTCGGTGTTCTTTGTTTTGCATTTTTATCAGAGTTTGAAATCGATAATTATTTATTCACCAAATCATGTAATAATTATTATATATATGTCTTTTTTAACTTTCTCCTTGTGCCTTTCAGCGTTGAGTTAAGTTAATCCAACTCAGGATCTCCATCTATCTATGTCTCTTGCAAGAGTTTTCATCTCTTGTAGTGTCTTTCCTCTCGCTTGTCCCAACTTGAAAATATAGTCATTATAGCTAAGCCTTGGTCGTTCTCTAGGTGAGAATCTAGCATTATAGGTCCCTTACTTATCTTATATGCAAATTATTAATATACAAGACCATACTAAAATCCATCTAGACCTACGGTCTTGAACTATGGGAACAGCTAAATTTTCGAACTTCAAACGCATACATTCCTTCCACTCTAAAGTCCTTTGTACAATAGTCAATGCTCCTTATTATGTTTCAAACAAAACTCTACTTCTTGACCTCAATGTATCTTACATCCTTGAGGTTATTCCATCACGATTTTCAGATTGTCATCAGAGCCTAATCCACCATAATAATTCTTTAGCACCATCTCCAGCTCATCTTTATCCAGCAACAATCCTCCTTGAAGGTTGAAACGGCACTGGCCTCGAGATCTTTTGTACATACGTCACTAGAGTCCTGGCAATGGTCAGCTTCTCCATTCAAGTCATGAGCGTGTACTGGATTCCCATCCCAGTGATACGGTTGAGAGAGGAGAGCTGTGAACTCTTAGAGTCTTGCCTTATTCTTATCCTCAACACGTGGGGAAAAGGGTCCTATTCGAAACTCCCTCGGCTGACTTATATATTATAACTAAGTATCAATGTGTTTTTATTTAATGTTGTCTCAAGTTTCATTTTATGAAGTTTTCTTTTTCTTGTCTTTTTTATAATTTTTCTATTTTTTTTTCTTTTTTTTTAAAGTTTTTGTTATTGTACATATGATTTCCAACCAGCTCTATTACTCAATGTCCATAATTGAGGCAAAATGTATTATTTCTCAATAAAATAAGATACAAATAAACTGTCAGAACCACATATAACAACGTAAGCATATGTGTCCTATCAGCTAATAATGAACTATCAATCACATTCCGAACTCTTCAATCATACATCACAAATCTTGAAGAATGGTATCTTGATGGTTAAAATAAATTTCAATCCATCTCCTTTACTCTTCATCGTAAACCTATGACTTTCTTTCCTACAGTATTCTTTAATAAATACTATACACACACCTGTAAAAAATCAGATGTATAGGACTCCACCTGGACAAATGTCTCACATGGAATCCTTATAAAAAACTTAATCGGAAAGGAACCGCTCGTCGTTGCCGCCAACTTCAGCTTTTACAAGACTAACGTTTTAAGTAAACAATTCTAAGTAACAAAACTCATAAACATGGCTATTTTTGAATTTGAGATTTCAACTGAAATACACTTTTTGAGGTCCTCTGAGTCCAAATAACCAAGTCTCGAAAAATGGTCTGTGTCTGAGTATACATGAACAGTCTAGCTCAAAAACTAAATGTCATACGAAACTGATATTACGTATTTAAGATAGGTATATGCCTTAAATGTGACAGCAACTTTTTCGTTAACATCTGCAAACCGGGAGTGCCACTTTATATCAATCTTGTGAAATAAATGTTTACAATTTTCTCAGAAACGGCTCTAACGATTTTGATTAACTTCGGTTTTTCACTGTGTAATTAAGTGGTCTTTAATATCATTTAGGTCTTATCCCCATTGATGTAACTTTACAGGGGCTAAATGCCCAATGTTCATATACGTTTTCCTCTAAAGTACCTTTAATATGGTTTATTTTAAATAACTAATTATCTATCATTATTAAAAGTTACGAAACATGCTAAATATAGCTTTTGAAAGAATTTGATAATTGAATAAAGTAGAAAAAATAAAAATGCTTATCCAGGTAGAAAATGAATCTCCAAAATTACAAGTCAGGAGGTGTACGTATAATATATCGTTGAAAATGTGACAATTATAGAAAAAAAAAATCTAATATAGAAAGTTGTAAAAGGTTACGGAGAGTGGGGAAAAATTATAAATAATAATTTCAGAAAACTAAGATTATTTAACGTAAATCAACTGTTTCTAAGGAAATTAAATGAAATTTTCTTTTGAAAAACTTCTAAGTTTGAAAAAAAAGGTACTTAAAATCCACCGAATCAAGCCAATGCCATTGTTTAAAGTACTATTACGTGAAAGAAGTAGGAAATATAAAAATATTTCATGGATATGTTTATAACCTTAAATATATTTAGTGTAGTTTAATAACTTCAGAGGCGATAAATAAATAATATGGCTTAGCGAACCCGAAGGTTCGATGCCGACACCACCAATCGCTTGTTACACACCTCCCTCCACCGTTCGCCGTCCAAACCCAGTCCCTTCAGATCGGCTTTAATGCAATCTTCCCACCTTCGCTTCGGTCTACCCCTCGGACGCTTACCATTCGGGTCAGCAAATATTAACATTTTAGGAATTCTCTCGTCACTAAGCCCAACAACTTTACAAGCCCATTTGATTCGTCGGGATGAAATTACCTCAATTATATTGCCCGGATACAGCTCACGCAATTCGGCGTTGTGTAGCCGTCTGAACTCTCCGGTTAACTCCTCCTTCTTCGGTCCGAATATTCTACGTAATACTTTATTTTCAAAAACCTTAAGACGCTGCTCATCCCTTAATGTAAGCGGCCAAGTTTCCCATCCATAAAGAACTGTAGGCAAGACAATTGTTTTATAGATTCTAATTTTTAAGTTTCGGGACAAGAGGCGCGAACTAAGTAGTTTTGTCACAGAAAAATAACATGCATTCCCCGCCTTCAGTCTAACCTTAATCTCTTCTTCAATTTCGTTTTTTCTAGTTATCGTAGAACCTAGATACCTAAACTTATCTACCTGTTCAAACATATTACCATCTATATCGATATCACCAGTAGTACCGCCATTTTTGCAGCTAACCATAGCCCAGCACGGATGTTGTCCCGCCCAGATCCAACCCTTTCTCGGTTCGCATTACCTCCCTAATGGCATGTTCTAATGCCAAATTGAATAGGACAGGCGAAAGGGAATCCCCCTGTTTTAAGCCCGAAAGAACCTCAAATTTTTCGGACAAATTATTACCGATTCTAACTTTATTGAGTGTCTCCGTCAAGCACATCCTGACTAGATTTACTAGTTTTTTTTGGAATCCCCTGCTCGATTAGAATATTATACAGTTTCTGGCGGTCAATAGAATCGTAAGCCTTTTTAAAATCTATGTAAAGCTGGTGAACAATGCCGTTGTACTCCAATTTTTTCTCTAATATTTGCCGTAAAGAAAATATTTGATCAATAGTCGAACGATTCCGTCTAAATCCGCATTGGTAGTCTCCGATAATTTCCTCGGCGTATTCCGTGATTCGACTGGTTAAGATTGAAGTGAATATTTTATAACATACCGGAAGGAGGGAAATTCCTCGATAGTTATTACAATCCGTCCTCGGACCCTTTTTGTGAATCGGAATAAGAATAGATTCTTTCCATTCTTCAGGTAATTTCTCGTTCATCCAGATCTTTTTAACCAACCGATGTATTTTAGAAAATCCAGCTTCCCCGCATGCCTTAATTAGTTCAGTAGGAATATTATTGATTCCCGCTGCTTTATATGATTTTAATTTTCCGATAGCTACTTCAACTTCCTCTTTACTTGGTCCTTCTATTAACGGTTCAGCACTCTGGTACTCAGAAGGAGGACACAGATCATAATTTCCCGTATTTAAAATATTGTCAAAGTGGTCCTTAAATTTACTCAATATGTCAACCGGATCGGTCAGAATATTGTTATTATCATCCCTAATTCCAGACGTTACGGGCCCTACACATTTACGTGATCTGTTTATACCTTTGTACATGTCTCTTACGTTATTTTCGATTCTATTAGTTTCTATTTCAATTATTTTATTTTTAAGATACTCCCTTTTTTTATTTCGAGCAATTTTGTCGTTTCGTTCTTTGAGATTCGGAAGTATTCCAGATTGTCTTCGCTAGGATTATTTAGAGCTTTTAATTTAGCGGCTTTTCTTTTTTCGCACATGTTTAAGCAATCTTCATCAAACCACGGTTTGTTATTCTTATTTTTCTTTTTTCCTAGGAACGAGTTACCGACCGCTTTAATATTATCCCTGATCTCTACCCATAACTTGTCAATATCCTCGTGGTCCTCGTCAGGAAGCTCTAAAGCTTCAAACCTATTCTTAACATCTAGCTCGAATTGGTTTCTAATTGATGGATTTTTTAATTTGTCCAAATTAAAATTCTCAAAATCGAAATGGTTTTCTTTTCTCTTTTTTTTATATTAAGTTTTTGTCGAAGTTTCGCGATTACTAATTCATGATCCGACCCACATTCTGCTCCGCGATAAGACCGTACATTAATTATACTGCTTTGTCAGCTGTGTTGTATCAAGACATGATCGATTTGATTTCGTGTTTGCGAATCCGGTGATGTCCAAGTATATTTATGAATATCCTTATGTTTAAACGTCGTACTTTTAATTATCAGGTTTTTCGAGATGGCAAAGTTTATCAGACGGATCCCATTATCATTACTATATTCGTGCAAACTTTCTTTACCAAACGTCGGAATATAAACTTCTTCCCTTCCTACCTTTGCGTTCGCGTCACCTACAATTATTTTCATGTAGTTTCGCGGTAGTTTATCATAAACACATTCGAGTTTATCGTAAAATTCACTTTTGACTTCATCGTCACTGTCTTCGGTCGGACAATGTATGTTTATTAATGGGATTTTAGACCAACGTACCTGAAATATAGCTACCGAAATTCTATCACTAAAGAATTGTACGTCCCTCAAAGCGGATGGTAATGTACTCCTAATTAGAAACCCGGTACCTAAACAATGATTCCCGCTTCCTCCGTACCAAGTAGTGTACTTTTCTTCCCTCATTGAGCCCTCGCCTGGCCAGCGAACCTCTTGCAGAGCCACGACATCCAAATTGTACCCATTTACCTCATTCGCGACCGATTTTAGCCCCCCTGCTGTGTTTAAACTCCTTACGTTCCACGTACCAATATTTACATCCCTATATTTCAACTTGCGCCATGAATCCCCTGAAGCAGTCGCCACCCGGAGACCCGAACGGGGGACTAGTTTACCTCCGGATAATGAGCGTTTTACCTTAGGGAGATCCATGACTTTTTGTGGTGTTTGGTGAACTAAAGATATGTGAGTAGGGTGTTCAATCCTACGTCACACCCTCCAGCAAATCTGGTGGGCCCCTATTCAGAGGCGATATTATATTTAAATAATTAGGTATCTAATAGCCGTTTATTCCAAAAAATCATCAAGTAACCTTTCAGAAAATTAAATTAGTGAATAATTTAATGAATTTTTCCTTTGTGAAGTCCCAACATTATCCACTTAAATTAGTGTGACAACTTTTGACCTATCCATGGTAGGTAATAAAAATCTCGTAATTTTGTTTCAGTAAACTTTACAATGGAAAATAACAGTTTAGTAACTAATATTCTTACAATTCATAACCATTTATAGGTTAAATATATAGATATACTTTTTAACCTCTCTAGGCATATATGAGCCTTTCGGTTGACAGAATGACTAATTCCAATTCCAACATTCTTTATTATTAATTTTAGAGATTTTTATAGTGGCAAGATGTATACCTTTATTCACAGTTCTATATTTACAGATTACAATCACCTATTCTTTAATCAATTTACTCACTGTCTGTGTAGGTATAACTTTTCCAACTAGAAATATCACTAAAATGACATTACTCAAAAATGTTGAATTTGGAATTATTCATTCTGTCAACTGAAAGGCTCAGAGACTGAAGTTGTGGGGTTTATGAAAGCAGATGGAGTAACTAGATTTTGATTGCCTACCGTCGATATAATAACTAGAATTTTTGTAATTTTAATGGTCTCAATGATTTGTTATCTGCAAGCTTTAACTCCGTTTAAAATTCACTTGAAATTCTTATAATTGTCCAGCATTGCCATAGGATAATTTCTGTTCAAAGTATAGTGGTAAGCGTAAGTTGTGTGTTGAGCGCACCAGATTTTTTTTCCTGTTGTCATCACAGACCTTGTAGATCTTTTGCCGCTTTATGAGAGGCCTGCTCATATCTATTCATATACATTTTGGTCTTTTATTGAGTCGTTCATTGTTACGTAGATACTTTCCAGATGGATTACTACGATGTACATGCCCGCCCATCTTAACCCTCGTGCCTTCATATCATGAGATATTGATTGATCAGTTTCTGTAAGCAGGACTTTATAGGTCTTTCTTCTCCATGTGTTAGTACTCTGATCCCAGATCGCTCCGGTTTTCGTGCGGAAGATTTTTCTCTCAGATCTTTCAATGATTTTTTCTAGGGTGCTGGTTACTTTCCATGTCTCACAGCTATATATAAGAACTTACTTTATCATTGTGCGCCTTTCATTTGAGATTTTTCAAGGTTTTAATACCTTCCAAAGGGAGAAGAAAGCTCTGTTTGCGCTAGTTGTCTGATGGTATAATTACATACAGAGATGTACCGACATACAGACTGTATCGATTTCAATGAATCTTGGTCAAAGTATTATGCTCAAAGCCAATTAAATTTATGTATATAACATTGTTCACTGAAAAGTACTTTTCTTTCAAGATGGCAGCCTAAAAACGTGTACTGTATGTAGCGACTAAACCAATGTACCGATTTCAATTAAACCTGATTAATTTATTCTTCGAAGTCATTTAAATGTATCTATATAATATACTTCGCCTATAATTTGGTGCAAAAATATGTTCTTCTAAATAAGTTCCTCACGTTCTGCAGCAACCCTTATATCCTTTCTTTTTGTTTTTGAGTTTTGAAAAGTCTTAAATCAACTGAAGCTATCGAGATTGTTGTCTATATTTATTAGAAAATTAGCAATATTATATATATATATATATATATATATATATATATATATATATATATATAAATATTTATTTAGACCAATATTAAAAATCACGTTTTATTTATTTTCCTGTATGAGACAAGTAATGTTAAATTTGATTTATAAATGTTTGGAAATAATAAAATATTGTTAAATAATGTGCAGCGTTTTTAATTATAAATTAACTTAATAATATTAGACTTATTGTAAATCAACATATAATTAATTCTATATTTGATTGAAATGTTAACACAGGGCCAAAACTTCGATGGAAAACCGCACTGCTTGGTCCAGGCTATGAAGGCAATGGCCTTTGCTACTAGTGGGTTCTCTGGAGCAATCGGAGGATTCCCGAATGGACATCTCAACCATTTCCTTGGAAAACGAGGAACCTATGATGATCGACGCCAGCTTGAAAACGGTTCGAAACAATTGGCAAAGTTAAATCACTGATATTAATGTATATTTCATGTAATATTTAGGTAATGGTTATTAAAAGCCACTTTAAAATTGTAACAGTCGTAGTAGTTCATACGCCCGTTACCAGGTACCGCCACTTGTACGCACTTTCCTATTTTGAGGTGAAAACTTCTTTAGGCGCGTTTTGCACTTTTTTTGTGAGGAGTGAATTAGATTGATCCGACAGATTTTAACGCTCGGGTAAACTCGGCTATAGTCGACTAATAGAAATGTTTTTACACCTAGTTTCAAATATGTCAGAAACTAAAAATCGTGCCTGCATGCTGTATGCGAGGAAATTATTCAGCATTTTGTCCTCTTTGTAATGAGCTATAATTCAAAATTGTATCTCTACGCGACGCCGTGTTAGGGAGGCGAAAACCAAAACGAAGACGAGGTTAGTTGCATATATGGATTAAAATATTTCAGATACAAAAAATCAGACCTTTATACTGTAAGAGAGGGGAATGTTCAGCATTTTGTCTTGTTTGTAATGAAATATTACTCAAATTTGTATCTTAACCCAACACCGCGTTAGAGAGTGGGGGAGGAAAAAAGATAGTGTCCAAAACTAAATGATAACGAGTTTACGCTAATATAGAGTACTAATGCTAATATTATCGCAACATTAAAATTTTATTTTGACAACATTATTAACTATAAATAAACAATAAAACAAGCCTTGGTGGAATGAGGATGCTGAAGTGGCTGTTCAAGAGAAAAAATATTTATACAATAAATGGTTGAGCTCTAAAAATGAGAAGGACCTGAGGGAATTTAGAAATGCCTGTAAAAAAGTAAAAACTATTAGAAGGAAGGCTTTAAATATCTATTGGGAGAAAACCTGCAAGTATGTGGACACTTACATTGATGGACAAAAGTCTAGTGCTGCTTGGAGGACATTAAAAAGATTGAAAAATCCCAAAAGATGTGGAGATAACTTCCCATTGATCAAGGAGCAGCAATGGGTGAATCACTTTGAAGAATTATTTCATGAGGAGCGACCCGAATTCGCATGGAATCAATCCGATGAAATAATGCTAAATAAGGAAGATATACCGCCAGTCACAATCATAGAACTGGATTCAGTCCTCAAAGGAATGAAAAATAGAAAATCTCCCGGCCCTGGTTCTATTCCAATTGAATTAATTAAAGCAGACCCGACCGAACTCAAAATGGCACTGGCAGAAAGTATGACACTTCTGTTAAATGGTGGAGAGATTCCTGAATAATGGAAACAGGGTTATATCACTCCAGTTTTCAAAAAAGGCCAAAAGAAAGATGTTTCCAACTACAGAGGTATTACTGTCACCAGCTCGCTGAGTAGATTATACGGCCGGATAATTAAAAGCAGAATTGAAAATGATTTAAAGGAAGAGATCAGCGAGGAACAGGCGGGTTTTCGAGCTGGAAGATCATGCACTGATCACATTTTTAGTCTCTCACAACTTATAGAAAAGAGGATGGCCCAAGACCGTGAACTCCATATGATATTTGTAGATTTACACAAGGCCTATGATTCAGTACCTCTAGCGAAATTGTGGAAAGCTTTGGAAGCCACATCTATTAAGAGATACCTCATCAGAGCAATTCAAGAGCTCTATAAAAATATAACGGGGGCTATAAAAATTGGAGATAGAGTGTCTAGAAGCTTCTTCATTAACAAAGGATTGAAACAGGGCTGCTGCCTTTCACCCCTGATTTTCAACATTTATATAGAACAAGCCCTTAAAAACTGGAAAAGATCGTGCTGTGGAATGGGTGTTCAAATCGGGAATGATGTCATCTACAATTTGCAGTATGCCGATGACCAAGTCATAATCGCATCGGATCCGGATGATGTTAGCTATATGATGAGGAAGTTGCTGGACACGTATTCCAGATGGGGTCTGAAAATCAGTGAAAGTAAAACAGAGTATATGGTTTTTAACGCTCCAAATTTGCCCCTTGAAATTGATGACTGGACGCTAAATGTCAGCCAACAGTTCAAGTACCTCGGATACTGGTTATCTTCAAAGGGTGGTAGTGAGGTTGATATCGAACATAAAATAAATAATGGGAAAAGAATAATAAGTTCAATAAATTCAACCCTATGGAGGAAAGAACTAAGATTAGAAACTAAAAAAAAGATATACCATTCCTTTGTAGAAAGCGTAGCCACTTACGGATCAGAAGTCTGGACACTGACAAAAAAGATGGAAAATAAGTTGCTTTCCATGGAAATGGATTTCTGGAGAAGAAGCTGTGGCATATCCAGAATCGAGCGGATCCCAAACGCAGCAATTAGAGACAAGGTCGGATGTCAAAAGAACATCCTTCACCTGATTGGGACCAAACGGTTAAAGTGGTATGGCCACTTAATGCGGATGGATGAGAACCGCTGGCCAAAGAAAATTTATAACTATATGCCACCTGAAAGAAGGAAGCGTGGAAGGCCAAAGAAGAAATGAATAGAGGACGTGGAGGAAAGCATGGCAGCCAGAGGTCTTCGTGAGGGAGATTGAATGGACAGGGAGCAGTGGCTTTTGGGTATTGGGGATATGACTCCTTGAGTTGTATAAAACCCAAATAATAAAAAAAAAAAATAAACAATAAGAAGAGAAATAATATAAATGATAATAATAGCAGAAATTCTTAGGCAAAATGGAAAATATATAATAATATAACATTACATAACCTTCCAACTGGAGATTTCCACATACATATTATACAGTCGTTGAAAACAACATAAACTAGTAAATATCACTAATTTAAATAATTAAATTATAAATCATTAACGATTATAGATTGATATATATCATTATAGATTGACCTTGCTTTGATGTCTATATTTTATTCAATAGAATTTTGTTATTAACTTTAAAAATTTCTTTAGAAACGAAATTAATCTAATTAACCCTAACTGCAATACATCTAAAATACATGGATTAGTAAAGTTACATAAAAGTGGCGCTTCACTTAGTCCTATCATCAGTAATATCAATGGGGAAACTGAAAAATTTGCCTAAATATCTCAATTCTATACTCAATAAACTAAATTCAGATAGTAACTATGAGGTAAAAAAATCAATGGAGATGGATCAAATGCTTGAAAGAATAAATAAAATAAACAATAGGTAACTATTGTTCTGGCTATGTTGATGTAGAAAATTTATTTACCAATATCACCAGAAAAAATGTTATAAAAATAATGAAGAGAATGATGGTTGGTGTGATCAGTCATGGAGTCATTAGTCCTTCTCTTTATTTTAGGGCTCATTAGTCAACCATCAACCCACAATTGTAATAAAATTAATTTTAAAATACTGAGATACAATAGAACTGCATACCGAAATTAAAGGGTTTTATGGAAGATATGGATTGAAATATCTCAGAAGTTAAAAATCGGACCTGCGTACTGTAAGCGAGGAAAATTTTCATCATTTGGCCCTCTTTATAATTAGCTATTATATATCATTTATATTTCATATTATTAATCTCGCCTTGTTGCTGTTTTCACTTCTATCGTGTGGTCCAAAGCATACGATTTTTTTTTATTTATTACAATAATGTAAAAACAAAACAAAAAACAGCAGTACAAAATTGTGAATATGTGAATTGCGAATAATGTCAATTAATAAAAAATTGTAATAATATGATGATCCAACATTTCAAATAATAGTAACTTAAACGACTCTTACTAGCCATTTATATCATGGTGGATTTATTACATTATTTACATTTCAGACATCGAGGATTAAACTGAGTTCGGTGTCTGTAATCGGTGTCGATGTAACTATATACTATCTATACATACTATACTATATAATATATATACTATCGTTTATCCGATTTTCATGAAATTTTAAGGAGTTTAAGAGGTTGATAGCTGTCTAGGTGGTCCCATATTAATTTTATTATATCTCCCTTAAAAATTATTAAATAAAATTGTACAGTATAGAGGGAGGGTTGGGGAGAGGGAGGAGGGTGGGGGAAGAGCGATACATACCATATGACCGGGAGCCCATTTCTATTGTGTAAACTTTTTAAAATAAATCTAAATTATAGTTAGAAACTTATAATAATGATCTAACTATATATTTTTTTCTTTATTTTCCTTATATTAATTATACATTAATGATTTATTTTATTCATTGTATCAGCATACAACATTAATGTAATTTTAGAATATATATATATATATATATATATATATATATATATATATATATATATATATATATATTTTGTTGTTGTTGTAGGTCTTGTCAAGAAATGAAGATATATTGAAGAAATGAGATGCAGAATGTAATGTTAGTAAAAATTGGATTAATGAAAAATAGTTGTGTTCAAATAAATTGTATTTACTCCATATTTGGTTTATGTATTACCTTTATTACATCATAACTTCCCTGCGAATACAATTTTCGTCAATGTTTCCGATAAAAATAACTAGCTGAGCACCGCACCAAATTTGGATCTCTTTGGATTTTATATTCTTGATAAGTACATGACTAAGCGCGAAAGAATAACTGGATATAATTAGAAATTTATTTATAAAATCAAAAGGCCAAATTTTACTAAAAAATAAAAAGATCTGACACAGAGCATCTTTATTATGATGACTTTATACTAAATGTTTACGAACATTGTGTATAATGTTTTCCGTTCCAAATATAACTTTTTCCATTTCAAATGCAATCCTCCTATCTTACTGATAGATCCTTCAAAGTAAATCATAATAATGCCTATTCATCCCTTTTTTCCCAGTCCGCTGGTGTTCCTCAAGGTAGTATCCTAGGTCCTATCCTTTACACAGTTTATACAGCTGATATCCCAACCCATCCTAACACAGTCATTACCACGTACGCCGATGATACATGTGTCCTATCAGTTAATAACGACCCAACAATTGCATCCCAAACCCTTCAATCACACATCACAAACCTTGAAGAATGGTGTCAAAACTGGAGAATAAAAATAAATTCCAATAAATCCCATCAAATCACCTTTACCCTTCGTCGTAAACCTATGTCCTCTTGTCCTACAGTATCCTTTAATAATACCCCACTTATTTCTGTTGAACAAATTCGATATCTTGGACTCCACTTAGACAAACGTCTAACTTGGAATCCTCATACCAGACTGAAACGACAAGAAACAGCTCGACGTTTCCGACTACTCCAGCACTTACTAGATAAACGCTCTAACCTCCCAGTCAATTACAAAAGACTCATATACATGACTACAATAAGACCTATTTGGACTTACGGAGTTGAGCTCTGGGGCTCCACTAAGCCATCGAATTCCTCTCGTATTCAATCCTTACAATCCAAAATCCTTCGTAAAATCCTCACTGCTCCTTACTTTGTCACAAACAAAATCATCCATAACGACCTTAATGTTCCTTATGTTTCCGACTTGGCCCAATCCAGATACCTATCCTTCCATAACAAACTTCAGAACCATCCAAACCCTCTCGTTTCTAACCTTGCTTCCTCTTCGATCCCTGACAACCCTCAGAGGCGTCTGAAAAGAAGATGGCCTCGAGATCTCCTTTTGTAAATACATTTTTAGAGTGCTACCAATGGGTAGTTTCTCAACATGTGATTTCATGCTATTTTATTCCTTTGTTCACATTTACTGAATGTATTTTTACTTGTAATACAGTTGTAAATATCACCAATAAAAAAAAAAAAAAAAAAAAAAAAAAAAAAAAAAAAAAAAAAAAAAAAAAAAATGCAATCCTTTCGGAATAAAATGTAACCTTTTCCATTTTAAATATAACCCACTCCAATTCAAATCTGAACTTAAACTGTTGCATTTGAAATGGAAAAGGTTACACTTCAAATGAAAAAAGCTACAGTAAAAAAAAAAAAAGGAAAAATAAATAATTATATTTATTTTTATATTTGCCGACGTTTCGGCCAGAAGTTCAGACCTTTATCAGAGTTAAGAAAAAACAGATAACAATAGGTATGAGAAACTATAAACATTGAATAATAAAGAATTAAAATTAAAAAGGTGAAAGGTATAGACTAAAAAATGTAATTAGAATAAATTTAAAATAAAATAAAGTAGGTAGAATAATAACAGTAACATGGAACTAATAAATAAATAATAGCGGCAACAAAGTAGGCATATTACAGTTAACTGTTATAGATGGCGCTATGTAAGCTCCGCTCATAAGCAGAGATGGATAAATGATATTCTGAGTACTAAGTATTTTACTCAAAAACCGAATTTTTATGATTACCAAATAATTTAATTACTACTTCAGTTGATGTAAAAGGATTAACTGAAGTAATGATGGAATTCCCAATAGTGATTAAATTTGAGTAAAAAACTTGGTACTCGGTATTCAGAGTAGCATTTGTCCATCTCTGTTCTTACGACAATACATACATACGTCTGTCTTGTGGACAGATCTTCATTTGATCAGGCTTGTATATCTTTCTTATCTTAGTTTTCTCCTCTTTTCCTTTTTCCCGTCACTCTTTTCCATATCTCCTTCCCTATTTTGTGTACATTGATACATTTGCTCTTTTATCTTTTTATTTTTTTACATTATTTTAACTTTTTATTCTCTTATACGTTGTAAGTATCTTTTGATATAGTTTACAATATCTCAATTCTCTCTCTCTCTCTCTCTCTCTCTCTCTCTCTCTCTATATATATATATATATATATATATATATATATATATATATATATATATTTATATTTACTGATCACCCAACCATTCTTCTCTTCAATTATTCACTACAGTCAACCATCAATCCTCAATTGTAAAAAAATTACAATGGACTTAGAAATGCTATAGATGACGCAGTGTTGATATCTCTTAATTAATTTTTTTTCTGCTTCAAAAAATGCTTCACCATAATAAATTGAGAATGAAGAAATAGAAATAAACTTACTTAAAAAGCTGTTTTCCCCAAATTGTTTCTCATGAATCTCAGAAAATAATGTCGCAATATTCTTCTTTTCTTTCATAGTGGTACAGTCCATCAATGTGCCTTTACCTCCTCGATCCTTTTCCGCCAGTGCTCCCTGTCCAGTGCGACAGCTTTCCGATTCCGGGCAATTAACAGATTTCTGGAGCCCTCAGTGACCCCATCTATCCATCGCATCCTAGGGCGTCCATCCTTTCCTCACCGCTCTTCTGGGTAAATCTGTATCTGTCATTCTGGCCACATGTCCAGCCCAGTGTAGCCTAACTCAGCTTGATCACACTAACGACATCTAAAATAAATTTGTTAGCTCCACACTCGCCTTACCCAGGTTTTTTCTTCTCTTGTAGGTCCATATATCCGCGGTAAGATCTTTCTTACATACGTCAGTAGCAGTTTTTCTTCGGCTTTCGTAGTGGCCCAGGCTTCTAAACGTATGTGAGAACAGGTCGGATGAGCGTCTTGTAAAGGACCACTTTCCACGATTTAAGTTTGCTTCTAAAACACCTGCAGATTCCGAAGTAACATTTATTTGCCTCAGCTACTCTCTTCTTGACCTCCATTGAGACATCGTTATCAATTGTGACAATGGTGCCCATTTAGGTAAAGAAGCTTACTCTTTCAAAATTAAAGCCGCCTTTATCCACACAACTAGTTTGTTCTGCCAGTCTGCGTGCATGTATTTTGTTTTGGACTCATTAATTACTACTCCCACCTTCTCATTTCATTAAAAGATCTCCCTATGTTATCAACACGATCTGTATAGGCCAATATCTGAGTCGTCTTATAGAATATTGTACCAGTTCGTTGAATACCTTCTTCGCGAATCACATGTTCCAGAATTAGGTTAAAAAGTTGACACGATAGTGCATCTCCTTGTTTTAGACGTTTGTTCAACTGGGAGCCTACCTTTCACACGTACTCTACATCTTGAGTCAACCATAGTCATTTTAATCAAGCGTACACATTTATGCGGTATATTCATTTTAGTTAGGACTATACATAGTTCTTCTCTGCTAACGCTATAACGGGCCAACTTGAAAATAACAAATAGATGGTGTGTCTGGAGGTTGTGTTTACTGGGTTACTGAACATCAGATCAAAAGACTCAGACATACTAAAATTAACTACACCAAACACTGTTTGATTTTAAAATAAAGTCAAGTATGATTTGACAAGCTTACCTTTTTTCTATATGCATTGTTTCTTTGAGGCACTGAATTCATTTATCTTCAAAAACTTTCCAAAGTTCTGCCAAAACACACCTTCCAAAATAGTGACACTTTCCTTTACTCAACTCAAACTCCCTGGGGGATCCTCTCTCTTATAGTCGCAAACAACTAGTACCTCTACCAAACAAAAACTGCTTGTCAAAACAAAAATCTTTTGTCCCTCCCCTCTTTGGGATTTTCCATTTCGGGGAAACTACAGAGCAGCCATTTTCTTTTCTCTGAACTAGTGAAACTATTTATCAAATTTAAACATCCCCTGTCATTTAGCAGAACTAGCTTAGCTGTCCTATTAACTATTCAGCATTAATTTACTAAACCATTTTTATCAACTTCCAATAAAGGTGTATATTACAATATATATACATATATATACACTTAATATTAGTTGTTGTGAGGAGGAGAGTAGCTCAGTGAGATAGGCACTGAGCCACAAAGCTCTAGGTTCAAGGTTTGAATCTGGCTGATTCAATGATAGATTATTCTAAGTATTACTATTTATTATTGAAGCATCTTATCATTTCTCCTTTAATAACCTTCCAACAACCATGTGTGTCTGCCAGATACATTAGTTGACCTGGATCAACCCTGGGGTCGGGAGACCCTCTTGTGGCATATCCTGCCACTATTGGGTTCTCTTAATTAATTAAAAGGAAAAACATGGCAGTTGTGTGTGATCCTGGTCCAAGACCCTTCGTGGATTGTAGTGGTACATTTTTTTTTAATTAATTGTGGATTGATAATTTTTTACAAATTAAAAAGGTTATTAATTTTTTTGAAAAAATAATTTTTATAGATAGAAGCATGGTAAGAGATTTTCCAGTCATGCATTAATAACAAATTTTTTTTCGTTATAACTTTTCCCTCCTTTCTATTAGAGGTGTACTATACATGAAAATTTTAAAGCTTCTAAATAGAAGACATTAGTTAAGATTTTTCAAAATTGTTAATGCTATTTGGACACTACAATCTACTTAATAATATACTTACCGATATTAAAGAAAATATTACAAATCCGTGGCACCAAAAAAAAAGAAGGAATTTTGAGATCTTACATTTATTTACATGGATTTTTTAAATCTGTATATAAATTATTTTAAAAAGAACAACTTAAAATACCAACAATACATCACAGATTTTTGTTCAACTATGACTATAGACAAAGTTTTATAGTAAATGGTTAGCGGCTAATAGATTTATAGATGTTATTCAATCCCTTCTATTGATCTTAGATAATCTTCTACTGCTTTCTGATGATTATAAACTGCAGTCGATAAAGCAGTATAACGTCCAGCTTTATAATTAACAGAGGCTCCTTTATCTATTAGTAGCTTTACCTCTTCTAAATGTCCATTAGCAGATGCAATTATCAGCGGTGTCCAACCATTTTCTCCCTTAGCCTCTGGATCTGCTCCATGTTCCAACAGCAATTGCAAAATTGTTAGATTGTTATTGTTATTTATAACTGCAGAAAATATTGGAGCATTCCCATTATTATCTGTTTCATCCACTCTGGCTCCAGCATCCAACAAAACTGTCACACACTCAACACAGCCTATTTTAGCTGCAGCGTGAAGCATTGTTTGACCTGCATTGTTTTTGAGTGTTGGGTCGGCACCATTTTCCAACAAAAAAATAACAACTTTTGAATTAGAGTTTTTTACAGCCACCATCAGAGCAGTGTTGCCTTCATTATCTTGTATGTCTACTCTTGCACTAAGTTGAACCAGAACTCTTACCATTTCCAGAGATCCACTGGCCGAAGCAATATGGAGGGCTGTTTCACCTTTTTCTGTTCTAAAATTTACATCTGATCCCATTCTCAGAAGCATTCTTACTACAGACTGATCAGTAGCAATATGCAAAGGTGCAAGGCCATCTTTGTTCTTGATGTTTACAGAAACTCTTCGACCTTTCAGTACTTGGAGCATTTCAATTGCATTGCCCATGCGCACTATCAAGTGAACTAAGGTATCACCATTCTTTAAATCAAAATCTGGTATTATTCCAGAATTGATTAGTGCTTTAAACATATAAATATTATTTGACTCAATTGCCACAAGGAAAGGGCTCTTGCCATTTTTGGAAACCAAATTGGGATCGGCTCCTCTTTGCAGTAAGATCTCCACTCCTCGGACATTTCCTCCTCTGACAGCTAACAGCAGTGGGGTTTCGCCCAGATAGTTCTTTTTGTTTGGTTCTAGTCCTTCTTCAAGTAAGGCCTGCAGTGCTTTATTCTTGCCTGTGGCAGCTGCAATGTGGAGGTAAGTGTTTCCTTTGAACATACGCTTTTCGATATTTGCACCAGCCAAAAGAAGTTCTTTGATTGAGCTGAGGCTGTCAGTTTTAATAGCTTCTTCCATAGGAGTAGTACCAGCGGTGTTGCGAACTTCAATATCTGCCTTCAGGTACCCGAGGGCCGCTATAGAGGACCTACTGCCAGTCTTGACAGCCAAATGTACCAATCGGTCCCCGGACTGAGTTGACCCATTAACATTTCCTCCTTTAGTGGCAAGGGTAATAATATCACAAGAGCTGTTGTTAACCACAGCGTTTTCAAGCTCAAGCATCAACTCCTCACTGTATTCCTGAAAATGAATTATACAGTATAATATTACCATATTACCTTGTACATTTTATAATTACTACTTTAATATTATTATCAATAATAATATTGGAGAAATGTCGATATGTATTAAAATATCAGTATTTTTATCATATTATATCAATCTATATTTTTGTATGATTGTTTTTTTCAAAATATTGTAATATAAATATTAAAATTTGACCACCAAAAATAAATTAAACAGAAAACACAGAAATATTGGTTTAATTAATCTTTATCGATTTATAATTTAAATTATAGGTTTCATAAATTTTAATAATTATTAATCCAATTTTGGTTTTATTACATTTTTTAAACATAGTTTTTGTTTTAATGCTGTATTAATTTTTTGTCTGTTTCTGAGTAATTTTTATGTAATAATAAATGGTAATAATGGAATTCTATTACTGGTAGTAATTGAGATATTGAATATTAAAAAAAAAAAAATCTAGAAATAGTCCGCAGTTTACCCTTAGATAAGTTTGGAGATATTTAATATATATATATAAAAAAAAACTATGGTGTGTGTATAAGACCACACAATAGAAGTGAAAACAGCAACAAGGTGGGTTTAATAATATGAAATATTAATTTTTTGTTTGTTTTAAATTTACAAAGTAATAAAATTTACAATATATACAATTATAATTGTGTCTAATCTATGTTTTGTTCTTTATTCACAAAGTAATAACATTTACAATATACACAATTATAATTGCATATAAATTACTTTGGTGTAACTGATCATCATTTGTATCATATTCTCAAAATGAAACAATAGATTTATCATCTAAATTTTTGATTTTAATCTATTTGCTCAATATCTAACAAAAACTACGTCAATCAATGTTCCATATTTTTTTTTTTTCAAGTTTATTTATTATCAGCCATTTTACACCAATTTTCAAAATTTTGTCAACTTAATGACTACACATCTGATTACGACATTTTGGCTCATTGAGCCATTTTCAAGTCTAAAAATTTTTTTACAATTTACAATCATATTTAAAACATTACCTACTTCAATATATAGAGATTCTTTCCATATACCTAAAATACCAATCATGTACCTGTCCTTTTCAACTTATGCGAATTGCATGCGTCTACTCATAATAAATTTTTTTTTATTTTTTCATGTCCACCTTTAATAATTTATAACATTATTATTACTCAATTATTTATTATTAAATGATTCAAATAAGTTAAAATTACCTTATCCTGTGTCACTGACATGTCATCCGTCTCATTTCTATTCAGTGACTGGTTATTCTTAAAGGGGTAGGGGAAGACTATATATTTTATTGTGATTTCATTTAGACTAATCAACATATCCAAATACAATGTCAACCAAATGATAACTTTTGGATTAAAACATCTCAAAAAATAAAATTCGGAGCTGCGTACTGTAAGGGAGGAAAATTTTCAGTATTTCATTATCTTTGTATAAGCTATAATTCAAAGTTGTATTTTGATAAGATGCTGCGTTAGAGGGTCCAAAAGAGAAAATAAAGCACCAAAAAACAAAACAAATAATATTGGCTGTTTCGAACATTTGGAATAAAATATCTCAAAATTTAAATACCATTTGGAATTTAGAAACCAATTTACAGAAAAAAGATAGTAAAAAAAAAAATGACTTGAAGATTTGGAACAAAATATTTCCATGGATTTAATTACCATGGAGAGTTCAGGAACCAGAAGTCATTATAGATATTTTTTAATTAGTTGCAAAAATAAGAAATTAAGTGTTTCTTTTCGATTTTCTGTTGTACTCAATTCTGTTTTCACAAATTACTAATCCTCTCAATATTAAAAGTACCAATTCTGCATAATTGTCTTATACTAATTGATGTGTCATTGTATAATAAAATAGAATAGAAATACCAACTTTATTCTGGGATAACATCCCTGAAGAATATTGTCCATACAAATTAGCATCTCACCTGGCCAAAAGATCTAATACATAAAAGAATAAATGAAACATAAGTAATAGATGAAACATAGCTTAATGATATATTAATGAAAGCAGGCGAGCAATAGGATCACAATATTGCAATATTGCTGCTTAAGAAAAATAAAATAAAAACAAGTAAATAAATAAAATAGGAAAGAAACATTAAATTAATTTTATAAGAAAACCATTGTTACAACAAAAAGAAATAAAAAAACTAAAGAAAAGTAAGTAAAAAAAAATAAATTATTTATATCTGTTACTTAAGAGCTTTGAATGAATACTCACAATGGAAATGTAAACAATTAAATAGTGTTGTAAACTTAGATAAAAACCTAGATTGAAAGGTGAAAAATACATCTTAAACACATAGAATTTTATAAATGAAAAACAAATAAATAAATTAAAACAACCAATTTCATCTTTTATTTTTTCTTCATCACAATGCTATGTCAAAAGTGATACGGAGTCTTTTCTAATTCATAAAAAATAATTAAGTATAATAAAAATTAAAACCTTGTTATTTAATAAGTAGTTATTCAATATCTGATTGGATACTGATGGCCTAAGAACCTATCCCCCTCCCCTCCCAAGATATTTTATTGCTCATCTTTTCTTAAAATCAGAGCAAGTGTAAAATACACCTCTTACTAAACTGTTGGCAATATCCTATATATAATTTAAATAACTAATTTAAACATATTGAAAGAAATATAGAAAAAAGTTCATGAAATGTTCTTTGAAAATTTTTACTCTAAAAGTTGAATCAATAAGATTAGAGAATTAAACTTAAATGAAGCAAACAATGCAGAAACTGAAAATAGGGATAAATAAAATGTTGGTACAACAAAAATATTATGATTGTAGTTACATTAAGAGGCTATTGGAATTATATTGATTTGTTTAATGATCAACATGCTATGCACATGTCTCTACCAAATAATCAACAATCATCGCCCTTTCTGTATATACAATATCTTCCAATTTTAACCATGTACCCACTCCCATGATCTTCTGACCTTTACACCCCTTTATATAGATCTGCTTCATTTCAACATTCCTTTATTGTCCACTCCTATACCTTTTGGGATTCGATCTCGCATAAAACTCGCCATGCACATTCAAAACTCTCTTATTCCAATTCATCTTCACAATCCAATCAGACACTCGTTAATTATGTAATATTTAACCAGGATAATTTTTTATTTATTTTTTTTCCTTTTCATACACCATTATTTTATTTTATTTTTTGTTTATTATTTATTAATTGTAAATATTTACTTTTGGCATACTACTGTGACGCATAAAAAATAAGAAACTTTGTTGTTTTTATCCATTTTTTTTTCTATCTACAAGATTATATATATTTTAAATGTATTTCATTTTTTACATCCTACAATTTGTATACATATATATCTTTTCCTATTTTAATCTCCGTGTTTGTTTATAATTTACAATACCATTGCGTATTGTATAACATATATATAATTAATTTATTTTCTTTTAATTATTTTTTTTCTTTTTGTTACAATTGTTTCCTCATAAAATTAATTTAATGTCCCTGTTTATTCTTATTTTATATCTTTTATGGCAGGATAATGCAATATTGTAATCCTGTTGCTGATTTTCTGTCATCAATATATCTTCACTCGGTATATATTTTGTATGTTTTAACGGTTTATGTTTTAACATAGAAAGTCAATACTTTTTATTTACGTACTTCTTTTCTAGAGTTTTGCTTTTTCTTTCTATACATATAATTCCTTTTTTTTTTTTTTTTTGTTGTTTTTCCCAGTACAATTATAAATATAGTAGAGATTTTATTTTATTTTGTAGTTAATTACATACTATTATTTATGTTGTTGTATATATTGTTTGAATCTTTATTAAGTTAGTTTTTGGCCTGATATTTATTTTTTCTTTTGTAACTGTTCATTATTGTTATTCTAAGGGGACATCGTCCCAGAATAAAGTTTATTTTCTATTCTATTCTACGCAAACTATTTTCAATCACTAGGATTTATTAATTTTCAATTAAAAAATTAATCATACCTTTGATTGTCGAGTGATACCATAGACATCAGCAAGAGAAGACAATATTTTAAAGACATGTGATGGTAGGTTCAGTCCTTCATCCGCCACCATTGCATCAAGCGAAAACATTGCCAATTTCACCTCCTGATCTGGGAAGCTGAAGTCCTCCCTCAGCCAGAGTTCGAGATGCCTGGACTCCAATTGCTGAATACGGTGAGCGCATTCAGCCAAGATGTTACAAGAGGTCTCATCTCCAGTGACTAAGCTGTTAAGCAAAGACAAGATAAGAGCCTGCGGACTGGTGAGCTCCAATGTACCGATGGTGGTCAGATTGTAATGGTACGCTACAGAACCATAGTTGATACCTTCTTGCAGCAAGCTATGGCTTACGTTGGGACAGAGAGAGCTTATGAGCGAGTTCTGTCCGTAGACTACAGATAACGTTTCTTCACACTGAAAAAATAAAAATAAAAATTTATAATAGTATTGTTTTAGTATTCAGCAGCTACTATTTTTTCTTGTCGCACTACGTGTTTCAGCTGTTCAGAATAATACTCATGGGTAATTCCAAGACGACTGATTATTATAATCAACCGAATTTAATTTTTTTTTATGTTAATAAGGGTTATCAGGAATAGAAGAGGAAGCAAGGTTAGAAACGAGAGGGTTGGGATGATTCTGAAGTATATTATGAAAGGATATGTATCTGGATTGGGCCAGATCTGAAACATAAGAAACATTAAGGTCATTATAGATTGTTTTATTTGTAACAAAGTAGGGAGCATTGAGGATTTTACGAAGGATTTTGGATTGTAACGATTGGATACGATAGGAATTCGATGGTTTATTGAAGCCCAAAATTTCAATGCCATAAGTCCAAATTGCCTTATTATAGTCACATATATGAGTCTTTTATAATTAATTGGAAGTTGTCTAGTAAGTGCTGAAGTAATTGGAAACGTCGAACGGTTTCTTGTCGTTTCAGTCTGGTATTAGGATTCCAAGTTAGACGTTTGTCCAGGTGGAGTCCTAGGTAGGGAATTTGCTAAACAGGGATAAATGGAGTATTGTTAAAGGAAACTGTAGGACAGGATGGTTTACGATGAAAGGTAAAGGTAGTTTGCTGGGATTTATTGGAATTTATTTTAATCCTCCAGTTTTGACACCTTTCTTCAAGGTTTATAATATGCGATTGAATCATTTGGGATGCAATTGATGGGTCATTGTTTACTGATAGGATACATGTACTAGCGGATCCAGGGTTAAATTTTGGGGGAGGCTTCAGCCCGAAAGCTTTTTTTTTCATAAAAATAACGATAATTACTTTGGAAAATAAGAAAGAAACTAGCTACCTTATGAACTGGTGTTTAAGTGATTCCTAAAGCACTTTTAAATGTAATTACACGAACAATTATACTTTAAAAGACAATTTCTTAATATTTTTTTCGATAAAACATGGTTATATTTTACCATTTTGGGGGGGAGGGCTTCAGCCCGAAAGCCCCCCCCTCTTCCCCCGTAGATCCGCCCGTGGACACATGTGCATACGTGGTGATGACAGTGTTGGGATAGGTTGGGATGTCAGCTAAATAAACTTTATAAAGGATAGGACCTAGAATACTAGCTTGAGAAACACCAGCGGACTGGGAAAAGAGGTATGATTAGGTGTTTTCGTGATTTACTTGAAAGTATCTATCAGTAAGGTAGGAACTGATAATGAGAAAGTATGTACGTGGTAGGAATTTTCGGAGCTTGTGCAGCAGTCCCGGGTGCCAAACTCTATCAAACGCCTGTTCAACGTCGAGAAAGATTCCCGTACAGTACATTCCGCGTTCCAATGCTGAGGAGACTAAGTCTACTACACGATGACATTGCTGTATAGTGGAAAATTAAATTTTTCAACTTTATTTTTTTCATCACAAAAATAGTTGAGTTGAATTTTAATTATAATTATTTCTTAATTAAATAAACAAAGAAAGTGCTTTCATGAATTAAACCAACTAATTTACAAATGTTTAAGTTTTATTACCATTACCAAACCAAAAAATTCATTTCGGTCACGGTGATGACTTGTCATTCAAAGCAGCTTATTTTAATTTTGATTACCTTTTGGAAGCGTCTTAGACTCCTCGTCTATGACGCCCCCAGATATACTAGATACCCTAGAAATATTTGTAGGAGTCAGCGGTGCACACCCCCCTCAATGTCGATGGTGCAAAAACTACGCCCGCCTCCTCCCAACATATTTTAGTGCTCACCTTTTCTTAAAAACAGAGCAAGCGAAGGTAGAATTAGAAAAATGATATATCATGTACAATTTCACTTGCTGGAATCTGTTCCTATTTCACCTTGTCTCTTAGTCTGAAACTTTTTATTCTGAAAATTCATTTTCACAATGAACTTCATTCAAAATGTGCTCCCCTCAAAAACTTTGATGGCGCAAGTTGCTCCAAATTTTTGAGGAGGGCGTATTTTGACGGGTTTTTGAATTTTTGAGGGGATCAATTCTACTTTTCTAATTCTACCTGAGCTTGCTCTGTATTTAAGAAAAGGTGTGTAATAAAATATCTTGGAAGAAGAAGGGAGGATAGGTTCTTGCACCATCGATCTTGGGGGTGATGGACACCTCTGATAGGAGTGATAGTAGACCTCGAGAACTACGAAAACGTTTATATAAACATTGGTTCAATTTTCGCTAGAAAAGTAAAAAATTTATGATCTGTGTTTTCTTAAGTGTCAGATATTTGGTTGACCAGGAATTAATAGTTGAACTTGACGAAATTTACTTGAAATGCGAGTAGAGTTTTTCATTGTTAAAACAATATTAATTTTATCAAATTTTTCCATAATAAACCTCGACATAAAGCTTATTAAACGAGTTTCCTAAAAGTGGAGTATCTGTAATATAGTTGGAGAGCGATAAAATTAAAATTGTTTTATCAATGAAAAATTCTACTGTCGTTTGAAATGAATTTTGTCTAGTTTTCTGAGGAGAAATTATTAATTACTTAAATTAAGCACTTTTATAGTTATCGCTTCCTATTGAATCAAAAACATGACTCACTTAAAAAAACACAAAGCTTGAATTCCCTGCTTTCCTGCCGAAAACTAAATGTTAATATGAATATTTTTGTAGGTATTGAGGTCTGCTATGACCTAAAATATTTCTCTCTAATTACGAGACATCCCGTAAATAGATTGATATAGATATTTAATATTATTGACTGTTATTGCATTTCAAATGATCATAGATATAGTTAACCGTGAAATGGATGATTTTTAGCAATGCCCAATTTTTTTCCTGCATTTTCTCTTTGATGAAATGGTGTGGAGGTGTATATCCGATCTTATTTCTTCACCAAGATAGCTATACAGTCGGGGGTTGTTTAGTTAATGATAACTTAAAAAAAAATAAAAATAAATAAATTGAAAAATTCTTACGATGAAAAAAAAATTTGTTTTTATAGTATTTTCCCTTCGTGAATTTATAAATTAATTATATTAAGATACCTTAACTATAGAATAATAATTTACTAAAGAGCCTAAGTATAGAACATGGAAGAGTATACATAGCACAAATAGAATAAGAGTTGATAATTTTTACATATGACCTTTTTGTACTAATAGTAGTGATATATACTTAATAGGTATGTTTTCACTCGTAAAATGGAAGAGAGAGAAAATCCATAGGAAAAATTCAACTTGCCGTTTGTTCGGAGATAACGTGACCAATACTTTCCTTCTATCAGAACAAAACGCTTTAAGCTAGAAAATATAAAAATATGGGTGAAGTTCACATAACTTCGATATTTATGAAGGAAATCGAGACCAAGGCGAACTGATTGAACTTCAAAGGAAATAAACACAATCACAAATACGACGTTCTTTTTTCTACAAAGTGAAGAGTATAAATTACTTTAAATGTATTGGATATTACATGAAATCTAAGTAACGGCAGTAAGTGTTATGCCAGTAACGTTTGGAATCGACCAAACAATACAGTATCTATTAATTTTTTGAATAAAACCTAAAATTGTACAACCCATAATAATATTGTAATAACCTAAATCCCATTCCATATGATCAGTGCCTTCAACATTTCACAGCCATTATATTGTTAACAATTATTTATATTAATTCTGAGTATTTTATGGAATTCAATAAAATTGATAATAAGTAATTTCTATACTGTTAGTTGACCAAGTTTGGGTCAAATCGAATGCGCCGTTTTCAAATAACACATTTCCTGATCTGAAAGCGGGAGTATTTTTTTTGGGGGGGGGATTAGTAGATAGAATTTGATAAAATTGGTGCCTATTTCATTTTAAGTTTGCCAATTCCTAAATTCCTTCAAAATAGAACTTGCGGTTTTAGAGACATAGTCGTATCAAGAAAAACGCGTTTGGGCATATATAAGAGAAAAGAACGGATAGAATTCGATAAAATTGAACCTACATTATTTTTTCACAAATAACTACCTTCTCTCCAATTTTGAGCCAAATCGAACGAGCCATTTCTGAAATATTAGCATATCTACAAAAATGCGTTTTCGCGTGCGTAAGCGGAAGTACTATTTAGAATTTAATGAAATTGATATGGAACCATCTAGTCACCAATTTGCATAATCACTGCAAGTGTCATGAAAATCGGATGAACGATACTAGGTGATATGCCCGTCACATCGATTTGACTACAGACAGACACCGAACCAAATTTGATCCTTGATGTCTGAAGCGTGAAACGGGAGTGAAAATTTTCGATTCTGAGCACAAAATTATTTTTAACCTTTCGCCCGAATAGAATGCTTCCCTACCTTCGGTAGTGAGGAAGCAAAATAAACGCTATGATAGAAATCTATAGTATAAAAATATGAAAAGTTACTTTTTTTAAAGTTAAAACTTCTTTAGGCGCATTTTATATTTTTTTTTGTGGAGAGTTAATTAGAATTAGCCGTCAGATTTACGATGTGTAACGCTCAGGTAAAGTCGGCTGGATTGGACTAATTGATGTGTTTTTGCATATGGATTAAAATATATCAAAACCTGGAAATCTGACCTAGATACTTTTCTAGAGGAAAATGTTGATCATTTCCACCTCTTTATAATGAATTATTATTTATCATTTATTTTAAGTATTATTAATCTCGCCTTGTTGATGTTTTCACCTATATCGTGTGATATAAAGTACACGCCTTAGTTTTTAATTGTTTCGTTTGTTTGAGAAGCATAAAAAATACAGGATGACTCAGTACTTAATGACCAAACCCAGGTAGGTGATTCTAGGCTGAGTTTCCAACAAAGCATTACATTGATGTATTAACCAATTTCGAAAGGAAAAGGAATTAAGTCCAAATTTATCTTTTCTTAAGATGGCCACGTTTTCACGACCAAGAGAGCACGCAATTTGTTTGAAATTACAAAAAAAAAAAAGAAAAAAAATACAAAACGTAATCAAATAATTATTTTTGCCTATCAATAAAGCAATTGTATTTGACAAATATTCAATGAAATAAAATTCAAATATTACAAAATATAAAATAGTTAAAGAAATAAAATTAATTTTCTTATGGGGAGGTGAAGCCATTGACCGAGGGCCAAATATCTAAGCCCAACATTGGCTATATAGTAAACTAGACAAAATTTCCTTCAAATACAGTTAGAATTTGTCTTTGTTAAAGCTTTTTAAAGGGGACTTTTGATCAGCCAAACTGTGTTAAGTTGTGTTTTTCATTAAATCATGGATTATTTGTTTGACTGAGTTTGTACATTATTAACTGAGATATTTTGTGTTTCCACCAAGATCTTACAACGCGATTGTGGGAAGGAACTCAATTTAACAAGTTTTAAGAAGAAAGCTTTAGACGTTACATTAAAATCACTACTCAGGCGCTTTTAAACTGATAAAAAGTGTAGGAAATTATTGAAAATTTTATTAGATCACATAAAATATTTTTCTTACCTAATACCTACTGATGTAGAAAATTCAGAAGTGAACGTATTTAAATTTTTATTTATACTTTTTTTTATTTATTAAAAAATATTACAATCTGTCACAATTAAGGACATTTATAATAGTTTTCAGAGAGCACATTCATACTCTAATTATTTATACTTAAAAATAAAAAACTTACCGATGAAGTTGCGATAAATAAAGCCAACAGCACAAGCATCTTACCCCAGTCCATTAGGCAGGTTCAGCGATGAATATAATTATCTGTAAGAAAATGAATGAATGAAAAGGTGTTAATAAATAAAAAATACTAAGGTAACCATTTTATTTTTAATCAAAAGAAAAAAAAATACAACTTAAATAAATGAAACAAAAATATTTACTATCCTTATTAATAATTTAATTAAACTAGTATTTTTCCATTAAATGAATATTTTTTGTCAATATATTAATTTTTAACAATATATTGGAAATGTCTTCCATATTGAATTTTACGGTACGTGCTGCAGATAGTGTATCAATATTCAATCTTGATTTCTCACTTGTTCATTTTTAATCCTATCTTTTATGATTATCAATTGAAAAAAATATTTCAACCACTGCATTAGTTGCATATCGGTAAAACTATGCTTCCTAGCGATAATAATGACCTATGTAAAATTAAAGATGACAAAATTTACAATAGAGATATAGTTATAGAAAATCATTCTCGAGAGTAAAAAAATTCAAATACCCCGGCTCCACAATAACATCAATGAATGACAACGAGCAGAAATAGACCAGCGTATAACAAGCGCAAACAGAGCTTTCTTATCCCTCTTAAAGGTATTGAAATCCCGAAAAATCTTAAGAAATCTCAAACTAAGGGTGTACAATGCTCTGATAAAGCCAGTTCTAATATATGGCTGTGAGACTTGCACACTAGCCAGCACTCTTCTATAAAAAATTGTTGAAAGATTTGAAAAATAATCAT
The DNA here is from genome assembly GCA_928085145.1 of Nezara viridula. Taxonomy (NCBI): domain Eukaryota; kingdom Metazoa; phylum Arthropoda; class Insecta; order Hemiptera; family Pentatomidae; genus Nezara; species Nezara viridula. The sequence goes on along the minus strand of OV725077.1, from coordinate 226,645,738 downwards.
CTGTATGATAACCGGAGCTATTTGAAATCAGAGTACTAACACATGGATAAGAAAGATCAATAAAGAACTGGTTACAGAAACTGGTCAATCAATATCCCATGATAAGGAGGCACGAAGGTTAAGATAGACGGGGCATGTAGCTCGTAGCAATCCACCTGGAAGTCTCTTCGTAACAATGAATGCCTCGATAGAAAGTAAAAGACTAAGTGGAAGGCCAAAAAGCAGATGGATAGATAGAATCAACAAAGATGCAACAGAGCTGCGTGCAGATAAATGGAAATAAATAGCCCAAGGCAGGCAGAGATGGAGCAGGCTTGTTAAGACGGCAAAAAATCTACATAGCCTATAATGCCAACAGAAAAAAAAAATCTGGTGTGTCCACTCACACGAATTTCCTACCTATTTCAAAATAGTTTTTATATCTTTACATATGTTCATGAAGAAAAAAATTGAACTACATTTATTTTCCTGAAAATTGATCAAAGAAAAGATTTGAGTACGATTTATTTGATAAACTTAAGCAATGTAAACCGGCTTAAGGTAGATCAGTGTAAACATTTCAATACTCTCTAATATTGCTGATCAATAACATTTTGACATAGCTTAGTATTGTCAAACAATAATTTCTGTGATGCGGGCGACAGATTTTCTAACTTTCACTTAGTCATCTTTTTTCTCTCATTCGCTCCTTCCTGACACCAGGATATGAGCGAGTAATCTTACATAGGAAATTGAATAGCTGTAACTTCGTTAATAGTTGTCCAAAATGAACGATTTTTATATAGTTTTGTAGAGAATTTCATTAGCTTTTAAAAAACACAAGATCTCGACCTTCCGACCTTTACATTCCTTCTCACAGATCTGCCTCGTTCCAAAACTCCTTTATTAATTCCAAAACTCTGTTAGTTTTTGGAATTCCCTTCCTATCGCAATTCGACATTCTTCATCCCTATCTGCATTCAAAACCCTCCTATTCCAATTCCTGTCCCAAAAACAGTCAGATACCAGCTAACCTTTTATGTAAAATTACATTTTATTTATAATAACATATTCACATATAGCTCATAACTTAAATACTTATTATAGATTCGACTTTTTTTTTTTTTTTTTTCAACAGAAACACAGATTTTACTGTTAAGAAGAATTTACATTTATTTTTTTCTGTATTTTTTATTTTTTCTAAAAGGGTTTATTTATATTTTACCATTGTACATAGTTTTAAGTATCTGAGTATGGTTTCAAGAGTTTTGTATATAGATTTTTTTTTAATTTTGTATATAGTATGTATAACTAATATATATATATATATATTTACTGATTTATCTTTATACAAATTTTACTTTTTATGTTTGTTTTTATCTGGCCAGATATAAAATTTTAATTTCTGTAATTTTTTGTTATTCTGAAGGGACTTCGTCCCAGAATAAAATTATTTTTCTGTTCTATTCTATTATGTGCTGCTTTGCAGTCCCTGATTCCTGGTTTCAGTATTAAGATTTTTAAAAATGGTTAGTTATAGTGAAAGTATAAATTCTCCCTCCGATTCAGTATAAAAAATAATTATTTCATTAAAAGCCTTGAAGATTTTTATTTTTTTACAGCCTCACTTATTATTTCACTTGTTACCAATTAAGGATTTATTCTATTCAGTCGGCCCGACAACTCGATGTCGAGTCTTGGCCTCCTGTACCAGCTTACACCAATTGAATCCGTGAGTGGAGAAACCACTTCAGTCACAAATTTCAAGAGAGAAAAAAAACGTCATAACTCCACCAAATTTTCAAATATTTGATTTTTTTCCCTCTGTCATAACATGCATTTATATTGCTGTCATGAAAAAATTAGGGGCTCAGAAACGTATAGATCCGTCGGAAATTGGACCCGATTGCAATACTTTCCTTATCTAGTATCGGTAGGAAAGTAAAAAAGTTATATTTATTTGTTCGCAATCTTCTATAGTTTCTGAGATATCCGTATTTGTAATTCACTAACTACGAGAAAAAAAAAATAGCAAACATCTTTTATTTATTTCCCTCTAAGCGGTTAGGCATGTAGTGCGATATTTTATGTATAAATAATAAACCAGTGTGTAATAATTTGCAGCATTTTTATTATAGTTGATGTTAACCCTCCATGCCTCATATCGCAGATAATTTTGAAACGGGACATGGATATCGAACAAAAATAAAGTTTGGCCCTTAACTTTGTACCCCTACCTACACTGCCTGAGAATATACTTAGAATATACTCATAATATACTTAGAATATACTTAGACTATACTTACACAATAACAATACAGACTGATGCTTACATACAGATCGCTCGCTGCAAAATAATCTCATATTTCCTCTCCGCATTGTTTTGTCTTGTTGATAAACTGCATCCGCCAGATAACTCATTATAAATAGCTGTCTCTACATATTTAACAATTACAATAAATTTCTGCAAGCTATTGTCAGTATATCTTCTTACATTATATATAATGCGGTTGTATAAATCCATTTTCCTGTTATCAAGTGTGATGGATTTTGTTAAATTAGGTATTAAAACAAAGTAGTAACGAATCCCAATTTCGATACTTCAATCTCTTCAACAACTTAAATAAACGTAATAGTAATTAAACAATTCGCCCATAGCACAACTTTATTGCATAGTGCTCTACTTTGAACCGAAATTCTTGCCTGGCAAAATTAGACTATTAAAAAACGTTTTTGACTCGCTTTTTTAATTAAGCTAAACTTTAATGGACATATTTGTGAATTTCGGTCATATTTATCAATGGAAAAAATCAATACGACCATCAAAATAACACTAACCCTATTTATTATATCGACGGTAGGCAATAAAAACCTCGTAACTCAATCTGTTTTTGTAAACCACATAAATCCAGTTTCTGAGCTATACGTATATACCTACGTATATCTGTACTCTCTGTTCATTATTGGAATATACATTTGTATGTTTCACCAATAAGTGATTATGGATTGTAATGCTATTAGTTATTAGACTCTTTTTTACCCAATGTAAAGTTTACTAAAGTGGAGTTACTATATTTTTATTGGCTAATATCGATAGGTCAAAAGTTGTGACAATAATTGTAAGTGGATAATGTGATTTCACAAAAGGGGAAATTCATTTAATTATTCACAAGTTCAATTATCAAAAATGTTATCTGATTATATTTTTGGAATAAATCGATGATACATACAATACACAATTATTTAAATATGTATATGTATATGATCTAAAATTATTAAACTTCAGTAAATGTATTCAAAGTTATAAATATACATTTTACCCATTAAATATTATTATATTCCACTTCTTCAGGCTAAATATAGGAGATGAGCTCTATGCTAACCTTGGGCACTTCGGATGATATAGAAAGAAACTTTTTTATATTTAATAAATAAAAAATCTGATGCGCGCAACACACAACTTTCACTTACCGCTCAACTTTGAATAGAAATTATTTTCTGGCCAAGTTGGTATATTACAAAATTTTTGAATTGCATTTTTAACCGAGCTAAAACTAAAAGCATACAGCTAACAAATCATAAATACCATTAAAATAATATGAGTCCTAGTTATTATATCAACGGTTGATTATGGGTTGTACGATTATTAGTTATTAAAATGTTTTTTTTTTCATTGCAAAGTTTAATAAAATGTAATAAAAAGATTTGCATTGTCTGTCGTAGACAGGTCAAAAGTTGTCGCACTAATTGCAAGTGGATACTGTTAGAATATCACAAAGGAAAAATTCATCAAATTATTCACTAATTTTATCTTCTAAAAGATTAAATTAGAGATGATTTTTCGGAATAATCCGACGATAGATACCTAATTATTTAAATATAATATCAGATCTACAGTTATTAAATTACAGTAAATATATTTAAGGTTATAAACGTATCCATGAAATATTTTCATATTTCTCTTCTTCTTTCAGAAAAGTACAATAAAATAGTATCTTAAACAATGTCATTGCCTTAAGTCTGTGGATTTTAAATACTTTATCAAATTTAAAATATATTTTAAAAGTTTACATTTAGTTAGTTAATTTAATTTAATTTCCTTGAAAAGATGTGATTTACGTTAAATATTATTAGTTTTCAAAAGTTATTAATTATAATTTTTTCGCCATTCTCCGTTACCTTCTACAACTTTCTATATTAGAAATTGTTTTTTCTAAAATTCTCCGCTTTCCAACGATATACTATACGTATACTTTCTGTAGCGTATATTAACAGTAAGATGAATTTGTATATGATATGTAATAGTTATATAATAAGCTACATTTTAAAGAAAATTAAATACCTTAGGAACATGTAATTTCCAAATATGTTATCTTATAAGGAAAATGAACTCTTGAAGCGTTCCATTGGATGAATTCCATTCATTGAAAACATGTATTAAGGTTGAATATGTCAATTTTGATCTAATTGGATAATATTCACATTAAAGAAAAAAATCCCTCTTTCCGATCGCTAAATCTTCATAAATTCTTATCCAAAAGAATGTTCTGTATTCTTCTTAGATTTTTTTATCAATTATTTGTATTAAAAGGAATATTACATCATAGAAAAAATTCAAATTTCTTTTGAAATTCAATCAATAGCTCCTTCTGAAAAAGATTGTCTGAATTCGTTGGTCCGAAGTTAGTATGGCATTAAGTTAGGGCTGAGTCTTGCTTTAGGAGACTTCCAGAATTTGCCTCTTCATGAATATAGAAAGGCTTTCTGGACTCGGTGCTCTGTATAAATCCATGTATGTGCATATATCTTCCTCTGTATCTCTCAATTTGTATATGTAGGGCTGGATTATTGAACTTCTTATGTATAACTCTCAACCGTCACCTTTTTTAATAATTTTATAATTAAGCAAAAAAAATTAAATAATTTACCGAATCTAATAATTATTTTTTTAAAGGAAGGAGATGGTCCGGGAGGGCGGTCGTAAATAGTGGTAAAACTATTTCATTGAAAGCCGACGTTTCGATCCGACTTTAAAGGTCTTCTTCAGGGAGGTGTGTTCAGCTAGTCAGAGTTTCATTTACTTAGAAACTTAGAAACTCCTAGCTGAACACACATCCCTGAAAAAGAACTGCAAAGTCGGGTCGAAACGTCGGTTTCCAATAAAATAGTTTTACCAGTATTTAGCCTATTTATGACCGCCACCTCGGACCATATCCTTCATTTATAATGCAACGATCAACTTTTTTAAAAAACTATTTAACTATTTATTCAAGATATTTACAACTGTATTACAATATAAATGCATCAAGTAAATGTGTACACATGAATATAATCACTTGAAACGCTTGTTGAGAAACTACCCACAGGTAGCACCCTAATATGTCTATACAGACCATCTTCTTTTCAGAGGCCTCGGAGGGTTATCAGAAATCTAAGAGGAAGCAAGGTTAGAAACTAGAGGATTTGGATGGTTATGAAGTTTATTATGGAAGAATAGGTATCTGGATTGGGCCAAATCGTAAACATAAAGGTCATTATGGATTATTTTATTTATGAAAAAGTAAGTAGCATTGAGGATTTTACGAAGGATTTTGGATTGTTAGGATTGGATACGAGTGGAATTTGATGGTTTAGTGGAGCCCCATAGCTCAACTCCGTAAGTCCAAATAGGTCTTAGTATAGTCATGTATATTAGTCTTTTGTAATTAATTGGAAGCTTAGAGCTTTTATCTAGTAAGTGTTGGAGTAAGCGGAAAGGTCGAGCAGTTTCTTGTCGTTTAAGTCTTGTATGGGGGTTCCAAGTGAGACGTTTGCCCAGGTGGAGTCCAAGATATCGTATTTGTTCAACAGGAATAAGTGGGGGGTTATTAAAGGATACTGTAGGACAGGAAGTCATAGGTTTACGACGAAGGGTAAAGGTGATTTGTTGGGACTTATTGGAATTTATTTTTAATTAATTATTAATCCTCCAGTTTTGACACCATTCTTCAAGGTTTGTGATGTGTGATTGAAGAGTTTGGGATTCAATTGATGGATCATTAATTGAATCCCATATTCTGATAAGATACATGTGTCATCGGCATATGTGGTGATAACAGTGTTAGGATGGGTTGGGATATAAGCTGTATAAACTGTGTAAAGGATAGGACCAAGGATACTGGTGGTAATAATATTATTTTAAAAATCATTTAATTTAAATCAACTATAGGTGAAAAGCTAATATATACCTAATATATGTATATATATATATATATATATATATATATATATATATATATATATATATATATATATATATATATTGTAACGTTCCCTTTGTCAACATAAATCAAAACAAACGAGTTTCCTTTTTCAATATATTATTTATTTTACACATATAACATTAATCTCAGGTTGGGTTCTGACAACTGAACACTCATTCAACATTTAATAACTATAATTTACCAATTAATAAATACATATAAGAAACGAGATACATACATTAAGAAATTATACATATTGTTTTCAAAAACCTTTATTGTCCCAGTCTAAACTTTGTGGCTCTTTCTGTTTTCTCAGCTTGCTGGCTTCTCTCTTGACAGCTTGTCACATCTTCTCTTTTGGCCGCTAGCACCTTCCCTCTTGGCGGCCCGTCGCAGTCTCTGTCACATGAGCTTGCTTCCCCCACTTACTTCCCGTAGTTCATGTTCTTGCCACTTTCGCGCCACTATTTATATACCATGTAATGTTAACATTACATTTCTCCTCCATTCCAGTTTAAAAAAAAATAAAAATGGAAATTTAAAATTCGGTGCAATATTTACATTTTTTTTTTTTCATATAAAATAATAAATTTAACTTTTGACATTCACACTTTTTACAATAGATTTCCCAACCTGGTTATCAAACATTTACAATTTTATATACAAAATTATTGAATTATATACACTATATTACCTTAATCTACATACAGTAATTACATAACTTATTCATCTAATTTATGTACAGGAAAAGTAGATTGATATACAAATAATAAAATAAGCTAAATACAATATTTACCAAAAGAATTTTACCGTACAATTTCCATATCTTATGTATAGTTAACTTACAAATTAACTGTTTAAATTACTTATACAACATTCAAAAATATATATTATAGGAATAATCAGAGAGAAGACACTAATTAATTAAGACAATTTTTAACTTTCTTCTAAAATATGGATTTTACTTAGCAATATCCGGCCAAAACAACTTATTTAACTTTTATATATTAATCTATTATCCTATCTACCAACAATGTAATTAGACTACAATATATTTACAGCTAATTATTTACAAGTATCCAGAATGGTTAACCTGACGATGGTTTCGCCATTACCCTCTAGCTCGTCAACGGAAGGGACGCTAATTTAAAACCCTTTTTTATCCTCTGGATAGGATAGACTACCGTGCCTTAAAATAAGATTTTAACCGGCCTGCCCTAACATGGTTCAGAGCCATATGACCATTATATACCTCATCTTCTAGAATAACTAGGATGACTGGTAATCCATTACACTCAAAATTATACTTAGTAAGTCCATGGAACGACACTTCATATAATCCTGTTCTTTTCTTACTCCAGTTATCAAACTTTCCTAACTCATCTTTAAATCGTAGAGTTAACTTTTCTGGAATCAAAGGAACTTCTGCAATAAAATAATTACCATGCTTTTCTCTGCTGGATTTTACTCCTATGAACTCAATTTGAAACTTGAGAAGTTCTTTCTTAATATCTATAAAATTAACTGTATGAGTTTCTACTAGAAATTCTGTTGTCACTAATTTTTCTTCAAGGGTTTCTTCATCTTTTCTTAAGAGATTTTCTGATCCAATATCAAGTGAAGAATTAATTTTGTTAAGCTCTTCAGTAACAATTGCTTCTCATCACTTTCTGAGTGACCAAAAGTAGTTTTCTCAGCCAGTTTAGTTTCTTGAACTTCAGTTATATTTGCAATAATTTGGGTTTCTAGGTTATCACAATCTTGTTTCAAAATTTCCTGTTCATTATTATAACTTTTTTCATCCAGTGTAGTTTCTTGGACTCCAGTCATATTTGCAATCATTTGGGTTTGCTTGTTTTCAATCTCATGAAGAATAGTCATTATTTGTTGAAGCATACCACACACATCAGCACAACTGAAATTGTTGCTACTGCTTATATCTATTTTTTCACCCTCCATATTATTTTCACTAAACGAATTTATTTCATTTAATCCCAACAGACTTTCACTTCGGTTTTCACACTGTCTTTTTTCATCAAGTAGGCTTTGTACAACTGACTCTTCCTTATTTTCTACACTAACAACATTCCCATTAGATTTTCTAAGAATTATATTATTAAGATCTCTAACTTCTCTCTCTGCTTATTCTCCATATAAATTAAGAAATTATTAACAAAAAAATAAAATTAAATTTAACAAAGATTGCGTGTTCAGTTGTCGTGACTACGTACGTTTTTAAAAGCCACGCTAGTTGGAAGCCATATTGTGACGTACCGTAAAAGCCACGCTCGTTGGGCGCCATGTTGTAACGTTCCCTCTTGTCAGCATAAATCAAAACAACGAGATTACTTTTAGAATATATTATTTATTTTACACATATAACATTAATCTCAGGTTGGGTTCTGACAACTGAACACTCATTCAACATTTAATAACTATAATTTACCAATTAATAAATACATATAAGAAACGAGATACATACATTAAGAAATTATACATATTGTTTTCAAAAACCTTTATTGTCCCAGTCTAAACTTTGTGGCTCTTTCTGTTTTCTCAGCTTGCTGGCTTCTCTCTTGACAGCTTGTCACATCTTCTCTTTTGGCCGCTAGCACCTTCCCTCTTGGCGGCCCGTCGCAGTCTCTGTCACATGAGCTTGCTTCCCCCACTTACTTCCCGTAGTTCATGTTTCGCGCCACTATTTATATACCATGTAATGTTGACATTACAATATATATACCTATGTTAGTGAAACAGTTACTTTAGACATTTTCTTTATTATAACTTCCACTGACCTATACATAATATATATATCAAGAGAACTAATGGCATTTTAAAGCTGTTGCCTAAGGATGAAAACGAGAAATATATTGCGAAAAATATGGGACAAGTTTTCATGTCTTTGACTATTAAATTGTGCATCCAGTGAGTATCTTTACTTTAAAATTTGTAAAGTGATATGGTCGAAAACCACAGTAAACATATTATATTTGTAAAAATGTATAGAAGAAGAAGAAGAAGAAAAAGTCTTTTTATTTATCAAAATTACATAATATACATTACAAAATAATATTTTTGGATTTAAAACCGAAAATCAGAAGTGCTACATGGTCTGTAGACCGTCAGAGGAGTCCATGTTTTATAACAGAATTATATTTCAATCTATTTATATACAACTAATTAATAAGAACAATTATATTTACAAAGTAAAAGTTGTAAAAATATAATTACAAAAAGAGTGGTACCAAAATTCTCCAATTTATTAATTGTTAATTTCTCTGGTGAGCATTAATCTGTAGGAGAAAGTAGAGTTGCAGTAATTCAGTAATTCCATTTATTAAATCAATTACTTGATCCCGAGATAAATTCAGTTAGTATCGAGCAAGCAGCCTGGAAGTGATAGAGATCTTTTGTTTCGTTTGTATTACACATGCTGCAAATATTATTTGTTTGCTTGAAGTATTTATAATTAAGTTCAAAACATCTGCTCTAATTTTAGCTACCAATCTGATCACCTTCAATGAGCATTTGTCATCAATATAATTTACTGAAGTTAATTGAGGGTAAAAAGTGAAAGTTTTAGAATTCTGGACATTAATTACATATTGATTATATATGTCTTTCTGAATTTGAGTTCTTAGTAAATATAAATTATCTCGCCATAGTTTAACATCACAGTTGGATCGATTAAAGTTGGAATTTAATCCATGCAATTCTACCAGATTTAGGAAGTCCCTAAACCATGCCATTTCTTTTTTAATTATCTGTAGTGCTAATATTTTTGGATATCTATTTAGTGGAAGATTAAAAATTTTTATAATGTAATCAAAATGGAGTTTAATTCTGAAGATAAAGAACGGATCTATTTTAGTCCCAAAGTGAATAAAATGTGCTGGAGTATATTTTGGTAATTTAAATAACTTTTTTAAGAAAGAATCTTAGTAGTATTTCAGCGGATTCATAACATACCCGACCCCAGATTTGTGCTCCATAGCACATCACTGCCCTAATAACGGAATTAAATACTTGCAACTTTTTGGATAGAGCTATATCTTTGTTTTCCATAAACTGGCGCCAAATCAAATTCAAACCCATCTTGCCTTTTTCCAGTTTTTCTGCCAGGGGTTTGGACATTGAGGGAGTAAAAATGTATACATATTATTATAAATGGTTATGTAGCTTGGAATTGAGTTTTCTAAGAGCTCAAAGAATAAATGTTATACAGCATCAAATTTTGCCTAAACTGTGTAGCAACATTGTTTTTTTCCTAACCTTCCAAAACTTTTATTTAATAAATTACATATAGAAGTATAACAATACTATTATATACATATAATAAAGTCCTTCCACTGCCCGAAGGCATTTTAAGGATGGGGATAGGTAAGCCAACATTGTTAACGTAAGTTACACTTATATTCATAACCAATTTCCAGTCATCGGGAGATAACAAATTTCGAGAGGTGTAATAAAAATCTGTCAAACGCTTCCCTAGGTATCCCCTGTTAGTAATTTTGTTTTTAGCAAGTGCTTAAATTTTTCGAAATATATTTCTCATTTTGATCTCCAAGTTGGTGGTCCAGTATTTTTTAAATTAGTCGCCATTTTTGAAAGAAGTGGTTTTGGAATGGCAGACAAGGTTCATTTTGGTAAGGATAATATATGCTTTCCTAATTCACATTCAAACCTTTTCCAGCGATGAGTATCCTTTTCAGACCTCGGCTCCAGGGCCGATAGATTTCCAAAGAAGATCTCCATTACATGCTGGAATATACCCCGGAGCCTAGAAGGATCCCAGATCTTGGACAACCCCCCACTACCTGAGGTGGCCCCGGACAATGACAGGACGGGAGAGTGTGTGCCCGACAAACAGTCTGCGAGCCCCAGCCCTCCAAATTAAATGAACCCTCCGCCTAATCCAATTCACGTGTTTTCTTTCCACGTGTACTCTGACGTCATCACACTTAGGGTCTGCAAACAACCACCACAAATAGGACCCTCGGACCCTGCTACACGTAGGGGTTGGTCTTTCACGCCAAGATTCACAGGGTCTGTGTGTCTTGCATCGAATATGATGATAATGGATAATCGAATATGATAATGCTGTTGGATAATCAGAAATCAGTAAATTTTTGGAAAGTTTATTTTGTTTGCTTCCTCGCTACCGAAGGAAGCATTTTATTCGTGTGAGGGGTTAAAAAAATGTTTGTGCACAGATAGGAAAAAGATTTTTCCAATCGCGTATTACATTTCAGTAGTGTTGCCCAAATGCGAGACCGAGACGAGTCTTGGTCTTGCAAACGCAGTCTTAGTCATAGTCTTGGTCTTGTTCAAGAGTCTCGCAACAGTCTTGCAGTTACCTATTAGCTTATTACTATAAAGATATTACTGTAATTTTTTATATAGGAGAAACCTAACTACGCCCAAATGAAAAATTAGAGGAGTAAAATACAAAAGTATATTGGTGATACCAATTATTATTAACATATAGTAACTAAGATTGTCAAGTATTAGTAACTATTATGCCTTAATTTTTATTAAAAAAATTGATTTACCAGTACTGGTCTTGGTCTTGCAACAGTTAGGCGCCCTTGGTATTTGGAAAGTGCAAAACCTAGACCGATTTTGGGCAACACTACTTTTCAGCCATCAAGGATCGAATTTGGTTCGGTGTCTGCCTGTCTGTAGTCAAATCGATGTAAACGGCGTCATTCTAATACCGTTTAACCAATCTTCGTTAAATTATTAAGATTTGTGCGAGTTGGTATCTAGATGGACCCATATCAATTTTGTCAAATTCCATCCAGTACATTTGCTTACGCAAGCGCAAACGCATTTTTGTAGATATGTCAATATTTCAGATATTGCTCGTACGATTGGGCTCAAATTTGAATAAAAGGTATTGGTGAAAAAGTAATGTAATTAATTCTGTCCACTAATTGCTCTTATGTATGAGCAAACGTGTTTTTCTTAATACGTCTATATCTCTAAAAGCTCAATTTTGCTCAAATTTGGTGGAAAGTTAGAGATTAGTAAACAGATAATCAAGTACGTATGTATTTTCTCAAATTCTATTCACTAATCCAAAAAAAAAAAATACTTCCACTTTCAGATCAGGAAATACATTATTTTGTATTTGTATGTTATTCTTTTAAATTAAAATACAAAATACTTTGGATATTTTATATTTCAATTACTTTTCTCAAAACAATTTAAATACTTTTTAATTAAAATACAGCATATTTTAAAAGTATAAAATACTTGGTATTATAACATAATTTTAATTCAGGTTTGTATTGGATACACTATTGTCAAGTATAGTTTTCAAACAATGTCATATTTGTTTTATTGAGTTCATTGTACTTATTAATTATATTTATTCATTTTACTTGATTGTCGTTGCTTATATATTTCTTTACTTCCCTCCTTATATTGGGTATATATATATATATATATATATATATATATATATATATATATATCCCTTTAAACATAGAGGTTCTTATCGAGAGGTTTCAAAGTGTACTGAGAAGAATTGGACGTTCATTTAGGCCTAAAGGGTGGCTATTGCAGGAAGTATAAGATATATAACACAACTTAGAGGGTAGTTTTAGAGAGATAATTATCCACTACAGGCAATAACTGCTGTAAGGAAGGAGCAGCAGCAGTAATTGCAACAGCAGTTTTATCACTAAGAGCATTCCTCAGGGCCAACTGTAGCAGTGATGGATGTTGATAGCAGTCCAGCAGTCAACAGTCTCTCTTATCAACTGCCTTGTGGATAATTGGGGCGGCTCGTGATATGTGGTTAGCCGTCGTCCACTTCTTGCTCACCAGGGATTCTTCTCTCAGGTACTCTTCCTTCTTAGTCAAGAAATTTTCGTATGGGTAATTTAAGCCACCTTTGGAATAAGTTGAAAAAATATCCATGTGTCGATATTTAAAAAAAATATATATATATATATATATATATATATATATATATATATATATATATATATATATATATATATAGATTCCCCCCCTGGCATATATTTGTATCCATGTAACATTTAAATCGATTATTGAGATTTGATAACCGAAAACTATATTATTTCTGACGTGAAAGAAAAATTTAAAAAAGGTCGAACAGTGGTCTGTCCCAGAAAATCAAGTTGGACGAAAGTCAAAATATTGAGACCAAAATTTTTATGGGAAATGGCGTGAAACATGTGTTTATAAATCGGTGTAGTTAGGTAAAGAATAATTGGTGGAAACAAATACAAACAATATAAGTGAACATTAAGCATAAAGGGCCAGAGCAAAAAAATTATAAATTTATTTTTATTTTTTTTTTTTAATTTTATTTTATTGAGATTTACAACTGTATTGCATGGAAAATACAATAAGTAAATGTGACATTGGTAACATGACATGTTCACCATGAAGAGAAACTACCCATTGGTAGAACTCAAAATAAATTTCACACCTGAAATATAAGATTTTTTATAAAAAAAAAAAAATCGATTTGAAACATTAAAATTAAACTTTTCAAAATTTTCAAACTGAATTCATCAAATATTCCTGTTGAGTTATTAATTCAATAATTTTGCAGTTGAGTAGGAATTTGAAATGAAAGTCAGACGTTCAAATTAAAAAAACCTGTAACTTTTCGGAGACAACGGAGATCATTGTAATATTATAATAATATGCTCATTTTGTGAAATCAATTATTTTACTTATTCACTAAGCTCAATGAAATAGTTTTTTATTGGTATCATTTACAGATTTTTTTTTTCTTCAGTAAGTTATATTTCGATTTTACATTAAAATCGATTAATCTCTTTAAATATTGAGGCTTCATAAATCGATGTATCGATTGTTTGAGATTTGTCGAATTAATATTTCAACATATTACAAAACATCGAAACGTTATGCAGCGTTTGTCGTGAGGAACAAACCATTTCTTCTTATATAATTTTCAGCCCTGATGATGGCCTGAACTTCAGGTCGAAACGTCGGCATATGTAAAAATAAATATTATCATTTTTTTTGCCTTCTTTTTTGGCTGACCACCCCAACTATTCTTCTCTTCATTATCGACGACAGTCAACCATTTACCAATTATGAATTATATAATTTTCATTTATACCAATTTTTTTTGTAGAATTAAAAATAAACTAAATTTCAAAAATAAACAATATTTTATGCATCTACTAGCATTTCGGTTATCAAAGTCTCATTTTAATAAATGGATAAAAATATCTATATTACAAAATATCGAAACGATATGCCGGGCTTGTCGGGAGGAACGAACCATTTGTTCTTATCCAATTTTCATTTATACAAATTTTATTGCATGATTACTGTTTACTCTACTATGCCAATCCCTTCCAAGGCTGTCAGGGATATTGTCATAATAATTCTGCTTTAAGAGCTGGTGAAAATTTATTGCTGTGGACTGTAAAATTAGAGGAGTTAATGGATTAAAGAAGTGAATATTTAAAAATTGATTGCTATATTTTATTACATGTAATTTTATAAGGAGGTTAAATATAGGTGGGTTGGGATACTTGCATTTTCTGTTTTCTTCTAGTTGCCAGTCTTCTTGTTCATCTTCTCTCTCTTCCTTTCTTGGCCCCTTGCCGGCCGCTGTAGTGTTTTACTCCATGTTTAATAAATCAGTGGAATCACAAAATTTTCAACTGGCCAGTCTAGTCAATCTCTCACGGTACGTGAGCGTCTACGCTTCAACAATGGCGGCGTCACAACAACAACTGAGACATACATGCAGCATTTCCGAGATAACAGCTGTGATGTGCTTACTTGATTTGATTCAAATATAAAGTTTGATGTGTTCCCTAAACAATTACCAGTTCACTAAATTTCACAAATAAACAATGTGCTATGTATTGAACATAGCAAATAAGTTTTTAAAACTTAATATGGGCTGCGGATGACAAAGTAGAACGAAACCGACTCCTGACATCAAAAACAGCGTTAAGGGGGAGAGCAGGTAGATCAAGACCGACCTATATATACCTAGATGCTGGGGAAGGCTCAGAGTAACGGGTTAAGTAACTGGTTCTTTTTAGGGTGTTACCTGTTATTGTGAAGTTATAGGGTGAAGCTAAGAACCAATGAAAACCATTCTTGCCCCACCTGAATATTTCTGTAAAATCTCCCGAGAAGTAAGAAAGGAGGCTTATGTTGATTTCCAGCGTTGAGGTTAGGTCTTAGGTTTTTTTCTGGCTTGGGGACTGAAGCCTTGGCCCGATATAGACCATGAAGATCGGCCTCCTGGCAGGTTTGGTACCTGGGATTGACGAGATGATTTCGGATCAGTAGATGCTGCGATGAAACCTACTAACTACACCACTTACCAGACCATAATAGCTAAGTGGTGATTCCCAATCTTAATGTTATAATATTTCAAGGCAATAACTCTCACAACAGTCCTTCTGAAATCATACCTTCACAGTTAATTATTAAATTCATTGAATCACGTATTTAGTTTCTTGTAAATATAATTTGTATATATTCTTTATTAAACATACAAATAAATTAGGTATTTTATTAAAAATTGTTTTGATTCTGCCACTCATTTATGCCATGATGATCACAGGTAATGTAGGTAATTAGAAAGCATGATAAACACAAAACAAGCCTTTGAGAAAATAAATCCAATTAATTAATCATGGACTAAATTAATTACAGATCCAAATTTGTTTTACTATTTTTTTATTATTAATGTTTATTAAATAATTCTGGATAATTATTCAGTGGCACCTGGAATAAATTTAAACACCAAAACGTAGCAAATGTTTTATACATTTACTAGTATTTCGTTTATCAAAGTCTCATTTTAATAAATGGATAAAAATACCATCATTTAAACATTTTTTGCATCGTTCACGAAGTGTGACAGTTGCTCTCCTATGTTAATCAATTAGGAAGGCAGTAGGTACGTAAGTAAATTGGCTCAATTTCTTTAGTTTTCGTAAAAAAGTTTATTTATTTATAGAAGAAATTTAATGCAAATTAATATTCAAGTGGTTCATGCCAACGGATCGATGATTATGTATAACTTTACTCACTAGGTTTAAGGATTTTCTAGGGAGTTTCAAGCTAGGGAGTAAGTATTTAATATTGACGTTTAGTAAGGCAGTATTGAAGTTTATCAAAATGAATACGCTTAAATTTACAGAAGTGAACAGAAATATTTCCATACAACCTTCTTAATGAATACTCTTATTTATTAAAAAAGTATATTTACTATATGTATAATATTATATTCTTTGTTTTACAATTCGTTTAGTTAATTATGTTACACTGTATTATGCTATGCTAATTATCACTTGTAATGTTTATAAGTAATATAAAATTCCGAGTCTTTGTATAACTTATAATCAAATTAAAGTGTAAAATAAATTTAAATTAATATAAATTGTTGTATAACAAATTGTTAATTAAAAAATATAAAATTTTAATTAATGTTTACCTTTTTCCAAGTTTTCAGCTGTCTGCAAAAAACAGTTGAGTTCAGAAACAGCATAAGTCCGAACTAAATTTTTAATTTTCCTGAGCCTAATCTATGTCGAAATTAGGTAATTTTTTCATGACAGCAATATAAATGCATGTTGTGACAGAGGGAAAAAAATCAAATATTTGAAAATTTGGTGGAGTTTTGACGTTTTTTTTCTCTCTTGAAATTTGTGACTGAAGCGGTTTCTGCACTCACGGATTCAATTGGTGGAAGCTGGTACAGGAAGTCAAGACTCGACATCGAGTTGTCGGGCCGACTGAATAGAATAAATCCTTAATTGGTAACAAGTGAAATAATAAGTGAGGCTGTAAACAAAAAAAATCTTCAAGGCTTTTAATGAAACAATTATTTTTTATATTCAATGGGAGGGAGAATTTATAATTTCACTATAACTAACCATTTTTAAAAGTCTTAATACTGAAATCAGGAATCAGAGACTGCAAAGCAGCACATAATAGAATATAACAGAAAAATAATTTTACTCTGGGACGAAGTCCCTTCATAATAACAAAAAATTACAGAAATTAAAATTTTATATCTGGCCAGATAAAAACAAACATAAAAAGTTAAGATAAAGATAAATCAGTAATATATATATATATATATATATATATATATATATATATATATATATATATATATATATATATATATTAGTTATACATACTATATACAAAATAAAAAAAAAAATCTATATACAAAACTCTTGAAACCATACTAAGATACTTAAAACTATGTACAATGGTAAAATATAAATAAACCCTTTTAGAAAAAATAAAAAATAAATGCAAATTCTTCTTAACAGTAAAATCTGTGTTTCTGTTGAAAATAAAATAACGTCGAATCTATAATAAGTATTTAAGTTATGAGCTATATGTGAATATATTATTATAAACAATATGTAATTTTATATAAAAGGTTAGCTGGTATCTGACTGTTTTTGGGACAGGAATTGGAATAGGAGGGTTTTTAATGTAGATAGGGATGAAGAATGTCGAATTTTGATAGGAAGGGAATTCCAAAAACTAACAGAGTTTTGGAATTAATAAAGGAGTTATGGAACGAGGCAGATCTGTGAGAAGGAATGTAAAGGTCGGAAGGTTGAGATCTTGTGGAGAGGGAGTGAACTGAGGACTTGAATTGGAGAAGGTTGTAGGCGTAAGAAGGACGATGATTTCCCTATAAGGCCATAATCGTGGAATTTCCCTAACAAATAGAAAAAAAAAATATGTTAGTGGCTTCGGCTTGGACCATTCGGGTTCACCCAGGCTTAATAATACAAATAATAATGAGGAAAACTCTAAAATGGGAAACTTCCCAAATCTTCAAGTAAGTTATTGATTTAATGCCATCAAGTCTTCAAATATTTATCTCTGGAAGGAGAGAGGATGATACATTGCTGGCATTGACGTATGGACTTTGCAGGGGAGTGGAGATTAATATCTCCAGGATTAATTGAATATAATTTCAACTATGACTCAAAAATAACAAAACGTATCAATATAAATAGTAAGGTATTAATTTTTTTATGTATCAAGACTTATTTTTTTTAGGTCCGGAGTAATAGGGGCTGATTTTATATTAATTTGGTGTCCTGATTTCAAATATGATATTAGTTTTTACTTAGATGGTCAAATTTATAAGATATTCGTGACTTTCTCGAATATATCTTTGAACAGTCCCTTTTTATATTCCAGCAATAATCTGCTGTTGCACTCAAGTTGTTTGAAATTTTGGTTTATTATTTTCAATAATGAAACATTGTGATCGACCAAAAAATTCAAAAACATAACCCCCTCTCAAAATTTGAGGTTTCACGACGCGTAGAATTCAAAACACGAATAAAAATTTTTTTGTCCGTCCGCCGTCCGCGTATTTTCTCCGAAACTACCGATTTTTTTCAAATTTTGATATAAAATCAGAGGTCACCCGAGAATGATCCTTCTTCATCGACATTAATCTCCGCCTTTACCTTTCAATATGGCGGTCGAAAAACCTGCGTTGCTATAGACTGTAGCTTCTAAACGAATGTACAGATTTCAATGAAACTTCGCCAAAGTCATTTTCTCGACGCCCTTTAAATTTATTTATATAACATACTTCAACGAAAAGAAGCTGGAAAAAAAAGTTACGAGGGATGGTAAAATTAAATTCCGGATGACTCGAAAAGTTTTTACTTTTTTTGATATTGTAATAGGTTTACGAAATTTCCTAAAAAAAAAAAAAAAAATGCGTTAAAATCGACAATTAGGAGCAAAGATATGGTCTTCTGTTTTTTTTTTTTTTTTTTTGTGTTGTACTCCAAATGTTATATCCTTGGTTTGATTTTTAAATTTTAAATGTGTTACTGAACTAATGCTATTTTTTTTAGCATATTACTAATGGTTAAAGAAAAACAGTTTAGTCCAATAATTGGAATCACCTTTTGTTTTTTTTTTCTTTGTAACTCGGAAGGTAATGTTACTTTAGATGTATAATTGTTTGGAGATAATATACCATTGTGAAATAATTTGCAGCGTTTTTTAAGCTTATGGCTTACCGGTTCAATATGATTTTCTGCTTTTCGTTGGCCCAGAAAATGTCCGACAACTTCGTTGAGCCCCATTCATGGAATTTACGAAGTGTTGGTGCGTAATGAATTTTCTTTGTAATTTTTTCCTTACTCGTGTGAGGCTTTTTCTCTCGATAAACGCAAAGAATCTTCCGTTGTTATCAAAAGCCTTTACGGACATATTGATAAGGCTCAGGTTCACATAAAGTGAAAGAAGAAAATATGTTTTTTCTTTCGATTCGTTAATAACGTTATTTTCTCCAACGACAATGTCTCTCTCTCTAACCCAGTGGCATGTTTCGTCTCTGCTATACCAGAGGCACAAAAAAAAAATATATTTGGTGAGGCCATTTTGCTGTCCGGAGAGAAAGTTTACCATTTTTAAGTCCACACAAATTATCCACGATACCTTATTTTCTCCAAGACCAAAGCTATGGTGCCATATATTTCTTTCATTGTCGTGGACTGAGCAATTGGTATTAAAAAACACTCGTTTCAATCCTGTAGAAGCTTCGCTTTGAGCTATCACTGAATAAGGACTAATAATCTTGAAAATATTCTGGAAGACTCATTTTTTTCCGTTCTATAATATTGAGACAAGATGCAAGATTTTCTTTTTGAGAGGAGAATAATAACAGACCCTTTCACTTGTAGACAGATTAATCTCTGACGAGTTATTTAACTTATCCTCGTTGAAACGTTATGGAATTGTTAATATCCCCTCATAATCACTGTCGCCTCAATTAGTACCAGAAGGCTGATTGTAGGGACAAGACTGGTCCTTAGAAAGCTCTGGAAGCTGGTGAAATGCTTGGATTGGTACTTTCTTTGTGTGAGAGACCAGGTGTCTTGCAGAGACTAAATCATGATAAGTCCACTTGCTACGATTGATTTGATTAGTTCTAGTGTACTTACTTAACAGAAATAACATTCATCGAAATGGTTTTTGGGTTCTCTCCAAACTTTTGGAGATGGAAGGTATGTTTACTATTGTATTTGTCTGATCTTCATCAAATAGACGTAATAAGTAATACTTTTCCCTAAAATATACTTAAAAACCAACACTTTTATTTCATTTTAAGAGATACAACTTAATAAATATTAATAAGGAAGGAGATGGGCTGGGGTGGCGGTCATAAATAGACTAAGTAGTGGGAAAACTATTTTATTAAAAGCCAACCTTTCGACCCGAATTTATAGGTCTTCTTCAGGGCTAGAACAGATAATATACAAAAAGATATAGAGAATTGTGTAAGTCACACATATTTAGATACAAATTTATAAGCAATGTGAATTTTTTTTTTTAACTTTCTTTATTGAATATAAATACATTCTGCCACATTGAAGGGCATTAATATTAAGGCTACATGATTCATTCACACAACATGTACATACAATTAATATCAATAATAAAGAAAAAAAAATAAAAAAAAAATAAAAATAAGTAAATTGGTATGCCTGTGTACAAAAACAATTATGAAATAATAGATAAAAGCTAGATGAAATTAAAGTAAATAAATCACATTCACACCTATGTACAATATTTACATTCACCCAGGGGACTATGAGTCATGCCTTATTCCCCGACGTGGAGAGCTTTGTTGGATACAGACGGGAGCATCGACTATTGTTCGGAGGATTTTAGACTGGAAGGATTGAATGCGTTTGATGTTAGAAAGTTTTGCTGTCCCCCACCGTTCTATTCCGTAGGTCCAAATAGGTTTGAGGATTGTCTTGTAGATTAATAGTTTGTTGTCGACTGAGAGTTGAGATTTTCTATTCAATAGTCCATATAGTTGTCCGTATCGTCTGTTAAGTTGTTGTCTTTTAAGTCTGGTGTGTGGGTTCCATGTTAGTCTTTTGTCTAGAATAAAGCCAAGATACCGGACTGTGTCGGACAGAGGAAGTGGTATGGAGTTGAAGTAGACTGGTGGACAGGAATTGCGTCGAAGGGTAAAAGTAATATGTTTGGATTTGGATTCATTTACTTGGATTCGCCACTTATTACACCAGTGTTCAATAAGAGAGAGGTGACTTTGTAGGTTTAAGGATGCTATTTCAGGATCTGGATTGGAAGATAAGATGGCTGTGTCATCAGTGAATGTTGCCAGGAGTGTTTCAGGATGAGTAGGAATATTAGCGGTAAACAGAATGTAGAGGACGGGACCCAAGACGCTGCCTTGAGGCCCAAACCTCCCGCCTTGATTGAATGATAGTTGGAGGATTCTGTACCATCACGAACTTGAAAGGAGCGGTCAGAGAGGTAGGATCGGAGGATAAGATATAAGGAATGGGGTAGATGGGATTTGAGCTTGAAGAGCAGTCCGGCGTGCCATACCCGATCAAAAGCTTGCGCAATGTCCAGGAATGCCCCCGAACAGTACTCTTTGCTTTCTAGGGCTAAGGATATGTGGTCAACAAGTCGGAGTCCTTGTTGGACAGTGGAATGTTGGAAGTGAAATCCGAATTGGTGGGTTGGAAGGTTTTGAGATTCTATTATGGGTAGGATTCTTTTCAGTAGGATTTTTTCAAAAATTTTGGAAAGGATTGGGAGTAGGCTAATTGGTCTATATGATGATGTATTATTGGAAGGTTTGCCAGGTTTCAAGAAAAGGGCGATGGTGGAATGTTTCCATAAGAGACGAAAATTGGTAGTTCTTAGGATGCAGTTGTATATGTATGTGAGAAATATGATTGCTTTGGGTGGTAGTTGATGAAGGATCTGTGGTGTTAGAAGGTCGTATCCAGGAGATTTGCGGGAAGATAGTTTTTGTAAATGATATTTGACCTCAGATGGATGAACTGCTTTTGGTGGTAAAGATGGTGGAATTGGTGAAGAAAGGAATTCTTCTACTATTGTAGTGTGGGTTGGATTGGATTCGGGATGAGGAGTAAATGTACTGGAAAGGTGTTTGGCGAACTCCTCAGCTTTGTCTTCACCAGAGGCCGCCCAGGAGCCATCACCTCGACGGAGGGGATGGGAAATATTATGGGTTTTTAGGATTTTTTTTGGTGATATTCCAGAGGGAGTTGTCGTGAGCAGAGAGGGAGGCAAGGAAGGAGTTAAAGGATTGGGATTAAACAATGTGAATAGACTTATTCAAATTATAAACGGTAAGTACATTAAAATAATAGGAAAAATAAGTTGTATCAAGAATAAGCCAAGTAACAAGATTCTAAACTGAAGTAAATATATGGTAACAATTGTTGTAGTATAATATATAATATAATATATGCAATTGTTAATATACTTCTACAGATCTAAAGGAGAGATTGGAAGAAAAGGAAACAGGATTTAAAATGAAATAATGGTCATAAAGAGATGTGGAAAAAGAAAAGAAGAAATAATTAAATAAAATTAGAAGAATAAAAATAGGGACTTACAGGTGTGTCCCTGGTTGGGAAATGGTGAGGGAGTAAGTGGTAAAAGTAAAACAAAACCTGGAATACTACATTATCTAAAATTTGAAGATATGGATGGATACAAGGGAAAATACTATATCTATGAAATAATAAATTATAAATATAAACATATACATATAAAATAGAATTAAGAAATTATAGAAAGAAGTACAATGTGAATAAAAACAAAAATGAAAGAAGGAAAACGTACATAGAAGTAAAATGTAAATATAAAAATAAGAGACCATACATTGCAGAACTAATTTAGAAGTATTGAGAGGAAACAAATACTAATAATTATGATTATACTTAGATGTACATATATAAGAAAATTACATTTAAATATTGGATAATACTGGGACATAATGGTTAAAAAGTACAATGAATACAAAGTAAAAACGGATGATCGTACATTGATGTAGAATGTAAATATTTTTTTTTGCTTTAATTTTTTTATTCACACCTGTCATAGTGGTAATGACAACCAGTGAATGTGAGGTCGTTGGAAAAAATAATGTCATGAAAGGCATTACGAGGATCAGTTCCCAGTGGCACCTCACACGGCGTGATATCTACATTAGACGAGGAGGTCCCTCATCTAGCTCCTCTTCAGTCTCCTACAGACGTTACCTGGTATATTTGTAGTAGCATTTATAAGTGTATTAGGATGTCCTTGTAAGTTGTCATGGAATCGTTTGTAATGAGTTCGTATGTGTTCGTTAACAGTCGGCATATGGAGGTCAGTATGTAAGGTTATGTTGCTAACGTACCAAGGTGCTTTTGTAATTATTCTGAATGTTTTTGCTTGAAAGATTTGAAGTTTGTTTAAGTGAGTCTTTTTAGCAGTTCCAAGTATCTGTGATGCGTAAGTCCAAATAGGTTTTAGTAAGTAATTGTATGTATTCAATTTCTGTCTAAGTTTTAGTTTTGAATTTTTCGAAAGAAGTGAACTCTTAACCTTTGATTTAGCGTTTTTCATTTCTTGATTATATGTGGGCCCCACGTCATTTTTCGGTCAAATGTCAGACCAAGGTAGTAAACATTGTCTGTCTGTGGAATCTGTGTATTGTCAAGGAAAACTGGAGGGCATGTTTCATGTCGAAGCGTAAATGTGATGTGTTGTGATTTGTCTTGATTTAGTCGGATTTTCCAAATTTTGAACCAGTCATGTAATCTTGTTAAATACTTTTGTAGGGTCTGTGAGGCATATGTTGGATTTTTGTGTCTTGCTAAAATTGCTGTGTCGTCTGCATATGTCGCTGTTTAAATTTTGGGACTGCAAGGTATGTCATGGGTGTATGTGATATAGAGTAGTGGAGCGAGTACTGAACCTTGAGGTACTCCTGCTGAGATAGACCTGATGGAAGATAGTTCTGAGCCGTGTCGAACCGAGAAAAATCTAAAATTTAAAATAAAAAATAAAAGAGAGATCATACAAAGCGGGAATACATAAAAATGATGAACGATTAAATCAAATTAATTAATAAAAATTGAAAATAGATAAAAAATAATAAGATGTAATAAATAAATAATTATGTACTTACCGTTTATAATTGCAATACGTTTATACACATTATGGGTGATAAATATTCATGATGCAGCTTTTTTTTTAAATAGCTTTTAAAAAGCGTGGTTTGAGCACTGAGGTTGTTCAAGTCGAACCACACCCAGAAGATGACCCACATGTTTGGCTTGAAACGTTGCTATAAATAAAAAATTAATTTAAAAAAAAAAAAAGACTGTGTCCCGAATATTTATCACCCATGATATGTAAAACAGTCGGCTAACTTCCTTCAATTTATTCACATTGTTTATATTTTTTTATTTAAACATGAGGTAACTAACCCACAATCCTCTATAACGTTTTGTATCTTGTCGTTTCTGGCCCTGAAGAAGACCTACAAATTCGGGGGCAAAAGAGTTCTTTTAATAAAATAGTTTTGCTACTATTTAGTCTATTTATGACCACCATCTCGGACCATCTGTATATTATATCATACTCATCATCATATATTATATCATCATCATTATACTACAACAATTGTTACCATATGTTTACTTTATTCTGTTTATAAAACTTATTTTCTTAATATTTTAATGTACTTACCGTTTGTAATTTCAATAAGTCTATTCACATTATTTATAAATTTTTATCTAAATATGATGTAACTAGCACAATTCTCTATAACTTTTTATATCCTGCCCGTTCTAGGCCTGAAGAAGACCTGCAAAGTCGGGTCGAAAAATCGGCTTTTAATAAAATAGTTTTGCCACTATTTAGTATATTTATGACCGCAACCTCGGACCATCTCCTTCCTTAATAATACAACGGTCGACTGTTAAGTATTTAATAATAAATATTAATGTTAGGTTACATTGCCAGAGTACGATATAACGTGATATCATTTACCTATTATTGATTCAAATGATATTTTATTGGGCCTATATAAGAGTGTAAGTATAGTAGTGTAACACTGTTTAGTGATTTAGTGTTGCCGTATTTGTGGCGCTCCACTGGCCCAGATGCCCGTGGTTGTTTTGTTTATAATTTAAAATCATTATAAATAAGAATAAAATTCCTTCTGATATTTTCATTTTTCAGGTTATTTTAAATTATTTAAAACATTAGCTACAAAATTTTTATAGTCCCCTTTTCTAGGTTAGCCAGGACCATAAAAGAGGTAAGGAGATACGTTACCGTTTTTTTTTTTTTTTTTTCAGGAAATAGCAGCGAGGTAGAAATTAAAGAAGGTTACGACTGCCTCAGCCACTGCCTTTTATATTTAATATATACTATTATTACGTCAGCTGTTTTTTACTACCTCGCTCTCCTTACATCACTACTATATTTTTTAACCTCGCATCCCAAGAAAATCGATTCGAAATTTATTTTGTCTACTCTCATATTTTGTTATTATAATTTAAAATATATCAAATGCAAATACAATTAAAGTGTAGTTAATAAACTGATTTTTTCTTGTTTAACAGAAAATATTAATTGTTAATTATTTCTTCTAAATTTCGGTTTTTCATGTTTATTATTGAACCTATGTAATCGACTAGATTGTCGAACCCCTCAAATCTTGAAGTTTTATGTTTTACGAAACGTAGAATACGAAAATGAAATAAAGACATTTTGCTGGTGAACTCCTCAACTAATTGTTGTATTCTAGTCGGAAACGCAATTTCAAATGCTAAGGTATCTGCTTAATGCATGTCATAAGTCAGAAGAAAAACCTGACGTCGTACCATTTTTGATTTTCTATAACTATTTTTAACTGAAGTTTTTTTTATCACTAAATTTATCAAATCGTCAATAGGGCAAAGGTTAAAATAGGTCACTTAGGTTATGGTTAATCGCCAGGATCATCTGAGGTCTCATTGATAGTTCTTTCGTTTTCGAAGAATTCGGTCTCAAAAATAACTGTCATTAAGAATTTATTTACATTTTCCTGCACTTTACTATTTTTATTTATTTCGTTTCACTTGCAGATTTATAAATATTAAGGTTGTGGAAAAAAAAATCATTTAGATAAAGCGTTTAGAGCAAGTGGAAGCGATTTGAATGGGCATAAGAGGTTTACTCAGGTAGACGCTGTTTAAGCGGGTCGACGTGGTTGTTCATTATTTTGCCACCTGCCTAGTGATATAGAATTCGCTTAAGCCACTTCAACCCGCTTCCTCGGAATGAATTATTGTTTCTTTTACGGCTTGATCAGTTTTTTGAAGAGATACTACATTTCCGATAAAAAAAAATATCTCTTACCGAAAAGAGGATAATTTGGTACTTGGAAGGGTTTAAAAAGATAATAATACAATAGAGTAATTTAGAGATCGCAGTACAGTGGGTCGAAGCGCTGAAATCGGGGTAAAATTCGAAATTTATTTTATCCTCTTGAAGGCAGACTGTTTTAGCGACGTCGAGTGTATTGGAAATAATTATTTTTATTGTTTTTTTCTTTTTAACTATTTGTGATGATGAGGATAGGCATGAGGAAGGATAGTACCCAGCAGCACCTCTTCCTGGTCATTAGTTATTTTTTTGATTTAGGTGAGATCTCTCATCCAGCTCCTTTTTAATCTCCTCCTGATGGACATGCCAGTCGTAGCCATGTCGTTTATAAATCTGTTTGTGTGTCCGTGCAGTTTGAGATGAAAACGAGAGTAGAGAGTACGTATGTGTTGGTCTATAGTTGGTTATCGTAAGTCGTTACGCAAAGCTTTGTTGTTGACGTACCAGGGAGCTCCTGTTATAAGTAGTAAAATTTTGGATTGAAATGACTGTAGTTTTTGTAAGTGAGTCTTTTTTGCTGAACCGTAAATCTCAGAGGCGTGTGTCCAGATGGGTTTGAGTAGGTAAGTGTACGTATTCATTTTTTGTCGAAGTTTCAATTTCGATTTAGAAAAGAGTGGGTACAGTGTTTCCAGTCGGTTGTTTAAGGTCTGTCGTTTCATTTTGACGTGTGGGCGAAATAATTATTTAAAACAAATTTTTTCATGATAAAATTTAATAATGAAGTTATTATAGATCTTATTGGAAGAAAAAATTTGAATGGAATAAGATATCAATTCATAAGAAATCATAGCTGTAAGCAAAAGACAAATTCGAAAAAAATAAAATTATAGAATATAATAAGTACATTTTTTTTGCACTAACACTCGATTAGAATAAAAGGGTTTAATAAAATTGGTCCTTTTAGAATTATTTATATTTTTTTTTGTTACAATAAATTAGGCCAGACTTACTATAATAATAAATTAGATCTTTTATTATTACGCATCAATTTAAAGTTTCGACCATACTAAGGGTCATTTTCAAAACTTGATGAGTCCTCCTAATATGTTCATCCTTAATGTTCTAATTAATAATTTCAGTGAACATTACTTGTAAATTTTTATAGATGTTTCGCCTACGTCATTTCAGGATTTACTAAATTTAGGTATATTTGATATCGGCTCCTTTAATTTCAGTCTCATATTATCACTGAGATGGTAACAATTTTGGTTTATCTTTTTCGAACAATTTTGGTTTATCTTTTCTTTGGTTTATATATTTTTTATAATAATTAACCTCTGTAACTGACCCAGAAAAAAAATTAATTGCACCCTCAGAATTTGAGATTTTACGTTTCAGAAACATAGAATCCGAAAATCAATTTTTAAAAAATCCGCCCGTCTGACATAGGCCGTCCGCGGCTTTTTTCCGTGTCTATTGTTTTGAGATTTAGTATCAATGTCAAAGAGCATCTGAGGATCAACCTCGGAGTAAGCAATTACCACCCAACCTTTACTTTCAAGATGGCGATCGAAAAACCTGCTTCGCTGCAGACTGTAGCACTAAAGGGATATACTGATTTTAATGAAACTTGACTAAAATCTTCTACTCGAAGCACTTGAAATTTATTTAGAAAAAAATACTTCACCAAAATGTACTTTCCTTTCAAAATGGAGGCCGAACAACCTCTACCGAATAGACTCTAGAGCCTAAACAGACGTACCGAAATCCACGAAACTTGGCTAAAATCTCACCACTTGAATTGAATTTGAAGCCCTTTAGATGTATTTATATAACATACTTCACCGAAAAGGAGCTGAAAAAAATGTTATGAGAGGTGATATAATTAGAATTTCAAATAACTCAAAAGTATACATTTTTTTGTTATTTTTATAATGAATTGCTTCAAATGTATTTAAATTTCCTAAGATCGACTTCGTATCGATTTATTTAAAATATTTTGGATTTATTAGATATAGATGTACACTATTATGTTTTCGGAGGAATAGTAAAAAAATAACTAACGACTTTAATTCCAGTCGATTACATATCGAATTTCTTCAATGTAATAGCCTATTATAATATTATCTGTTTAATTTTATATGAAAATATTATTAGATTTAGGATTAGGACCGACAATCTATTATTAAACCTCGTAGACTAATAATCGACCTAGAAATAATAGAGAAGGATTTTCTGATTTTTCAGTAACGTTTTTTCTTAATTAATTTTTCTTCTCTAGTTTGAAAGTTTGCCAACAAACATCTCGTTAAAAAGGAACATAATCAAATAATTAAGAAAGAGTTTATATTTTTGACAGGGTTCTCAATAAATTTCAGCTAATACGTTGGCTTAATACGATAATATATATTAATGCATAGCAGGTAATTAATAATTAATTAGCTGTGAGTAAGACCTTTGACCTTTCGAATGGAGACCTTAATGTACTTTCCTGAATAGGCTCGTTAGGGTGAAATGGCTTCGGTTCGATTTAGGCTCGTGGTTGATTATAAAACCTTTGTTGACTTTTCCAATTGTTTATCTAATTTGAAAATTTCAATTAATGTAAATTTATTAATTGATTTATTGTAATAAAATTAAATAAATTGATGGAAAATGCCTAAGAAAATCTAATGTTACCTAATTTATTTTAAAACCATAGACACATAATAAAACTTTTTTTAATTTATTTTTTTATTTCTTTGTGACATTTACAACTGTATTACCTAAATACATCAAGTAAATTTGGACATGATTGATATAATGACATGAATACACTTGCTGAGTAACTACCCAATGGTAGCACTCTAATGATATGACTACATTAGGAGATCACGGGGCCATCTTCTTTTCAGACGCCTCGGAGGGTTATCAGGAATTGAAGAGGAAGCAAGGTTAGAAACGAGAGGGTTGGGATGATTCTGAAGTTTATTATGGAAGGATAGGTATCTGGATTGGGCCAGATCTGAAATATAAGGAACATTAAGATCTTATGCATAATTTTATTAGTGACAAAGTAAGAAGCATTGAGGATTTTATGAAGGATTTTGGATTGTAAGGATTGGATGCGAGAGGAATTCGATGGTTAAGTGGAGCCCCATAGCTCAACTCCGTAAGTCCAAATAGGTCTTATTATAGTCAAGTATATGAGTCTGTTGTAATTAATGGGAAGTTTAGAGCGTTTGTCTAGTAAGTGCTGAAGTAATCGGAAATGTCGAGCGGTTTCTTGTCGTTTCAGTCTAGTATGAGGATTCCAAGTTAGTCGTTTGTCCAGGTGGAGTCCTAGGTATCGGATTTGCTCAACAGGGATAAGTGGAGTATTGTTAAAGGAAACTGTAGGACAGGACGTCATTGGTTTACGACGAAGGGTAAAGGTAATTTGGTGGGATTTATTGGAGTTTATTTTAATTCTCCAGTTTTGACACAATTCTTCTAGATTTATGATGTGTGATTGAAGCATTTCGGATGCAATTGCTGGATCATTGTTTACTGATAGGATACATGTGTCATCGGCATATTTGGTGAAGACAGTGTTGTGACAGGTAGGGATGGCAGCTGTATAAACTGTATAGAGGATAGGACCTAGGATACTACCTTGAGGAACACCAGCAGGCTGGGAAAAAAGGGATGAAGAGGCGTTATTGTGATTTACTTCAATGTATCTATCAGTAAGGTAGGAACGGATAATGAGGAAGTATGTAGGTGGTAGGAATTTTCGGAGTTTGTACAGCAGTCCCGGGTGCCAAACTCTATCAAACGCCTGTTCAACGTCGAGAAAGACTCCCGTACAGTACATTCCGCTCTCCAATGTAGAGAACACCACGTCTACCACACGATAACATTGCTGTATAGTGGAATGGGAAGTTTGGAAACCAAATTGGTGATCTGGGATTATGTGTTTAGAATTTAGGATAGGGTACAGGCGTTTTAAGATGAGTTTTTCTAGGATTTTGCCAATAATGGGTAAAACAGAGATAAGACATAATAAAAAAAAAATAATAAAAAAAAATAAAACTAAATAACAATCAAAATAAGATGTTATTGGTGCAAAACGAATCTATTCTAGCTGGTAATTCTTAGGGAATCCAATTAATTCAAGGTAATTTCGAAATGATTCAGGCTGTGTTTTGTTTAAATATTTTAATTTATGAATGGTAAGGAATGTTATGTGTTTATTTACTTTTACTTCATATTTTACAATTTATGAGTACAATACATACAATGTATTAGGAAATGTACTGGTATGAACACCATTGTATTTAGTCCACGCAACATTTAGCATAAATACTCATTTATCATTATTTTATAATTGGTGGTTATTTTGTTATCCATTTGAAATGACAGATTAAGTCAATTAAGTAGAACCCGAAAGCCGGCACTGCTCCAAGGAACTTAAAGGACCTGCAAGCTGAGAAGTGCTCATTATCTTAACTCCTTCTTCCTTAAAAACATCATCTCTAGTGGTCTTAAGATACTTAGTTGTGTCCTTATTAATAACCAAGCTAAGATCGAATTCTTCATTGAACTCATCGGCATATATCATATGCGGGCTTAAGCATTTGTTGGGAGTTTTTTTTTTTCTCTTGCTATGATGTAAAACACTACTGATTTATAAATATTGTCATTACCAGACCCATTTGTACATTGAGGATTTCATAGAATTCCTGTAATCTTCTACGCTTAACGAAATTCTACACTGTTATATGTGTGCATTGAAACAAAAAGGGCCCATGTCGAAAACTTTGAAAAGTGAAAATGAAATGATTTTATTCTGGGAGTGAAGTTCCCAAAGAATGATAACTGAGTTAGAAAATTATACCCATTTGTCTGACTTGAAGAAATACAAAAAGGTATTTATCAATTACTGTTAATTTCAATTGGAATATAAAGTTGATTAAATTATTCAGTTTACACAGAAACAAGTAAATTTTACATGGTTTACATTTATAATGCACGTTTCTTCAGAGTAGAACTGCAGTGGGCAGTGTTGAAGTTGGAAGTATTCAGCTCAGTGACGGGCGGAGTCAGACTGTCTATTGTCAATTCTAACGCCTTAAGACTTGAACCTAGAACTTGTTTATAGCTAGATCGAAAACAATTTAAGTATAAACTATTGACCTATTGATCATAAACAAAATAAGCTAGGGGCCTAAGAATATACATATATAATTATTAATTGTTTTCATTTTATGAGACAAACAAAATAATAATTAACCAAATATTGTTCAAAATATAAAATAAATTAACGCTGTGGCGTTAACAAGTTCATCACTCCCAATTATTAGCTATAGAAGCAGACTCATAAAGGAATAAAATGAACCGACTTAATCTTTTATACACTTTCTCATTTTTCAAAATTTTGAACAATGGTTCCTTTTGTTTCGAGATAAAGATATTTATCGAACACATAACAATCTATATCATTATGTTCATTTCGTTGATATCATTGTGTCTATTAAAATGTAATTATTTTAATAACCATTTTTTTAAAACATTAATTTAGGCAATTATCCAGTAGAATGGGAGTATCATATTCTCCCATAGTATTTTATCTTGTTCAAAGTTTCTTTCGGAAAGGTAAGCTAAGAAGAAAGATTTAGTTTAAGCGGGATAAAATTGATTCGAATCTTAAAAGGGATGGAAAGAAACTTTGAGAAAGAAACTTTTCGTAGTCAAATAAAGAAAAAAAAACTTTTAAATTGAGATCATTATACACCAAGCACTTAGGTACATTTTAAAAACCTTAACTTTTCACCTAAAACCAAAGTTTCAAGATAGTCTGAAATATATCTTCTATAATGGATTCATGATATCTTCAACTATAAGTATATTTTATACAACAGTTTTTATTGATAAATTATTGAGTTGTCCTGAAAATAATGCAGGATTTTGGTTTAAAAAGAAAGATTTACAACTGTTTTATTTAATCAAAATATTCTTCACTACTACCAATACATTTCTGCAAACGTATTGGCAACTTTCCTTTTCATTCGGAATAGAATTTCCCATATTTAGAATTGATATAATCAAAAAAAAAATTTCTAATTCCCTTTGTCCATTAATTTTTTCGTTATGTAACTAGTGGTCCAGTTGTCTAAAAAAATGATAATTCGTAATCGAGAGGTCCAGAGAGTAAGGTGGATGATGCAGAGTTTCATATCTAAGCAGCTCCAAGAGTTTCATATCCAAGCAGCTCCAACAGTTTCATATCCAAGCAGCTCCAACAGTTTCATATCCAAGCAGCTCCAACAGTTTCATATCCAAGCAGCTCCAACAGTTTCATATCCAAGCAGCTCCAACAGTTTCATGCAACAAAATGGACCCTTAAGATTGACCAGAGATGGCTTTATAATTGACAATTTATGATGTATTACATTAATTTGGTTACAATACGGTTCGGCATCGATAGTTTCTTCAGGATTTAAGAAGCTGTAGTGTATCGAACCACATGAAGTCCACCAACCAGTAACCATAACCTTTTTTTGATGAGTTGGGGGCTTTAGAAAATGTTGTGCTCCTTCTCTTTTGTCGAGCCATAGTCCAGAACGCCTACTGGTTAGTGTTGCCCAAAATCGGTCTTGGTCTTGCACTTTGCAAGACCAAGACCAAGGCCACTTAACTGTTGCAAGACCAAGACTAGGACTTGTAAAAAAAATTGATTTTTTAAATAAAAATTAAGGCAAAATAGTTACTAATACTTGTTAATTTTAGTTACTATATGTAAATAATTGGTATAACCAATATACTTTTGCATTTAACTCTTCTAATTTTTCATTCGGGCTTAGTTAGATTTCTCCTATCTAAAAAATTACAGTAATATCTCTATAGTAATAAGCTAAAAAGAAACTGCAAGACTGTTCCAAGATTCTTGCGCAAAACCAAGACCAAGACTCGTCTCTGTTACCCGGTAGGCCAGACCCCCTTACCGTGCACCTCCCCCCCCCCCACATCCCTATAAATTGCATATCGTTGTGTTCCTTGTGACAATTTATTAAAAAAAAGCCAATGTTCCCACGAAAAAAAGTGAACGAACTGCCCCAAAATGGCGTCCAAACATGGCGGATTGACGACTTTGACTTTAGTTAGTTTTTTTGTTACTGAGAATCAGGATTTGGCTTAATTTCATTATAATTGGTCTTTTATTAAAGCTGGATATTCAGAGAATAATAAAACATGAAAAAATATTAAAAACTAATTGGCTTAGGCATAAAAAAAAATCGGTAAAGTCAATTTAACCTGCTTCAAAGTGAAGATAGTCCCAACATGCATCTTCAATAGCAATCTAAAATAAAATGGTTTTCATTATTATAAACCTCATTTACTTCCTCCAGACCTGCTTGCCAATTGCTTAGAACAAATCTTTCTTGCTGATAAAGTGGTCTTCACCATAATAAACCTGCTTAATATCATCCAAACTCATCAAGCATTTTGACCCTCTTTTAGCAGCATCTTGAAATATTCTGTTCATCTGTCTACTATATATTCGTTTAGCCATATACCGGATACTGATCCTTGTTTTCTTTTCCGAAATTTTGCCACTGTCGTTCACTTAATGTATTTTTCCAATGTTTGGGTTCAATTTCGCGTTTTCCCTCATTTTGAGACCAAATACTAACAATCAGTTCCAGTTACCTAGAAGAACTTATAGCTTCGCCCTTTTCATATTCCTTTGATGCAGAGAGAATAATGCATTTAATATTAAAATTTCGTATTTATTGTGATATGGTCCAACTTCCGAAAAAAATAAAGGAAATATAAATGATTTTTGTAATAGTGATATATGAATTTTACTAAACGATCATCACCTATTCATTAAAAGTAGTTCAAATTAGGTATATATTATTTTAGTTTATAAAACAGGTATTAATATGACTCATTTCCGAGGAAGTATATACAATTTAAATTACCTCTAAGAATCAGTAAATATATAAAACAAAATATTAAATTGCAAATATTAAATAAAAAATTCAAGATATTCTGCAAAGTATTTTTGAATTTAGTTTTATTATTATAATTATATAATTTTTATAATAGAGGCCTTCTTAAGCGACCTCCGCATAGAATAAATGAAGTTAGATTTTAAAAAAAAATAATGATAAACAAAAACAAAAACAAAAATAATAAATTAAAAAAAAATAATTTTTTACAATTAAATTATTGTATTAATATTTGTTCGTTAATATAATCAATATAATATAACAAAAACGTTATTATAGCACTATAACTAAGGCATATATGAGTACTGAGAGGTGAGGTAGAGGCCTGTAGGTACCCACGCCAGTAGCGCTTTTCTGCCGCTTAAGTACATTTTCTACGGAACTACATCAAATATTTTAAAAAGTAATCTGTGTTTTAGAAAGAGAAATGTATTCTCCAGATGTTTTATTTAATCACGTTTTGCATTACTGTTTACCGTTTAATTACAAACGACGCTTGATTTTCAACTTGAATATTTTTTTGTAAAAAAAATTGACTTTACCGATTTTTTTTTATGCCTAAGCCAATTAGTTTTTAATATTTTTTCATGTTTTATTATTCTCTGAATATCCAGCTTTAATAAAAGACCAACTATAATGAAATTAAGCCAAATGCTGATTCTCAGTAACAAAAAAACTAACTAAAGTCAAAGTCGTCAATCCGCCATGTTTGGACGCCATTTTGGGGCAGTTCGTTCACTTTTTTTCGTGGGAACATTGGCTTTTTTTTAATAAATTGTCACAAGGAACACAACGATATGCAATTTATAGGGATGTGGGGGGGGGGAGTGCACGGTAAGGGGGTCTGGCCCACAGACTATGCCTCGCATTTGGGCAACACTACTACTGGTATCGTAATGTATTCGCTTTTCATCACAAGTAATTCTTATGGACAGAGAAGGATCGTTTTCGTTTCGGCAACGAAGTGTTACTCAAACTTAATAAAGTTCTTTTTTTTTTTTTTTTTTTTTTTTTTTTTTTTTTTTTTTTTTTTTTTTTTTTTTTTTTTTTTTTTTTTTTTTGGCGGTTGTTTAATGTGTGTGGAACCCAGCTTTCAAGCTATTTTACCTATTACCTTATCATTTCTTCAGTGAAATGCTACAGAGGTAAACAAAAGAGGATCAACAAGTGAATAATGAATAATCCAGTAAACGTAAACAGTTTGTTATATAGAGGGGTATTTTAATGAAAACTCTAAATTCTGCACTATTTGCAGAACAACCTAATATGATACAGTCAATTTATGCTGTATTCAGATTCGTCTTAAATCATACTTATTCTATTTTCTCATTTTTAAAATAATTTTACCCCTTAAATA
Organism: Nezara viridula; assembly: GCA_928085145.1. NCBI lineage: Eukaryota > Metazoa > Arthropoda > Insecta > Hemiptera > Pentatomidae > Nezara > Nezara viridula. The sequence goes on along the minus strand of OV725077.1, from coordinate 226,609,973 downwards.
ACTGAATTTTGTATTTAATGAGAAGTCTAAGTGGAAGTGCATTTTTTTATCAGTTTTAAGACCGTTAGAACTGGAATATGAGGATTTCGGGCATATATAATATTCTCCTCTTTCGTTACATTTTAGACCCTGAGCTACAATTATGCATGTAGAGTTGTTTTCTAATGAAATGGCATTAAACTTTCATCAAATTAAGAAAATTTCAGGATGCCAGAGCGGTTAGAGGAAGAAACTTCATACACGTTTAGAAAAATAAACGAGAAAAGACAACTTAAGTGGGATGATCACATCTCCAGAATAGGATAATATTGCATGCCCCTAGTTTCTAAGAACACGGACCAACAGGTGAAAGATCTAAGGCTTTTAGATCTGCTTGCCTCTACCCTTAGGTGTAGACCTCGACTGTCTTACGAAGACCACATATTCATGCTGAGAGGACCAAGAAGGAAGTCGATAGGAGATAATAGGACATTCACGAGAGATCGGGATTCTTGGTTGTGATAGCAAGATACACCTTCACGCCTCTCAGCGTGGAGGAGGGAGGAAAATAAGGAAAAGAGAAGAACTTTTTTACTTCCCATAGCTTTCATTCCTATTATCCCCGTTCACTCTCCACGTTTTTTTTAAATTTCCACAATTATTGTGGGCGAGGTGACCGGACGGGCTAACGTGTGTTCTTATCCGAAAAGAAACCTGTGAAAAAAAATATACATATATAAGAAACACCGTCTTTAAGATCATTTATCGTCTTATTTTCAAAATTTAAGATCATTTATCGTTCTATTTTCAAAATTGGTTGTTCCGTGTATTCCAAATTTCTCTCCACTCAAAAATTTGTAAACTGCATCTCTATGCTCTTTTCAAATATATTGATGTCGAAAGGATTGCAATATCCTAGATACAAAATCTTCCGAAAATTTCTCATAACTTTCTTATCTACTACTTTCCATGTCTTCCAATGTATGATACTTAATGCTATGAAATAAGTTAAAAATGTACTATCTAGTGTCTGATGTATTGTAAATATTTTATGAGTGGCATTCATTTATTCTATTTACTGACGATATTCAATAAGATATTTTTGTGTTTAAAGTGTATTCTAGCACTCTTGCTCAATCTCCACTGGGTTTAGCCCTAGTTACGCGGTTGAGAGAGGAGTGCAGGGAACTCCTGGAGTCATACTTTTCCCTCCACAGTTGGAGAGACAAGTCTGGTTTGGAGTTGTCTCTCCAAATTATAAATATTGTATATAGGTGTGTATGTGTTCTTTTTATTTATTTATTTTTAGGTTATTTTATTCTTTTTTATTGTATATATATTATTTTTCTGTATAATTTATTTTATTTATTATACATAGAGTGTGAATGTGATCTGTGAACTCTAGTATGAATGTCCTAGAGACAGATTGTAATATTTTTCAATAAATAAGTTTAAAAAAAAGAAAAAAAAGTGTATTCTATTGCCCAGAAACGAATATTTCAGCGTTTTGTTCATTTTACCTATGTGAAAAGAAAAAAAAAATAAGAAATACCATTTTTAAGATCATTTATCGTTTTATTTTCAAAATTTAAGATCATTTATCGTTTTATCTTCAAAATTGCTTGTTCCGTGTATTCCAAATTTGTCTCCATTCGTAACCTGCATCTCTATGCTCTTATCAAATGTATTAATGTCTAAAGAATGCAATATCCTAGATACAAAATTATTAGTGTTTTGTTTATAACCTTTTCCAAACGATGACTTATCAATAACTATGTTTATTAATTAAAATTCCAGAAAACAAAAGAAAAATAAATTGAATGTTAGAAGATAATGGGATTTTGCTCCTTCTTAGATATGAAGCACTGATATATGAGACAATGGATTTAAACTAAGCACGAGTTCGCGTCCAGATGGCGGGTTTTTTTTTTAAATCCCCGCCCATACCCCCTGGCCCGGGAAAACCACGTATGCCTTAAAGGCGAGGACCCAAACAATAAAAAAATCCCACAATTAGCACATCACATATTTAACCCACACGTCTTCGCAAGTGTCTTGAGGGAACTTTTCATACCAAAATTCGATAAGTGGGATCGCTTGTCCAAAAGGATCGATTACTGATAGTTTTGACGGTTGAATTATCTTTTTGAGTCAGGTTAGTAGCCAGGGAAGAATTGAACTTTATCTTGGAAGCAGTTGATTGTCTTTGTATGAAGTTCTAGTGATGATTTTAGTGCTTGCTCTTTTGAGTATTAGAGTTGTGTTAATTTTGAAGGAAATATTTTGGTAGGAGAAAATGCTTCTCCCGGAGAAGATTGAAACATTTAAGGGCCATCATCAATCAGCATAGCTTGGGAAATTTTAGTTGGTAGCTTATATTTACACCAAATCTCACATAAAATTACTAAATTACACTGAATTACCTCCGCCACCTATTTCCATTTGAAACTCGTGAATTCTGATCACTTCCTTAATATTTCTCCACTTTGACTATTGGTGTACGATATATGTGGGGATCTCTGGGGATCTGGAGGCGAAATTAAATAATAATAATAATAATAATAATAATAAGGCTTAGCGAACCCGAAGGTTCGATGCCGACACCACCAACCGCTTGTTACACACCTCCCTCCACCGTTCGCCGTCCAAACCCAGTCCCTTCAGATCGGCTTTAATGCAATCTTCCCACCTTCGCTTCGGTCTACCCCTCGGACGCTTACCATTCGGCACAGCAAATGTTAACCTTTTAGGAATTCTCTCGTTACTAAGCCCAACAACTTTACAAGCCCATTTGATTCGCCGCGATGAAATTACCTCAATTATATTACCCGGATACAGCTCACACAATTCGGCGTTGTGTAACCGTCTGAACTCTCCGGTTAACTCATCCTTCTTCGGTCCGAATATTCTACGCAATACTTTATTTTCAAAACCCTTAAGACGCTGCTCATCCCTTCATGTAAGCGGCCAAGTTTCGCATCCATAAAGAATTGTAGGCAAGATAATTGTTTTATAGATTCTAATTTTTGAGTTCCGGGACAAGAGGCGCGAACTAAGTAGTTTTGTCACAGAAAAATAACAAGCATTTCCCGCCTTCAGTCTAACCTTAATCTCTTCTTCAATTTTGTTTTTTCTAGTTATCGTTGAACCTAGATACCTAAATTTATATACCTGTTCAAACATATTACCATCTATATCGATATCACCAGTAGTATCGCCATTTTTGCAGCTAACTATATATTTTGTTTTATCCACGTTTATTTCGAGTCCTAGTTCTTTCCCGGCTTTCATTAACGTTGTCGTATTTAGTTTTATAATTTCAACGTCTTCGCTTAACAGTACCAAATCATCAGCATAGCTCAGCACGGATGTTGTCCCGCCCAGATCCCACTCTTTCTCGGTTCGCATTACCTCCCTAATGGCATGTTCTAATGCCAAATTGAACAGGACAGGCGAAAGGGAATCCCCCTGTTTTAAGCCCGAACCAACCTCAAATTTTTCGGACAAATTATTACCGATTCTAACTTTATTGAGTGTCTCCGTCAAGCACATCCTGACTAGATTTACTAGATTTTTTGGAATCCCCTGCTCGATTAGAATATTATACAATTTCTGGCGGTCAATAGAATCGTAAGCCTTTTTAAAATCTATATAAAGCTGGTGAACAATACCGTTGTACTCCAATTTTTTCTCTAATATTTGCCGTAAAGAAAATATTTGATCAATAGTCGAACGATTCCGTCTAAATTCGCATTGGTAGTCTCCGATAATTTCCTCGGCGTATTGCGTGATTCGACTGGTTAAGATTGAAGTGAATATTTTATAACATATCGGAAGGAGTGAAATTCCTCGATAGTTATTACAATCTGTCCTCGGACCCTTTTTGTGAATCGGAATAAGAATAGATTCTTTCCATTCTTCAGGTAATGGCGAAATTAAAACGTTTGATAAATTGCTTTGTACGATTCCCCATCATTCATTCTTCGATATCCCAAGAGTCGCCTCTGTCTGCCGTTTTTATAAAGAGCTGAAGTGTCTTTATGCTCTCTACCGCCCTAAATACTTCCTACCATCCTTCCTCTTCCAAGTCATCCAATCCTTCATACATCTCCGAGCTCCTTCAATTCTAACCCTCCGTATACTCCCGCGAAACTCATTCCTGGTCTTCAGATTTGTATGCGAGGGTCCACCGAACCGCTGCTTTCGACATATAATTCATTATCCGATCCTCATTCCGATGGAATTCTATCCCTCCCTCCATCCGTTGATCCAATAACCTCCCCATCTTTAGATCCCGCCTTTTCAATCAATTCTTATCCGTTCATTTCCCATAAGATTGTAAATAGATATTGTAAATTCTCTGAAATTCTATAAAGGGGCCAGTCCCAGAATTAATAAAGTATTATTATCATTAAATCTGTCTAAGTAAGTTGGCCATGATCACATGTAACTTGAATCCTGCGTGACTAGAGGCTTCTTTTTACAAGTAACAGTATTTATCCACAACGCACATCGCTTGAAAGTTTCATTAAACTTATACCGATATGATAAAGAAATGATTTCGCATGTCTGTCAAAGCTTTGCAGTCCACAGATAAACAAAATCCCACAATAATTGAATAATTCACACTCCTTGTAAGAAATACTCTTACTTCTTCTCCTCATAATAAATCAATAAACTGAACCGAACTCTTCTTCGGTTCCGGAGGTCGTAGGATACATTAAATTACAATTGAAGGTGGCATTATCTCTTGGAAGTTTATGTAAACTTATACACTGAGCCTCAGGCATTAAAAAAAGTGGATCGTTGTCGATATTCAATCCATTATAAATTAATAAATAATAAAGCAATACATCTTACGTATAAATAAATAATACAGATGGCTTTGAGAGCTTCGACTATTTATCATCATAACACTCGGGCTGTTCAAATAAATGTGTCCAACAGTATGTAAAGGAAATTTATGCAAATATTCGATAATGGAAATTGAGTGGCGTTGTTGTGTTTACTGTAGGAGTGGTGTTGTTCAAACATCCACAGTTGTCCTAGACAGAACTAAAGACAGATATAAACATAGTTTGTTAGCTCTTACCTTAGTCCAGGAGTTCTCAAATTGGGTTGGACGGTACCCTTCCGTGTGATAGTAATAACATTTAATATTTAGGGATAAAATTATATTATTTTGAAATAGGAATTTTAAAAATTAATGATTATGTATCCATTAATAACACAATTAAAATAGTTCAAATTTAAGATCGTATCTGGGCAAAATTGTGTTTAGTTTATACATATTTCACAAAAAATGGGTAAAAATTCTATTATGATATCCCTTTAAGGATAAGTGTGTTACGATTTGTTTGCATTTAAATGTATTTTCTTAGGTATGCAAATATTCCAGAAACGACTTGTTCAATTCGGCTCAAAGTTGGAAGGAAATTAGGTGATTAATTTTGTTCTGACTGTTATAAAATATTTGAACAAACAAAAAATTGATTTTTCCCATGAAATTTTTGTTACATCTTTTTAAGAGTGAAAACTAAAGGTATGACTATAAATAATTGGTAAATGGTTGACTGTCGTGGATAATGAAGAGAAGAATAGTTGGGGTGGTCAGTCAAAAAAGAAGGCAAAAATAAATGATAATATTTATTTTTACATATGCCGACGTTTCGACCTGTAGTTCAGGCCTTCATCAGGGCTAAGAAAATAACCAGATAACAAGGTATGAGAAACATAAGTAGTGATGGTAAAAAAAAAAAATAAAATAATAATAAAAAATAAAATAAATAAATATAAAGTAAAATGAAATTGTTAGAATAATGAATAAGAACTAAGAGATAAATAATAATAACCGTTACAGAGTGTGGAATGATGAAGTAGGCATAATCAAAAAGGGTGACATAAGTGTTGCAATAGGAATCTTAGAATAAAATGTAAAACATAAAAAAGAAATATGAAGTTATGTAAGAAATGAAAATAAATATTAAAATTAAAACATTGAGAATGGAGTAGTTAGATAGAAAATTGAGATATTGTAAAGTCTATCAAGATGTACAGACAATGTATAATATAATAAAGAGTTAAAAACAGAGAAAAGGAATGAAAGGAAGGAGGGAAGAAATTGAGAAAGCTGAAAAAGAAAAAGCTCATTATTCTAACAATTTCATTTTACTTTATATTTATTTATTTTATTTTTTATTTTATTTTATTTTTTTTTTACCATCACTACTTATGTTTCTCATACCTTGTTATCTGGTTATTTTCTTAGCCCTGATGAAGGCCTGAACTTCAGGTCGAAACATCGGCATATGTAAAATTAAATATTATCATTTATTTTTGCCTTCTTTTTTTGACTGACCACCCCAACTATTCTTCTCTTCAATATAACTATAAATTATAGGGTTGGCAAGTAAGTCCGTTCGGTTTTTCAAGGTGAAATAAAAACTCAATTTATTATAGACATAAAATAATTTTAATCAACAATATTTTGACCATTATAGACTATTTCCCATCTGTCCACTAACTGCGTAATGCCATTTTCATAGAATTTCTGGAATTTGTTTTAAAAAAAACTGATCCAATTGGTTTTTGTTGATGTCCTCTTCCTTTTTGGAATTTCTTTCCATTTATGGAGTTTTGCAGAGACCGAAATAATTGGTAGTAGTCACTTGGAGCTAGGTCTGGTGAATAGGGAGGATGGGAAAAAATATCAGAACCAAGGCTCAATTATTTATTGCAAGTGACCAATGAGGTGTAGCGTTGTCTTGGTGGAACACAAACTTGATATTAATATATCCGTTGGAAAGCTGAATTATTGCTCTAGTTGTAGTTTGTTTACGAAGGTCTTGTTGATGTCATTTTGTGTAGTTTATACGGCCCTAAATTCCTACTAAAGTTCTTGTACATAGAAAAAGTCGTATTGAAGTTCCAATATTTTTGTGATAAAAAAAAAATAAAAATAAAACATGTGAGGTACCCAAACATTAAGTCTGGAAACATAGCCGATCTTGTGCAAATGGTTTTCTACGCCTGTGTGCGTCACATATAGAGCCATAGCAATCTCTCGTACTGATTGGGTAAGATTATGATCAACAATGGCTATAACATTGCTCGTTTAAATTTCATTAATGAAATTTGGCAAACCAATTTTGACAGGTGCGTTCGTTTAAGGAATCATTCCTATAAACACCACAATTTTTTCTATGAGCTTCTGCAGCACGCTTACATTTTTTAAAATAATACAATAAAACATTTCTATTATGAATGATATTTTCTTCCATATTCACAGTGCAAAAGCAAACACAATATTAAGCTAGTTTCGACAAGAGTCAACAGATATAGTTGTTAACATATTACCAACAGGATAAACAATCCACCGTAGGGATTAATTCATCAGATAAGAAGTGTACCATAGTGACATAAAAATATACAGAAACACTGGAAGGACGTATTTGCCAACCCAATATATATGCATGCTCACTATGTACCAGTTATTAATACGTTCCAATTATTGAATATTGTAACTTAAATTTGATAAAATAAGTATTTAGATTCATGTAAGATTTCAAACTTGGCGCCATGTTGTAGAGAAGATTTTTATAAAGCCTTGCATCAACTGAAGCAGCGGTGATTGTTTAATATATTTCTTAGAAAATTATTAATGATGAAAAATATATATATATATACTCAATATATATATTATTTTACTTTTGTTAATTTTATATTTTCTGTATATATGGTGTGAGTGTGTTCATTTATCACCATAATTATTGTCCACGAGACAGAATATTATGTATCTAAATAAATAAAATAAATTTATTTGTTCTTAAAAAAAAATCACACTTAAGCGTATGCCTCAAAGTCAGTTTAATAACAATCAAAATTAACTTTTTTTTGTGTATTCGGAGAATCCTATCTGTCCCCTTCTTCAACAATCGAAAAAAAATTAACCGATATATTTTAGGTTCAATTTAGAAATAAGTCATTACTGATTAAAAAATACAACACGTAAGAAAAACTTTTCTTAAATGATAAATATAAGAATATATAAATAAGAGAAGTAAAACGAACAAATGAAATAACGGTTGTATAAAAATAAAAACATTGCAATATGCTAAGAAAATTTTTTTGTGTTATAAATAATTGAAAAAGATAATTATATAAAAAAATATATATATATATATATATATATATGTAAATCAAATAACTAGTATAGATAATATGTGGTGAACTTGCAGTCTCAAAGCAACATGTGGGGCCTCTAAACGTTTTTACACGACATTCATTTATCTAGCTCTAGAATACTAATTCATAGAGCTATAGTACAATTCATTTATCTAGCTACTAATATTAGGAATAGCCTTTTATTTATTATTCTCTTAGCAACAAGGAAGGTAGTGTCACATTTGATACATAACTATTTGGATATAATAAACCATTGTGTAATAAATTGTAGCGTTTTCAAAAGCAACATCGAAAGTTTTAATGAAGGTCTGTAGATCTGAGACTCCTCCAGGAATAGGTAACAAGGTTGCAATCCCCAGGGAGCACCTTAGCACTTGTGATAAAGATGACTATGATATACCAGCAGGAGGCGTGAAACTGGAGATGTGGTTTGGTCAGCAGCCTTCGGGGGCATTAGTCAGGGGTTCCTCAATAACTGGCAACCGAATATCCGCCTCTGTCCATCCCATTAGGGAATATGAAACCTAATGGCTGCAGATCGATTTCTAAAGCTTATTCGAAAAAATCGATATCTTTCTCTGCCTTATAGTGATATCATATGAAAAATATAAGAAGTATAAATTTGTTCCGTTTTGATGATTCTTAATTTGTTTTTAAATTTATTTATTTTAATCATTTTATTCAAATCGTATTATTTTACTTCCTTTTGTTTATATTAAAAATCACAATACATTAGGGAAAATTTGATTCCAAACGTACGCCATGTTTGTTTCTCTGGAAATACTGAAACATGTGAAAGCTCGCGTATCTTGTATATTATTATTAACAATTTTATTTATTATTGAATTTCTGAAAAACTATCAACATGAAAAGTTTCATCCACAAAATAAATTACTCAATAAGACTAGTTGCCCGGATTTACTTCATTTTTTTTTTAAATAATAAATACTTTTTTAATTATATATAAGTAGCAAAAGAGTTTGAACTTATCTGATTTCGTGCCATATTAATTGAATTGTCCAACTTTTGAACAGATTTTAATATTGAAACCCTTTAGGATTGCCTGAAAACAAACCAAGATATAGTTCAATGCTAGAGAACATGTACGTACTTAAATTTTATAGGTATTATAGATATTTGTAATTTTGATCAATGCGATGAGTTATACCTCACTCGTTCCACTGGTATATAAAATGGATTTCCAGCAACTTGGCAAAATGAAACACACGAAGGGATATATATATTACATGCATACAGAGCGAATGTTATTCGGAAGATATAACCGGGAAGAAAGATTTCTAATTTGAGTTTGAAATCCGGCAGGCTACAAGTAGCTTATAACTTCTAACTCTGCCACTCGAAGATAAACCCAAGTGGTTAAGACGCTGTGGTTCCAAGCTACATATACAATCCGCGGAATTTACTAGTTCATATTATAATAACATGAGATTATTGCTGGCCCCAACTTAGTGAAGGGCAGGCGCAGCAGAGGTGCAACATAGGTGTAACAGAGAGACAAAAGAGAATCAGGTTCTAAGCGTCCCAGCTCAGTATGTACCTTTTTCCCATCAAAGCTGGCGAGTTCTTTAAATAAATATTTATTTAAACCTTCAAATAAATACTTAACTTCACTAAATAAATATATTTCAATAATGATACATAAATAAAGTTAATTTTATTTGTTATTTAACAAATACTTTTATTTAAAAGAAAATTCTAAGTATTGGGTTGGCAAATAAGTCCTTCCAGTTTTTCTGTTTATTTTTATCTAATGAATTAATCCCTAAGGTGTGGAGTTTATCCTGTTTGTAATATGTCAACAACTATATCTATTAACTCTTGTTGAAACTAGCTTAATATTATGTTTGTTATTTGATTATGAATATGGAAGAAAATATCATTCATTACTTTTTTTTTTTTTTTTGTATCTGTTTATTGAGTAATAATACATTTTGCCACACTTAAGGGCACTGAGTACTAAGGCTGAGTGAGGCACATTCATACCATATATACAATACCATAAAAAAAACAAAAAAAAATAAATAAAATAAATAAAAAATTATAAAAATCTATATAACAAAGGCAAAACTATAAGAAACCAAGGAAATGTAACTTAGAGTTAAAATTAAATGAAATACAGATATTCGTAGCAAAATTTTTTTTTTATATTTGTTTATTTAGAAATATTACATTCTGTCACATCAAGGACATTTATAATAGTGTTCAGAGAGCACACTCACACTCTATTTACAATAATAAAAATAAATAATAGTTCGAAGGACTTTAGATTGAGAGGATTGAATACGTTTGACGTTAGAAGCTTTTGCTGTCCCCCACAGTTCAAGTCCGTATGTCCATATAGGTTTCAGTATTGTCTTGTAGATAAGTAATTTGTTTTCAATAGAAAGTTTGGATTTTCTGTTTAGTAGTCTGTATAGCTGGCCGTATCGTCGGTTGAGTTCTTGTCTTTTGAGTCTAGTATGTGGGTTCCACGTTAGTCTTCGGTCTAAATGAAAGCCAAGATACCGGGCTGTGTAAGGAAGCTGTATGGAATTAAAGTGTACTGGTGGACAGGAACTGCGTCGGAGTGTAAAGGTAATATGTTGGCATTTAGATTCATTAACTTTAATGCGCCAGTTATTACACCAGTGCTCAATCAAGGTGAGGTGGCTTTGGAGATTTAAGGATGCTATGTTGGGATCAGAGTTGGATGATAAGATTGCGGTGTCGTCAGCGAATGTTGCAAGAAAAGCATCGGGATGAACAGGGATGTCAGCAGTAAAGAGGATGTAAAGCACGGGACCCAAGACGCTGCCTTGGGGAACACCGGCTTTAACGGAGTAGATATTGGAAAATTCTGTTCCACAGCGAACTCGAAAGGAGCGGTCAGAGAGGTAGGATCGGAGGACTAGGTACAAGGACTAAGGTAAATGGATTTTAAGCTTGAAGAGCAGTCCGGAGTGCCATACCCGGTCAAATGCCTGTGCAATGTCCAGAAATGCACCCGAACAGTATTCCTTGTTTTCTAGGGCTGAGGAAATATGATCAACAACTCGGAGTCCTCGTTGAACAGTAGAATGTTGGGAACGAAAACCAAACTGATGGGAAGGAATATTTTGGGATTCTATAATGGGTAGGATTCGTTTCAAAAGGATCTTTTCAGAAATTTTTGAAAGGATTGGGAGTAGGCTAATTGGTCTATAGGATGTTGAGATATTGGGAGGTTTGCCTGGTTTTGGGAAAAGGATAATAGTGGAGTGTTTCCATAACAGTGGAAAGTGGGTGGTGCGTAGGATACAATTGTAGATATATGTAAGGAATATTACTGCTTTGGATGGAAGTTGTCGAAGGATTTGAGGGGTAAGGAGATCATGTCCAGGAGGATTAGTTTTTTAATTGAAATTTCACTTCGGAAGGATGAATAGCTTTTGGGGGCAAGGAAATTGGGATTGGTGATGTAAGGAGTTCTTCTATTGTTACGGTGTGGGCAGGATGGGATTCCGGATGTGAAATAAATGTATTGGATAGGTGAATGGCAAACTCCTCAGCTTTATCTTCGTCAGATGCTGCCCAGGAGCCATCATCTCGTCGGAGGGGATGGGAAATGCGGTGAGGATTTAGGATTTTTGTTGTGGTTTTCCAAAGGGAATTGTCGCGAGAAGAGAGGGAGGATAGGTAGGAGTTGAAGGATTGTGATCTGAAGGTGGCGTAGCAAAATTAAATAAATTATAAGTAATAGAAATAAATAGAAAAACATTCATACTTAAATCATTCATTACTGGAATATTTTGTTGTATTATTTTAAAAAAAAAGTAAGCGTGCTGCAGAAGCTCATTGAAAAATTGTTGGTGTTTATTGGGATGATGCCTTAAACGAACGCACCTGTCTAAATTGGTTTGCCAAATTTCATTCAGGAAATTTTGACATCAATGATGCTCAACGGTTTGGTCGTCCACATGAAATTGAAACGAGCAATGTTGAGGCCATTGTTGATCAAAATCCCAGCCAATCAGTACGAGAGATTGCTATGGCTCTATATCTGACGCACACAGGCGTAGAAAACCATTTGCACAAGATCGGCTATGTTTCCAGACTTAATGTTTGGGTCCCTCAAATGGTTTTTTTTTTTCAAAAATCACAAATAATGTTATAAATTCAATACGATTTTAGCTATCTGCAAGAGATTTAGCAGGAATTTAGGGCCACATAAACTACACAAAATGACATCAACCGAACCTTTGTAATCAAACTACAAATGGAGATAAGAATAAAAAAACCGATAAGGAGTTTCGTTTATTTATTCCTTATGTATGCATTAGATCAAAAAACTATTCATACAGCTTTGAAGAGCTATGATTCAACTTTTCAAGGAATAAAGTAATATCGAATTTGGAGAACATCCTGAAGAATTGTGAATGATCGGATGGTTGTTGTGTTCCACCAAGACAACGCTAGTCCCCACATGGGTGGGAAAAATTCATATTAAATAATGGTCAATATATTGTAGATTAAAATAAATTTTATGTTTATAATACGTTGAGCTATGTGTTTTTTTTTTAAATAAAAAAGAAATATAATTCGTTTAATTCCTTCAGCCTTCGCGGAAATTTCATTCCCTCATACTACCATCAGCATACATTTTTTTGTCATTCATCTTATATATCGTTAACAAGTAAATCAATTAAAGTATTTCCATCAATTTGTTAACTATTTGGAAGTAAGCTAAAAGAAAAAAGAGGTTAAATGATTTTATTACTTTGAATTTCAGAATATTTGAGGAATGGAACGCGAAGTAGAGGAGGTAGAAAACTGTGTTATGAACACAAGAGATCAGAGGGACATGGGAGCCACTTTCACGGCACTGCTTAGTAGAGAAGTTTTTGAACAGATTATAAATTGCTCTTAGATATACCTGACTGTATGCAATTATTTTTGTTTTATAGGTTACATTGATAAGCTATTCATATCACAATAGCTCGTAAATATTTATTTTAAAGTATTGTTTTGAAGATTTTAAACATAATCTTATATAATAATTATAATAGTGTTTAAAGTACATATGATTCATTACTAAAACACGTTTCAGAATTTTACTTTCAACACCTCAACAAGAGAACAGCGGTAAATCTATCCAAAATTATCAAAATTAATCAATGAAAAAACATATATTAAGTGACAGAAAATACCACCTTATTCTTTTTCGGGATATCATTTTAAATTTTGGTTTGGTTTCATAAAAAAATGATAATAATTTAGCACTAGTATCTAATATATATATATATATATATATATATATATATATATATATATATATATATATATATATATATATATATATATATATATATATATATCTGTTTTTCACAGAATTGCAAATGAAAAATGAATATAATATGGCTTAATATTTTTGTGCATGGACGTAACAGTAACATCGATCTTAGACTTTCAATGTTATAAAATACCGATATATCGATATTTTTGTCATGACATCCTCGTACTTACTGGAAGTGTCAATGCGGTCCTTACGCCAAACATTTTGGAGACCCCTGGGCTATAAAAAAGGCACAAATACAAATTATAATGATTGTCCAGCTTTGAACACAAAAAAACAAACAAATAAACTAATAGAAAACGCACACGAAAGGTGATGAAACAGAATAAATTCAAACAATATTATTTACATATTAATTTGAACCTAACGGGTTCGAGGACTTGCAAATAGATAACATAGAGCGTGAAGATATTGAATAAAATAATACATATTAGAATGAACTAAGAATTTAAATTGTTATTCACTTACACAAATCATTGAATTAATTGACGTAATTACTCAACGAAAAATTAAATGAATAGATTACAAAGCATATACGCACACCATAAAGGCAAAACAAATGAAGAAAACAAAACTAATATTATATATAAAATATATTGGAGTTTTACGATAAGAGTAATAATATCGAGAAAATGTGTTATGTAAATAATGAAAAAAAAAACAACTAAGGTGAGACTTTAGACCACAAGGTAGAACTGAAAACATCAACCAATCGAGATTAATAATATAAAATATAAATAATAGCTCAATATAATGGTGATGAAATGCTGAACATTGTTCTCACTTACAGTATGCAAGTCCGATTTTTAGTTATTTAATAAGATATTTAAATCCATATCTTCAATAAGACTCGTTATAATTTGGTTTTCGACACCAATTTTGCCTCAGTAACACAGCCTCGCGTTGAGATACACTTTTGAATAATAGCTCATTACAAAGAGAATGAAATACTAAACGTTTCCTCGCTAAGAATATGCAGGCCCGATTTTTTTTTTTTTTTGATATTTTAATCCATATGCCAACACATTTCAATTAGTCGACTACAGCCAACTTTACCCGGGCGTTACAAATCAGAGATCTGACGCCTCCATCTAATTCACTCTCCACAAAAAAAGTAAAAACGCGCCTTAAGAAGTTTGAATCAAAAATGATGCCAGTAATTGCGTCTCAAAAATTAAAAAATATAATAAAACAACAGGCCTTTGAAAACTAATATAAGTAAAATTAATTCGTTATTTAGTTTTAACTTTCCTCAAATGAGTTATGCTTGATTAGATGGCTACTATTTTTTTTTTATTTGTTCAAAAATAAATGATATTCAATTTATTTTACATTAATAGGAAACCAAAAATTATATATTGACCCTAAAATACATAACTTAATCAACGTGTCGAGATATGTGTAATTAGACTCAATTTAGAATAGAATAGAGAATAATTTTAGTCGAGGACGAAGTCCTTTTAGAATAACAAAAAAGTACAAAATTAATGTATTATATCTGGCGATACAAAAAGTAAAAATAAAGAAAATATTAGCTAAACATACTATGAACAAAATAAAAAAAATCTATATACAAAATACTTGGAACCATGCCAAGACACTTAAAAGTATGTACAGTGGTAAAACATAATTGCACACTTAAAAAAAAAATAAATAAAAAATACACTACGTTCTTCTTAGCAATAAACACTGTGTTTCTGCAGAAAAAAGAAGAAAAAGAAGACGAATCTGATAGGAAGTATTTAAGTGATGAATTATATGTAAATACGTCATTATGTGAATCATTTTGAATAATATATAAATTTACATAAAAGATTAGTGGGAAGTATCTGAACGTTTTTGGGATAGAAATCGGAATAGGAGGATTTTAAATGTGGATAGGGAGGGAGAATTCCAGAAATTAACAGAGCGAGCAATAAACAGGTTTTGGAACGAGGCAAATCTGTGAGAAGGAATGTAAAGGTCGGAAGGTCGAGATCTTGTGAAAAGGGAATGAACTGAGGACTTGAATTAGAGAAGGTTGTAGACGTAAGAAGGACGATGACTGTTGATGATTTGATAGAGGAACATACCTAGGAAATATCGTCTTCGAATGGAGGGAAAGATCCACTTTAACTCAGTGTAGTGGCGAGACACTTGGGAGTATCTCGGGGTACTTGATACTCTACACAATAATTTACACAGTAATTCAATCTTAACAACAAATAAATAAATGGAAAGAAACTTACATGATAATAAATAAAACAAATAAATAAATAAAAATCCTTACAACTATATTGGTGTGGAGTTAAATTTTTACCCATAACCGTCAGGTTATTTTTTTTTTTCATCGCCCCCCCTAATTACATTTGTAAATCGGCGTCTTTGCTTGTGTGTCAATATTGAATATTTCCAATAATAACATGGCTATTTATCAACGGGTTTCCCGCCAGATAGGGATTATCAGTAAGATTATATAGTGCTTAGAGGCCAGATAGTAAGATCATTCGTGAGCGTTTTGTTGGTGAGTACATTCATTTATTTATTATAAATAAATATGAGGAACATTCTGTTAAGTTAATGCCTTTCAATGTTGTCTGTATAGTCCGATTCAATATAACATTGTATCACATTCTTTATTCATTGTTAAATATCAACATATCGTATCTATTAATTATTATTTTATTAGTAATGCTTATTAAGAGACTATAGTCTGTATAACTCTAAGTTACCTCACAGTTACAATTACGATTCATATATTTTTATCATCAATATTCATGATAATGGCAAAAATACCTGTATCTTACGAGTTTCTTAAAATATACTATTTAAATTCTAAATAGTTAACCTATATATATATATATATATATATATATATATATATATATATATATATATATATATATATATATATATATTTAAAGTAATGTAAAAAAAAAATTAATCGTAGTACAGTACTAATGTTATTAATAATTTGTTTCCCCCTATATAATACGGATTCCTTATTTACATCTTTAATTTATGTTTTTATTCAAATTTTGTTAATTTATGACGGTTTTTGTCATACCGTTTTTGATGAACTATTCGATATTAGTTTACATCTAGAGTTAAATGTTAATTAGCGCAATTTTTATGTTTTTAATTTACTTATCTTTAGGTTATTTCATTTTTTATAGTACATAGTTTTTGATTATTATTTAGTTATCATTTTACTTTTGTCAATTCTATATTTTCTGTATATATGGTGTGAATGTGTTCATATATCACTATAATTATTGTCCACGTGTCAGATTATTATATAAATAAAAAAAAAACAGAAAGAAAAGAACAAAAAATTAAAGCAATTCAACAGACATACATATAAGCAACCTTTTTTGTATATTCAGGCTATCTATATTTATTTTTTTTGCAACGCTATAAATAATAATTAATAGAAAACCAATTTAATACATATTAGTTAACGCTTTTCATATTATTTCGTCGAATAATAAAGAAATAAATAAGGAAGTAAGAATCACAAAAATGTAAACTAATTATTGTTATTTTCATATTTTGATACTAGTAAAATATGTTGAAAACTGCACTAACCTTGTATCTTACTGACAATTACTGGTGTATGAAATGAGAATTTATAAATGTTTAATAATATACAAAGGTATGTGATCATTGGAGATCGGATTTATAGGTAAATTAAAAAGATAAATACAAATATTTTATTATATTTACATGAAATAAAAAATGAGAAATAAATTCCCAGAAGTAGGATAAATAATAATAATAATAATATAGAAATAAAAGTTTAATATATAAACTTATTTAATTATTTACGGCAAAGCTCTCCAAACTACGGCCCGTAGAAACCCCGTAGTTCTTTTATTAAATAGTAATATTTTTAAAATTGTTTTTAAAAAAAATGAAATTCAATATGGTCTCATAAGGGGAGGTTGTATTTTTCCAGGCCATTTATTTTTTCCATTTTGTGATCATATTATCTTACAATTCAAGTAAAAAACAAATGGGTATTCAGTTTTTAGTACCTAATTAAAAAGAGAAAGTTTACCGATCTTTACTCCAATTTCGAGAATTTTCGAAAATAAAATATTTGTAGGTTACAAAATGAGACGAAGTTTTAGGCGACTCTTAATAATTTGATAAAAAGGTGGCAGTAACACACGCACGTGTGCGTCGTGGTTACAATTTTTTTTTTACATTTTCATGTGTACGTTAAGTACATTAATTAATTCTCGGAAATAGAAATCACATTTAGACTCGCAAATAACAAAAACAAATAAATAATCAAATTGCAATTTAGTATTCTTTTTACGAATCAGAAACTTCATATTTGATTATTTCAAGTTCATTAAAATGTTTCTTTTGCAATAAAACTACGATATATATTTATGTTTTGATGAATTTATTTGAATATAGAAGAAATAACCGCCCAAGCTGGTCCGAATGGTAAGAGTGGCCATATCGAACTCTAAATATCAAATTAGGATCCAGTCAGATCTATCAGATCCCCTACAAACAAAGAATGGGTTGAAGTAAGGGGCGTGACTTATATTCAACCTAGGTCTAGAGAAAGTGGTTAGAGATTCGCAGATATATATATATATATATATATATATATATATATAGGCTATATATATATATATATATAATATATAGGCATATTCTCAATAAATGCGTACAGCTTCAGGCTTATGCCGACGAAATTGATATTATCAGCAGGTCGGAATCAGGCATGAAAGAAGGCTTTAAAGCTTTGGAGAGATCTGCTCAAGCAATGGGACTAGTAATAAACGAAGCCAAAACAAAATACTTGGTTGCAGGGACTGAGCTACGTGATCTACACATAGAAATAGGTGGATGCAAGTTCGAAACAGTGCGGGGATTTGTGTACCTTGGGTCATTTGTAGATACTAACAATAACTCCTATAAGGAAATAGAAAAGAGAATCATAGCCGCCACGAGAGGTTATTTCGGTTTAATCAAGCTCTTTAAAACAAAAGCAATAAAAAAAGACACAAAGACTACACTCTACACTCTTAGACCCATACTGACATACCCTTGTGAATGCTGGGTGCTAAAGAGAGTCGATGAACAGAAGATCGTAGTTTTCGAAAGAAGAATTCTCAGAAGGATTTATGGGACCAGCAAAGGGAATGGCACCTAGAGAATACAGCCGGGAACTGTATGAAAAGTATAAGAATGTACCTAAAATTTATCCGGATCAGCCGGCTCGTTGGGTAGGTTATGAGCGAAGGATGTCTGAAGATAGAATTCCCAAGAGGTAATGAACCATGCACCAGTGGGTAAAAGAAAAGTAGGAAGAGCCCGGACAAGATGGTTAGACCTGGATGGAAGAGAGGCAGTGCGGTGGACAATGGCCAGGGACAGAGATCGGTGTGAAAAGTTTCTTCTGGGCTGCAGAGCCGAAGATGTATATATCTATGTATAGAAGAAATAATTAATAAAGTATCAATATAGAGGAGTTGACAAAATTTCTCTGCGATTTTAATAATTGGCAAAAATAAATTTAGTATCGAATTAACTTCAAATAGTTTGAAACAAGATATGATTGAAAAATATCTGGTGTGTCCACTCACACGACTTTCCTACTTATTTCAGAAAAGTTTTTATATCTTTGCATGCGTTCATGAAGAAACAAAAAAGAATTGAACTACATACATTTTCCTGAAAGTTAATCAAACATTAAATTTGATTACAATTTATTTGATAAACTAAAGCAATGTAAACCGGCTTAAGGTATATCAGTGTAAAAATTTCGCTACTTCCTAATATTGCTGATCAAAAAAACTTTTTGCCACAGCTTAGTATTCTCAAACAATAATTTCTGTTAATAGTAGAGGAAATAGTGAAGATTGTGTGATGCGGGCAACAGATTTTCTTACTTTCGCTTAGTCATCTTTATTCTCTCATTCAACCCTTTCTGACACCAGGATATGAACTCGTAATCTTACATTGGAAATTGAATAGCTGTAACTTCGTTAATAGTTGTAGGGAATTTCATTACCTTTCAAAACAGGCTGTTTTTTTCGCTAAAAATAGAATAAGCTGTACCATCGCTAATACTGATTCGATTCCGATGATTTTTTTTTGTTTTGTTAGTAATTTAATTACCTTTCAAAAGTTTTATTATAAATTTTACCGTATAATATATACTTAAGGAGTTAGGCCCCATAACATTTTTCTTTTCTTTATAACTTTTTTCCTGAATTTTTTCGGGAATTTAGTCTATATACGAAAATTGAAAGGACAATGATTAGAACATTATAGGAAAGTTTCATCAAAATCGTTAGAGCCGTTTTTGCGCTACAGTTTATAGGCAAACATGTTTATCATGTTATGTTGCGCTATTGCGTATGGAGCACCGAATTTCTGTCACAGGCATTACTAGTCAAAATCCTACAAAATAAAAAACAAAATCGGTTCAGTAGTTCCTGAGAAAATTTTGGCACAGACAGACAGACAGACCGATGGCTAAAAATGTGTTGTTCGGACTCAGGGGGCTCTGAAACGTATAGATCCGTCAAAAACCGCATGTCGGAAATTTGACCCGATTGCAATATTTTCCTTACCTACTATAGGTAGGAAAGTAACAATATATACAATCTACGATAAATAGGTCTAACAGATGGAGTTTACATCTTAAAGTTTTTTAACAACATTATGAATTAACAGTGCTTCGGTAGATTCATAAATCGCATACTTTAATAATACAATAAACATCAGTTGATCGTATTTGATCATTAATTATCTTTTAATAAATTGTTTCAGACAATAATTTCACAATATATTCAACCAAAGGAGACACAATGGACTTCAAATTTCTGCTATCAGCGATATTGATGCTTACCTCAACGGTAAGTCTCTATTGCAACCACTTCAAAATATTCTTTTTACTTTCGCTCACTTAAACATAGTGCCAAGCAAAAAAAATGTTCAAAAAAACGACTGTTACAAAAAATTTTATATAAATAATGTTCTTGTTTTCTGCTTAAAAAAAGTAGAAAATTTATGCGTGTCACATTTCTTGTTAAATAGAATGCGGTAACTAAAAAAATACATAATTGAGGCAATCGACGATTGCTTTTATATTAAACTTGGCATCATTTATTTTAAATGTGAGTAGATTTCTTTCTGTATTGAAACAATTTAAAGGGGACTTCTAAACTGTTAAACTTCGCTAAAAACTCCTAAATACCCATTTGCTTTCTACTTAGATCGTAGGATAATTTGATCACAAAATCAATAAAAAAGGTGGCCTAAAAAAATATATAACTTCGTTATTTTGAAAATTTGGGAGTGTAGGTCACTCCAAACGGCTCAATATTTTTGAAGGCCACCTTTTTTTCGACTTTGTACTCAGATTAGTTTACGATTCAAGTGGAAGGCAAATGGGTATTTACTTAGGTTTTAGTACCTAAATAAATTGACACAGTTTGCTGATCTCCAGATTGAAAACGTCCCAATTCCGAGAATCATCGTAAATAAAATATTTGTAGATTACGATTAGATGAAGTTATTTACGATGTTTTAAGCAGATGTTAATAATTTGATAAAAAAGGGTCTGTACCACGGACTATGATTATGTTGTTAATATTTCAAAATTAAAACGCCTGTACCCCATCCTAAATTCTAATCACATAATCCCAGATCACCAATTTGGATTCCGCTCCTCCCATTCCACTACACAGCAATGTCATCGTGTGGTAGATGTAGTCTCCTCTGCATTGGAGCGCGGAATATACTGTACGGGATTCTCTCTCGACGTTGAACAGGCGTTTGATAGAGTCTGGCACCCGGGACTGCTGTACAAACTCCGAAAATTCCTACCACCTACATACTTCCTCATTATCCGTTCCTACCTTACTGATAGATACTTTAAAGTAAACCACAACAATTTCTGTATATCCCGCTTTTCCCAATCAGCAGGCGTTCTTCAAGGTAGTATCCTAGGTCATATCCTTTACGCAGTCTATACACATGACATCTCAACCCATCCCAACACTGTCATCACCACATATGCCGATGACACATGTATCCTACCATTTAATAACGACTTATCAATTGCATCCCAAACTCTTCAATCCCACATCACCAACCTTGAAGAATGTTGTAAAAACTGGAGAATTAAAATAAATTCCAATAAATACCATAAAATTATCTTTACTCTTCGTCGTAAACCAATGACTTCCTGTCCTTCAGTATCCTTTAACAACACCTCACTCATTCCTGTTGAACAAATCCGTTAAGTAGGACTCCACCTAGAAAAACGTCTAACTTGGAATCCTCATACCAGACTGAAACGACAAGAAACAGCTCGACGTATCCGACTACTTCGTATCCGAACACTTTCTAGACAAACGCTCTAACCTTCCAATTAATTTTAAAAGAATCATATACATGACTATAATAAGGCTTATTTGGCCATACGGATTTGAGCTATGGGGCTCCACCAAATCTTCCCTCGTATCCAATCCTTACAATCCAAAATCTTTCGTAAAATCCTCAATACTCTTTACTTTGTTACAAATAAAATCATTCATACCGGCCGAAACGAACCATGTTTCCGATTTAGCCCAATCCAGATCTCTATCCTTTCATAACAAACTTCAAAATCATCCGAACTCTCTAGTTTCTAACCTTGCTTCCTCTTCGATACCTGATAATCCTTCTGGGCTTCTGAAAAGAAGATGGCCTCATGATCTTTTTATAGAAATATATCATTAGAGTGCTACCAATGGATAGTTTCTCAACATGTGTTTCATGTCATTATATCTATGTACGAATTTACTAGATGTATTCTTTTTTATACAGATGTAAACATCATATAATTATTAATAATAATAATAAAATATTTCAAATGATGACGTCGTAAAATGATCACTAGATATAGAGATAATATCAATGAATTTTTTTTTTTTTTTAGTGTGTGGAGACGTCACTGGTATTCAACGAAGAGAAAACACTGGTCAGTTCTCTCTGCGCCGACGTAAGCAACAGTATGCTTAAAGACGGTTTGGACTACGGTGCTTCAGCGTACCTTTATGATATGATAACCCCGCTACAACGGAGTTCACCAGTCTGCAGGCTCTTTTATTGTCTCTGCTCAAATATTTGGTAACTCGAGACACGACCTCTTGCAAAATCCTGGCCGATTGTGCTAACCACATTCATCAATTGCGGTCGAAGCACGTCGGACTCTGGTTGAGGGAGGATTTCCGGTTTCCAGTCAGTGAGATGAAAATGGCAATGGCGCGTCTTGACAGGATGGTAGCTGATGAAAAGCTTGTCCTGAACTCGAATGTCTTAACAATCTTCTCTTCTCTCGCTGATAGCTATGGGGTTGTTCTACAATCGAAAGTACGTTATCAATTTACCTTTGATGCTTAATTTTAAAACATAAATACTTATTTTTATAAGTTCAATTAAACACTATATCAATACATCTCATTCTAGTAATAAGGTCTCGCTTAACCTGCACTGACTTTCAGTGCCATATCTGGATAGAAGCGTTGTGATCTCCTATATTACCGTTTTTTTCTCCTGAGGAGATGAAAGTCTGATGGGGATTCCTCCGGCTCATTGTAATAAATGTATGTAAATATATAAAAATCGTGTATATAAAGAGTGTCCCGTAGATAGAAGGAATATTTAAAATAGTTAACAGAATAGTTAATTTTATTTGACAAATGAAATTCCTGTACAAATAAATATAAAGGTATTATTTACAATTTTTCAGTCTAGTACTGTGTTCAAACATAACATAACAACGTTCACAGTATTAAGTATGACTAATATAACAACAGACTAGTGAGCGATAAATATATATGTATAAAACTAGTAAAGCAATTATTTTTTTCAATAATAAATTTTTTTTTTAAATATTCCAGAATTGTAATAAAATAACAATATAAATATGCATTAATATCTGATTATATGATGAACTAAACCACTTAACAGTTCAATGAAAAGACTTGTACGAAAAAATACAGTTGATTTAATTTTTTTAATCTATTTTCAGTATATCTTCTACACTAGTAACTGATGGGGTTTCCTCTGGCGCATTTTAATAAATGTATGTAAATATATAAAAATCGTGTAAATACTGAATGTCCCTTAGGTAGAGGGAAATATTTAAAATATCGATAGTAGACATCAAGATTTACAAAAAAGTTCATATAAACAATTGCCCAATTTACAGCAGAAAAGTAGGAAATTTAAGATTTGTATTTTTCAAGCGTCACGTGTTTTGTTGATTAGGAATCGATGACTTAAAAAAATTTTGATTTAAGTAATTGGACATTGCTTCACTGTAAACTACATCAAATTTACATTAAAAGAATTAAATTATTTGTGATTTTTTTTTACTCTCTAAATGTCCTACATTTACCCCACTTCAAGAAAAACTATCTCGTTTGATAAGCTTTAAGTCCATATTGATTTAGTTGAGTTTGATAAGAAAAAAATCGGAAATTCACCTCCAGTTGTTTGAAGAAACGATATGATTTTTTATCCAGTCACCTAAAAGTACCCATATTTTCCGCAAAAATGACTACATTGAACTATTGCAAAGCTTTTATTTCTTGTTTTTCTGTGATATGGAATGAATTTTAATAAATTTAATTGCCAAAAAAAAAACATTTTATTCATAAATGTTTAAGTATTTTTCACGTAAACTAGTTTAAAACTGTGTTTTTTTCTCCAGATCTCCGTCAAAGACATTGATATGTATTTATCAGTGACACGCTGAATAATTGAAAGCTGTGTGTTAAGGGCACCAGATTTTTATTTCTTCTTCCTGGATTATTCTTTGTTTATTTTTCGTTTAATAGTTCGTGATTTTGTTGACTAACTTTACGTAAAAAACGGCTTATACTATAGATTTTATTTACAGATGACCAATTACAAAACTCGAAATATAAATGTTACATAATATATATATGGTGAAGAGACAGTATTGACATATTTAAGGCAGATATAATTCATTAATATTAATTCTAATTTTTCCTACAATGGGGTACTTTTCCGCAATATCGACAGTCATAGATTGAGGCCTGTGGTCATGATGTGCGAGCGTGTCTTTGAACTCCAACCGCTATTTCTATTCCAGTTCTTCTGTGATTAATGTTTAATTAGATCTTTTATAGTCAAGAAAGAGATTGGCATATCTGGCTGATCTTTTCCATCTCTTTCGCTTTCTAATTAATCAGCTGTTCCATTACCTGTCAACCCACAGTGTTCAGGTATCCGCTGTGAAACGACATATATGCCTTCTAAAATTGGCTCTTCAATCAATTCCTGACACTTAATAATTTGATTTGTAGAACAGCAGAAAGTATCTGAAATGGCTATTATTACAGCCTGTGAATCAATTAGGACTACAAATGCTTGCGGTTTAAACTTTTTTTATCAGTTCCAAGGCGAGAAGAACTGCTTTTACTTCGCTATCAAAGTTACTTGCTAGCTTCTCCACAGTCTCTGACATTTGGAAACGTGCATAAACACCAGCTCTTCCATCCCTTCTTCCAGCTCGTTGAGCTATCTGTGTACGCATGCAACCATGGAAGAGAAAGGTTATAGGATCTCTCTTATAGTGTCAAGTGCTAAGTTCCACAGTTTCATCTGAGCAGCAAGCAGCTTTGCTTGTTGATTGGCTGCGAGAGCGTATAAGTTGATTTCTAGAGATTTTCTAGATTTGTAGGGAGCCTTTGTGGGATCATAGTAAAATGTTCTTTAGAAGAAATAAGTGCTTTATTCAAGCAAATTTCTAGTACCTCTATATGACTGTTGCCCAAACTACAAGGTCGTCAGTATACATAAGTATTTTTATTCCTCTTATGATACATAAGAGACTGTATGAGGTCATCTATCATTATGCAGAACAGAGTTGGACTAAGGACCGAGCCTTGTGGGATGCCCTGTTTTGTTTGCCTGTATTTGGATGCGCCCTGTCTATATCAGACACGAGTAAGTCTTTGGCCCAAGAAAGACGAAATGTATTTAAACAGCCATGCACTCCTTTTTTGAATAAATTTTCATTGCATTTTCCCCTCCGAACGACTGCAGTTTTGAAGTCAACAAAAACAGCTATCGAATTTCGTTTGCGGTGATATCCGTCTGTAATGTCCTTTAAGAGCTGTATCACATATTCTGTGGTGCATCGATGTCGTCTAAACCCTGGTTGTTAATGTGTGATGAGCCTAAGCACTTCTATGTTTTTTTCTTTGTGATCTTTTCAAGACCCTTCATGAGTTGTAGTGGTGTAGGTTTTTTTTTTCATTGTCTTGAGAACTTTCGGTGACACAATGACTAGCAGACCAGTAAACTTCACCTCAGTGAAATCCTGGTTTTGGTTTTTAGTGCGGTACAAGTCAGTAGATCTGCATAGATCGTTGTCGACACAGTGGGCATGTTGGTGATTCAACAACTCCAATATAGTGCAGGTGGGTTTGGAGATAGTCATATCTCTTTTTCTCACGTAATGATGCCCATAGTGTAAAAGATTTTATCCTGTCTGTTTAAAATACTTTTAGTTTATTGATGTATTTGTTACTTAATATTTAATATCACCACTAACAAGATATAAATTTTAAAGTTACAACCTAGATTTTTATATATTTACAGAAAAAAAGTGGCGATTTGGCGCATGAACTAGAAAATGCTGTGGCTAACAACATCCCTTGTGAAATTATTGCACTAGCTAAAGAAGGGGGAAATATAAATAAATTGGATCAGTCCGGGGAAAGCCTCGTTCATTTGGCCGTGAGGAGTGGAAGTATGTCTTCCATAGCTGCACTGGGGTTCCTGAAGGCAGATCTGGACATTCTCAATGCTGCTGGTCGAACTCCTATGGAAGAAGCTATTAAAATGGACAGCGTTCCGGCTATCAATGAACTGATATCGGGTGGAGCTAAAATTGAGAAGAAATTGCTTGGAGGTAACTCTTACCTCCATATTGCAGCTTCCTCTGGCAAGAATGAAGCATTACAGAGGTTACTTGAGGCAGGACTTGATCCTGACCTAAGGAATCATCTGGGCGATACTTCACTTCAGCTAGCTGAAAAAGTAGGAAATGTCAAGGGGGTGGAGATCCTTCTAGAAAGATGTGCTAATAGCTCTTTGATACCAGAAGAAGGGAAGAGTCTTCTGAATAAGGCCGTTTTGTCAACGAATGTAGATATGTTAAAAGCATTTATAAAATGTAAGACTTTACCAGATTTCAGATTTGAAAGGAATGACACATTAGTTCACATGATAGTTCGTTTGAATAATGCAACTGAAATACTAAAAGTGCTGAAAGGACTAAGAGTGCCATTAAATATCAGGAACGAGGATAGTCTCACTCCTTTACATATAGCTACTGATCCATCAGTTGTTGAGGCGTTGCTGGAGATGGGAGCGGATGTCAATATTACAACAGGAAAAGGAGAAACAGCTCTCCATATAGCTTCGGCCAAAGGATATCTGAATGTCGTTAAAGTTCTTGTTAAATATGGTGCAGGAGTGAACATACAGGATAACCATAATGAAACTGCTCTTATGGCTGCTACAAAATCAAAGACGAATATTATAGTTAAGTTTTTATTGAACAGCGGTGCAGATTTGGTACTCAAGAGCGAAATAGGTCGAACGGCGTTACACTTCGCCTCCGAAAGAGGCTGCATTGACTGCGCATTAACGTTGTTGGACACCGGAGCAAAAGTGGACGAAAGGGATACTAATGAACTCACTTCTTTACATTATGCTGCACGAAAAGGACATGTTGGAGTAGCAACTCTATTGTTAGAACGTGGTGCTAATCTAACCGCTACGTCAGATTCGGGCAAGACACCACTAATGGAAGCATCTATCAATGGCCATTTGGATGTGGTGAAGCTACTCATTGACCATGAAGCCCTTATCAACGATAAGGATAAGGGCGGATGGACTGCACTACATTATGCAGCAACAAAAGGGCACATTGGCGTGGTATCTTTACTATTGGACAGTGGAGCAGATCTTTCAGCTAAGTCAGGTTCGGGTAGGCGACCACTAATGCAAGCATCTGAAAACGGCCATTTGGATGTAGTGAAGCTTCTTATTGATCGAGGTGCGGCTATCAACGATAAGGAGCAGTATGAAGAGACTGCACTACATCTTGCGGCAAAAAGGGGGCATGATGGCGTGGTGACTTTACTGTTAGAACGTGGAGCAGATCTAACAGCTAAGACATCTAAGGGCAAGACACCATTAATATTTGCCTCTGATAATGGCCATTGGGACGTGATAAAGCTGCTCATTGACCATGGAGCGCCTGTTAACGATAAGAATAATGACGGGTGGACTGCACTGCATTATGCTGCATCCATTGGACAAGGCGTGGCGACTTTACTGCTGGAAAGTGGAGCAGACGTAACCGCTAGAACAAATACTCAACGGACACCACTGATGGTGGCATCTGATTATGGCCTATTGGATGTAGCGAAGCTATTCATTGACCGAGGAGCACCTATCAACGATAAGGAAGAATACGGATGGACTGCCTTACGTTTTTCACAGAGGTCTGGAAATAAGAAATTAATGGATTACCTTCAATCAAAAGGAGGGGTTATGTAACTTCTCATTATAGTTTAAACACCTCAAAGATTAAGATTTAAAGACTTCATTTATTTATTATTCAACGCTGTTATAATATTCGGGATTTTTTTCATTGAAATAAGATATTTAATTGTATTATAATATTACTCTGTATTCTTGATTATATTAATAAATAAAACAAGGTTAAGTAAATGTGATCATGTTAAACATAATAATTTTTTATATTTTCTAATATAATTACTATTATCTATTTTATTTTGAGTGTTTTCCATAAATATTTGTATAAAATTGTTATAAAAATGTCGATGTTTTTCATAAAAAATTGTATATTTTAGTTTAAAAAAACGCTGCAAATTATTTCGTAATGGTTTATTATTTCCAAAAAACTATACATCTAAAGTAACATTACCTTCCTAGTTACAAAGAAAAATAAATAAAAGAGGATTCCAATTATTGGATTAAACTTTTTTTTTATCATCATTAATAATATGCTAAAAAAAATAGCATTACTTCAGTAACATATTCAAAATTTAAAATATAACAAAGGATATAACATGTGGAGTACAACATATTAAAAAAACTGGAGACCATATCTTTGCTCATAATTTTTCCGATTTTAACGATTATAAATTATTGTTTTTTAAGAAATTTCGGAAACTTTTGAAAAACAATATCGACTAAAAAGTATATACTTTTTGAGTTATGCGGAATTAAATTTTACCATCCCTCGTAACTCTTTTTCCAGCTTCTTTTCGTTGAAGTATGTTATATAGATAAATTTTAAGGGTATCAAGAAAATGACTTCAGCGAAGTTGCATTGAAGTCGGTAGATTCGTTTAGGAGCTACAGTCTATAGCAACGCAGGTTTTTCGGCCGCCATTTTGAAAGTAAAAGGCGGATAATAATGTCGATGAAGTAGGATCATCCTCGGGTGACCTCTGATTTTATATCAAAATTTGAAAAAAAATCGGTAGTTTCGGAGAAAATACGCGGACGGCGGACGGACAAAAAAATTTTTATTCGTGTTTTGAATTCTAAGCGTCTTGAAACGGGAAACCTCAAATTTTGAGAGGGGGTTATGTTTTTGAATTTTTTGGTCGATCACAATGTTTCATTATTGAAAATAATAAAACAAAATCCGTTTAATGAAAAATAAAAAGCAATTGTGCTGATATTAGTGTAATAAATTGTCTTAAATGAAGTACAAACGATTCAGCCGTTTGTTTGAGTAGCTATGAATATAACTCATTTGTTATTATTTTTTTTTTTTAGACTTTTTAGGGTAGAAGACGTAATTTTTAAATAAATGTTTTTTTAAAAAATTATGTCCGGCAAATCTTTACTTAAAAAGTTACGAGGGAAAAAATTTTTGATTAAGAAGACCTGAAAAACTATCAATAATAAAAATTCGGATAATAAAGAAACTTTTAAAAATTTTATAAACCTTTTTTTCCGTTTCAAGCCCTGGTTTTATCCATCCAGATCTTGCTTTGATGTGCATTTTAATATGATTACGAATAATACAAGAAACAGATTTCGAGAGCCCACATAGAACTGAGAAGAAAATTACTGAGACAATCTTTGGATTATTATTACCAGGTAAATTTTCAGAGACTCCAAATTATACTAGCTAAAAAGTAAAAATAATACCTTAATGGAAATATGAAAGATTGCGGGGCACTTCCAAATTCTGTAACATCCGAAGATTTTAGTAAATTCAACCAAAAGAAATGCGAAAATAAAACTTTATTTAATCAACAATAACAACCTAAATTTATTTTGTAGTATTTATTTAATTATTACTTAAGGGATAATTTCGTGCGATTAGTGAATAAATCTAAAAGTAGAGGTCAAAGACATTTTACTTGAGATAATTAGATGTAAAGGGTTAAATGTTAATTCTATCAATTTATTTACTGTTTATGTTTTATTTTTTTCGACATTTACACTTCGACCAGAAACGTGCCCACCAGTTTATATAGGAGAGAACCAAATTCCTCAGCCAAACACAGTACGTTACCTGGGACTAATATTCGACAGAAGGATAACCTGAGGCTCACACGTCAAAATGAAACGACAGACCTTAAAAAAGCGACTGAAAATTCTGTACTCACGCTTTTCTAAATTAAAATTGAAAGTTCGACAAAAACTAAATACATACACTTACCTACTCAAACCCATCTGGACATACGCCTCTCAGATTTACGGTTCGGCAAAAAACACGCACTTACAAAAACTACAGTCATTTCAATCCAAAATTTTACGACTTATGACAGGAGCTCTCTGGTACGTTAACAACTAAACTTTACATACCGACTTACGACAGCCAACTATAGACCAACACATACGTACTCTCTACTCTCGTTTTCATCTCAAACTACACGGACGCACAAACAGATTTATAACCGACATGGCTTCGACTGACATGCCCATTAGGAGGAGATAAAAAAAGGAGCTGGATGAGAGATTTTCTCACCTAAATCAAGAAAATAAATAATGACAATAATGAGGAAAATGTTAATTAATTATTAATTAATTAACCTCATTATTTTATTAAAAAATAATGGGGAAGAGGTGCTGCTGGGTACTATCCTTCCTCATGCCTTTAATGGCTATCCTCATCATCAGAACACATCTGCTGATTGTCAACACCATGACAGGTGCGGATAATTAATTAAAGACAAAAAAAAAAATCTTTTTTCGACAATGTGTTTAAAAATATATAGTTAGTTATATAGTTATAGGACTTATAGATAGGTCACTGTTAGTCCAAATTTGTTTAAATAATTAGGTATATAGTAAGCTGCGGAAACTTAAAGTTTCCACGCCATAAATTATCGAAATAAAAGACTGGTAGAAAACATATATTCGAGTCAATATTTTAATAAAGCTGCAGAAATGAATTCATTCGTAGCATATAAAAAACTTTGTGAAATCATCTCAAAATACTTCTTACAAAATATATCTATATATATATATATATATTTTTTTTTTTATGACTGACTAGTTGAAAAATGAGCTAAAATATTCTTTATGAGCCCCGTGGAAAACTTAGTAAAATATCATTTCTTTAGTGAAAAATTCAACCGGATCTGTTGGTTTCTGAAATAGTTTTCTCTATTTGTGATACTTATGAAACTCCATTGGCATGGTTTACTTATGAAGGGACTCAATAAATAAATTTGGAAAATAATAAATTATTGTAAAGCCTTTATTTATTTTATTTCTATAGCCTGATATGTATTAAAATATACATAATCTCATATTATTATATATTATATATATATTATATATATTATTATATTATCTCATAATATTTTATTTATTAAAACAAAGTTAAAACTAACCATTGATCCAATCATATAGTTTTTCGTTTTTCCAACCTTTTTGTAATATATATTATTGTTTAATTTTTTGTTGTTACTTATTATTTCTTCATTTTATGTTCCCATTATCCTGGAATTGCAGGAGATTTTTATTTCAGGTTTACCTTTTTTTTTTTTTTATCGATCAGAGGTAGTTGATTCAAAGTTGATTTAGGTTGAGACAACAGATATAAAAATAATATGTTGCGCGCATCACACAAAGTTCACTTTCCGCTCTGCTTTGAATAAAAATTATTTTCTGGTATAGCTGGGCTATTATATTTTTAGTGCGTTTTTAACGGAGTTGTACTTACAGCTAACCTGTAAAACTTCATTAAGAATATTTAAATCACACAAACCCTATTTATTAATTATAGTATTAATCAAATATTATTTGAATAATAAACTATCTCTAATTGTTAGTAATAGTAAAAAATGATTTGATATAAAATATGAAAAAAATTGATAATTGAGTGGCTTACTATCAATTACGGACATCTGTCCTTTTCAGAAAATGATGAAAAAGTAAATTTTTGTTTTCTAGGTTCAGCTCAAACTGTTTCTGATGTTTTTATTTAAGAATGTTCATGTTGAATCCTAATACAAATCATTAGGATTGGTTTAAATTTTAGCCGTGTTACAAAACATGGAATTTTCTTATCATTTTAAACTTGACAGATGTCCTTGATTGATATTAAGCCCCTCAATTGGATAATTAAAGAGAAAAATGGAAAAAAAAGTGTTGGTTGAAAATGAATTTCCGAAAATAACTGTCAGAAAATATATGTATAAAAACTTTTTTTTTTGTTTAAATTAAAAAAAAAATTCTACCTTTTATAGTCCTAGAAGATAATGGAGAGTGACGAAAAAAATTTAAATAATAATTTCTGAAAAACAATATTTAATGAAAACCACATGTTTCCAAGGAAATTAAATGAAACTTCTTTACTAAATATATACTTTTAAAATTATTTTTAAATCAAAAAAGTATATAAAATCAACGAATCAATGGAATGGCATTGTTTACAGCACTATTTTATTGTACTTTGTAAAGATAAACTAAAATATAATAAATTGTTGCGCGCATCACACAACTTTCACTTACATAATTGGTAATTGGTTGACTGTCGTGGATAATGAACAGAAGAATAGTTGGGGTGTTCAGTCAAAAAGGAAGGCATAAATAAATTATAATATTTATTTTTTACATATGCCGACGTTTCGACCTGAAGTTCAGGCCTTCATCAGGGATAAGAAAATAACCAGATAACAAGGTATGAGAAACATAAGTAATGATGGTAAAAAAGATAATAAAAAATAAAAAAATAAAATAAAAAAAAATATTAGAAAAATAAAATAGATAAATATAAAGTAAAATGAAATTGTTAGAATAATGACTAAGAACTAAGAGATAAATAATAAAAACTGTTACATAGTGTGGAATGATGAAGTAGGCATAATCAAAAAGGGGTGACAAAAGTGTTACAATGGGAATCTTAGAATAAAATGTAAAACATAAAAAAGAAATATAAAGTTATATAAGAAATGAAAATAAATAGTAAAATTAAAACATTGAGAATGGAGTAGTTAGATAGAAAATTGAGATATTGTAAAGTCTATCAAGATGTACAGATAATGTATAATATAATAAAGAGTTAAAAACAGAGAAAAGGAATGAAAGGAAGGAGGGAAGAAATTGAGAAAGCTGAAATAAGAAAGAAATAAAAGAAGTACTACCTGTATCCTTAAGTGTCGAAGGGAGAATAAAAGTCGTTACAAGGGAGGGGGAGAGAGAAGAGATGTGTAGGTGGCGCCATCTCTAACGGTTATCCGTCTGAACTAAACTTACACTGGCAGACTCCTAAATTTCCATTCTAAACATCCCTACCACCAAAAAATTAACGTTGCGAAAAATCTCATCCACCGCAGTCTCTCTCTCTCTGATCCCCAATTTCATGTTACCAATACCAAACGCATAAAACAGATCCTGTCAAACAATAATTTTCCTCTCCATGTCATTAACAAACTTGTAACAGACCACAATAATCGCTCTTCCTTAATCTCAACTTCCACTAATTCTCCACAACCCATTTCAGCCCCTATATACAGATCTCTACCTTATATCCCTAACCTTTTAGACAACATCAACAAAGTTTTACGATCTACTAACCCTAACTTACGACTTGCATTCAAATCTCACAACACTCTCTCTAAATTATACACATCCCTAAAAGATCCGGTTCCTCTCTCACACTGCTCTCATATCGTTTACTGTATTCCATGTTCTACCCCCAATTGTTTTTCATCCTATATTGGTGAAACCAAAAATCTCCTAAAAGACCGCATAACCCAACATAAATATTCTGTATCCTCTCGTAATTTTACCGCTTCTAAATTATCAAAACATTCTCTCTCCCTCAATCATTCATTTGATTTCGACAAAACATCCATCCTTGCCACAGTTCTCAACCATGACAAACGACTCATTTCTGAAACCCTCCACATCCAGCTTCAACCAAAGACAGTGAATCTAAAATCTGACAAACAGAACTTTTCTTTAGCCTACTCCCAAATTCTGAATTTATTAAAACATCCATAGTTGTATTCCTTTCCTTTTTGCGGACAACTTCCTTATATATATATATATATATATATATATATATATATATATATATATATACGTGTATGTGTGTGTGTGTATATATATATATATATATATATATATTATATATATATATATATATATATATATATATATATATATATATAATATAATATATCTCTCGTGTCTATTTAGGCTTCCAGCGCTTTAGTTCAAACTTCGTCGGATAACCGTTAGAGATGACGCCACCTACACATCTCTTCTCTCTCCCCCTCCCTTGTAACGACTTTTATTCTCCCTTCGACACTTAAGGAGACAGGTAGTACTTCTTTTATTTCTTTTTTATTTCAGCTTTCTCAATTTCTTCCCTCCTTCCTTTCATTCCTTTTCTCTGTTTTTAACTCTTTATTATGTTATACATTGTCTGTACATCTTGATAGACTTTACAATATCTCAATTTTCTATCTAACTACTCCATTCTCAATGTTTTAATTTTACTATTTATTTTCATTTCTTATATAACTTTATATTTCTTTTTTATGTTTTACATTTTATTCTAAGATTCCCATTGTAACACTTTTGTCACCCCTTTTTGATTATGCCTACTTCATCATTCCACACTATGTAACAGTTTTTATTATTTATCTCTTAGTTCTTAGTCATTATTCTAACAATTTCATTTTACTTTATATTTATCTATTTTATTTTTCTAATAATTTTTTTATTTTATTTTTTATTTTTATTATCTTTTTTACCATCATTACTTATGTTTCTCATACCTTGTTATCTGGTTATTTTCTTAGCCCTGATGAAGGCCTGAACTTCAGGTCGAAACGTCGGCATATGTAAAAAATAAATATTATAATTTATTTATGCCTTCCTTTTTGACTGAACACCCCAACTATTCTTCTCTTCAACTTTCACTTACCTTTCTACTTTGAATAGAAATTACTTTCTGGCAATGTTGAGCAGTAGACATCAACGGTAGACAATAAAAACCTCGGTACTGTTTGTGTAGTTATTAAACTGTTATTTTACATAGTAAAGTTTACCGCAAAGACATTGCGAGATTTCCATTGCCTTGCATAGAGAGATCAACAGTGTTTTCAATAATTTTAAGCGGATAATGTTTAGATTTCACAAAGGGAAATTTCATCAAATTATTCATTAATTTAGTTTTCTAAAAGATTATATGAAAATTTTTCAGAATAATCGGACGTTGATGCCTAGTTATTTAATTATAATATCCGATTTATAATTATTAAACTACAATAACTGTATTTAATTTTATAAACATATAACTTTGTACATCCATGAAATATTTTTATATTTCACTTATTTTTTCACACTAGTTCAATGAAATAGTTTTTTTAACGATGACATTGCCTTGATTAGGTGGATTTTAAATACTTTTGTTTTCAAACTTAAAAAAAAAATTACATTTAGTTAGTATAATTCAATTAATTTCCTTGAAAACATGTGATTTCCGTTAAATAATATTAGTTTTCAAAAATTATTATTTGTACTTTTGTCGTCACTCTCCATTACTTTCTATGACTCCCTATATTTGATTTTTTTTCTTTCTAAAATTTTCCACTTTCCAACGATACATCATACGTGTAAATTCTGACTAGTATTTCCGGAAATTCATTTCCGACCTCAATACACATTTTCCCTTTTTTATTCATTATTCAACCATCAAATTCTTTCAAAAGTTATATTTAGCATTTTTCCGTAACTTTTAAATATGAGAGATGGTTGATTATATAAAATAAACCAAACTAAAGGTACTTTAGAGGAAGACATGTTGAACATTTAAGCCTTTTAACCCAGTAAAGTGACATCAATGGGAATAAGATCTCAATGATATTAAATACCACTTAATTATACATGACATTTTAATCAAAATCGTTGGAGCCGTCTTTGAGAAAATTGTAAAAATGAGTATAACCATTGGTATAAAGTGGCACTTCCGGTAAGCCCATTTACAGGAGAAAGTTGCTGTGATATCTAAAGCATATATCTATCTTAAATACGTAATATCAGTTTGGTACGACTTTTCGTTTTTGGGCTAAACTGTTCACATTTTGCGAGACTCAGTTATTTGGACTCAGGGGACTTCAAAAGGTTTATTTCCGATGAAAACTCAGATTCGTAAATTTTCACGATCGCAATACTTTCTATCCCACTATCGCAACTATATAACATAATACATATATAGGTAAGTGAAAGTATAAATATTTAATGGGTCAAACATATTTATAACCTTGAACACATTTACAGTAGTTTCGGATCCGATATCATTTTAAGTAGTTAGGCATCTATCGTCGGTTTATTCCAAAAATGATAATACAATATTTAGAAAATTGAATTAGGGATTAATTCAATGGATTTTTTTCGCGTGAAATCGAGGGCAGCATTGGTACAACGACAATGTATATGTAGTATTGCTTCACAACATTCAATTGTCCTTCTTCGTAAGGAATTAAGGTCATTGACCGGACTTGCATAGATTTTTTGTTTAATGTCATCCTAAACAAAAAAATCCAGTGGTGTCAGGTCTGTAGAGCGTGCAGACCAAGCCACTGGTCCTTCAAGGCCAATCCATTGCTTGGGATAATTAACATTTAGCCGTTGTGGTGAATCTCTCCTAATGTGAAGGACAATCATCTAATTGAAGCCACATATCCCTTCTTAGTTGTAGTGGAATATGTTCAACTAAATAATATCGAGAAATTCCAGAAATATTCCCGCATTGGGTCGTGGCGGCAAGAAATGGGGACCTATTAAAATATTGTCTATTTCCCCAACTACACATTGCACTGAAATTGGTGCTGAAAATGATGCTCACGAATTGCATGGGGATTTTCCTCCGACCAGAGATGATTATTTTTCTAATTGAAGATACCTCTTCTTGTAAATGTAGCTTCATCTTTTCAGAGAATGAATCCTGAAAATTGTGGATTATACTCAACTTGATTTTAGTAACAATCCGAAAAATGTCTTCATTTCGAAAATCTTTTGTAAAATTTTTTGCTAATAAGTTTTGTATCCGTTGATAATGATATGGTTGAAGTCCATCTGCAATGAGAGTTCTCTATAGTGTAGTTAATCCATACTGAACTTAATTCTACTCCAGCTCATCGTACAATGCCAGATTCAATATCATTCAAATATTGTAATATGGTCGCACTCCTTTCTTCATTTCGTAAAGGGGCAAAAATACCATCAGCACGTGGTATTATAGCAAATGTACCAGTTTCTCTAAGACGTTGAAACGTGGAGCTAAAGATAGACTTGTTTGGTAATCTTCTATTCGGAAATCGCCTGGCATATTCACGACGGGCAGCATTAGCATTAGCATTGCAAAAACCGTATACAAACACCATATCGGCATATTCACCATTAGTATAAATGGAAGGCATAATGATGAGTACTCTGCGAAAGCCTCTTACAAACTGATAAATGTTATTGAGAGTTCCCAATGCTAATTCCAAATAGTATTAATCCTTATGTTGCCAATAGTTTTTATACAGTTAGGGATAAAAGGCCATATTAGTATTCTATCTAATCCATCTCCTAAACAAAGCGTTTGCGGACATACCTTCACTTTGAACAACATTTAATATGAATGTTAATGTTTACATTTAATTAATAAAGTAGTTAGAACAAATAAATAGGTTTTATTTATTTCATATAACGTAAATAATTCATAACAACGAAAATTTATAGGTGTGAATATCTCCTAAACAAAGCGTTTGCGGACATACCTTCAGAGGAATTTGTTTTCTTGTTTCGTGGTCATTAGTTTATTTTTGCAATTTGCTACTTAACTCTGAAACACCCTGTATATATATATATATATATATATATATATATTATATATATATATATATATATATATATATATATATATATATATATATATATATATATATATATATATTGCATTTGGGGGTCATGAACAGATACGCTGTCACTTAACTTAGATAACGCTTTGAAGAAATATTTGTGCAGCTGCTTAGGGCATCAAGGGCATCAGATAATTTCTATTCATGATTCTCAAACACAAGATGGCCGATGGATCTTATCAGCAAAAATATAAAATGCAGATAGATCAGATGGAAGTACGTATTATCCAGCGAAACTGTGCAGCGCGATCTAGAGGTGAGCAACAACAATATCTATAGTTGATGCCTTTGTATGGTGATTTTATACTAACTCCGCGATGCATTCGTCACTTTTATTTTGATTCCAATATCATTATCCTTTTTTTAAAAAGTTATACAGAAAATAAATGAAGCTTATTCTTGTTGATGTTTATTTATCGCAACATTTAGTCTAGTACTGAACTTGAGGCTAAACTTGAAGCGATCCATTCCATCTTGTATATAATATTTTATAGCAGAAAATATATACTATTAAATATTCTGCGGGCAATCAAATAATCGTCATTACTTTTTATCACTTATTGCTCTCGACCAATCTCCGCTGGCTTTAGTACCAGCGACGCGGTTGGGAGAGTAGCTCAGGGTTCTCCTGGAGTTCCCTCGCCTGATTGTATATAGGTATGCATGTGTTTTTTTTTCTTATTTTTTAGGTTATTTTATTTTATTATCTATTGTATATACTTTTGATTATTATTTTGTTATATTTATTTTATTTGTTTGTACATATAGTGTGAATGTCATCCTACCTCACTATAACCAATGTCCAAGAGACAGATTGTTATAATACTCAATAAAGAAATTAAAAAAAAAATAATAACCCCCCCAAAAAAAACTTTTTATAACGGAATGGTTATTTATTCATGCCAATTTGTAAATGTTCTTCACACAATATTGTCATGTTATATTAATGTTTTTTTTTTATTTCTTAATGATATTTACTACTGTATTAAAGGAACGCATTCAATAAATTTGAACATATGGATATAATGAGGTGAAAACAGCTGTTGAGAAACTAACTATTGGTAGCACTCTAATGATATTTTTACATTAGCAGATTATGGAGGAAGCAAGGTTAGAAACGAGAGGATTAGGATGGTTATGAAGTTTATTATGGAAGGACAGGTATCTGGATTGGGCCAGATCTGAAACATAAGAAACATTAAGGTCATTATGGATGATTTTATTTGTGACAAAGTAAGGAGCATTGAGGATTTTACGAAGGATTTTGGATTGTAAGGATTGGATACGAGAGGAATTCGATGGTTAGTGGAGCCCCATAGCTCAACTCCGTAAGTCCAAATAGGCCTTATTATAGTCATGTATATGAGTCTTTTATAATTAATTGGAAGTTTAGAGCGTTTGTCTAGTAAGTGCTGAGGTAATCGCATACGTCGAACGGTTTCTTGTCGTTTCAGTCTGGTATGCTATATTAATTTAAATTTATAAAATATTACAGCAGGTAAATTAAATTGCAGTAATTAATCAAACAAAACAAATTGCACGCTTTAGCCATTTCAAAATTTTAAAATTCAAAACTAAGATTAACAATTTCGAATTGCTATTAAAAAATAAATAAATAAAATAACTGATTACAGAAATAAATATCAGGATACTTACATACATGCCTACTTGAATAACACTCTGGTTGATTGTTAAGAAAATTTTCATCAACGAATATTTAAACTCGATATATTGGTTGGCTGATTTCCACCCTATAACGAAACTCAAGACTCTTTTGGAAGTCGTCATGCACCGATGTATGGGGCGAAATTTATTTGCCTATAGCTGTAATGTGTTATGAAAGGCACTCGTCTACTACACCAAGTTTTAGAATACATAGACTTTTCCCTTACAACATATCCAGGTGTATAAATACATTAGAATGGATAGAGATATTGCTGTAATCCTATATATTATTTCTAATAGGTGTTTTTTTGTCGGTACGCCATAACTTTGTCAATTCTTCATCAAATCCAATGATTGACCACTCATTTTGACGATATTCTTCTCCTTCACATGCGAAAAATAGCCTTATCCTCCCGAAATTTCAGGGAAAAAAGTTATGAAGGAAAACAAACTTTATATGCGAATAACTCAAAAAGTGTGCATTTTTTTTCTGGATTGCACCGATAATAATTAGAAAGATTACTAAATTACCTACAAAACAGAAAAAAGTCGTAAAAATCGCAGAATTATTAACAAAGATACAGTCCATTAGTTTTGATATACTTAATAATGTCTTCCGATTTAAAGATTGCATTTAGGAATAGAATAGTCTACTACATTTTTTTTTCAGGCTAATATATTAACTTTATTATTTCTTAAAGACATTTGGTTGTTCTTACATTTTTTTATGTTTATAATTTAGAATATCTCATGATGGGGGCATTGTTTTGTCTATATTACAGTCAGCGTTTAAAAATATCTCCTATTATGTTTAATGGAATCTTGTAATCGACCAAGAAAAATATATCAATTCCTTCCTTACATAATACATAGGAACTACTTATTTCCATATTGTTTTGCTATGTAGCAGGGACCAACTAGACGAGTTATATTTTTAATTAAATAAAATTATATTTTTGAAGTGAAAGGTTTTTTAAGCGCGTTTCGCACTTTTTTTTAGAGTGGATTAGATTGAGACGTCAGATCTCCGGTGTGCAACGCTCGTGTGACGTCGCCTGTAGTCTTTTGAGTTAGGAGACGATTAATTGTGAAGAGTTTTTGCACAGAGATTAAAATATCTCAGAAACTAAAAATCGGACCTATACAATGTTAGCAAGGAAAAATGTTCATCATTTCATCCTCTTTGTAATGAGCTATTATTCAAAATTGTATCTTATCGCGACGTCGCACAGTGGAACGAAACGCTAAAATCGGAGACAAAATACCAATTTTGAATAAATTTGAATGATATGTGATAACGATTTATTTTAATTTTTTAAATATAAATTAGATCATTATTCATCAAAATTTTATTTATTAATTATTTTATTTCGACCATCACTATAGCCATTTTCAAGTCTGGAGAATTTTTAATGTCATTGTAAGATTACATTTACAAAAAAATTATTTTACATAATTATCTAATCTAACGATCTTTCTTCTTCTTTCTCTATCTTCTTTGTGCATTTCAGCGTGGAGGTGCCTCGATCCATGCATCCCAAGCATTTTGTCCCTGACCTAGAGCCCTCATATCCCCTATCCTCATACCTCTTTTCTGCCCGATCTGGGAGATGTATTCCATCCACGACAATCTGGGTCTTCATTCATTCGGCATACATGCCCAAACCATCTCACCTGTCTCTTTTTTATTCTTAGTGAGACAGTGCCAAGGCCGTCTCTTGTTTTTTCATTTCTGATCCGGTCTCTCCTGGTTCTGCCGGCTACCCTTCGAAGATATTTCATTTCACTAGCAGTAACTCTGCTAAGGTGTTTGGTTAATGGGATCTAGCTTTCACTCATTTATATAAGGGTCGGTAGATATACCGCTTTAAAAATATGCATCTTTACATTCCTCTCTACCTCCCTTTTCCCAACGACTGTATTAACAACAAACTGTAACACAAATCATTGGCCTTTTTAATCCTGTTGGAAATTTCATGGTCGACTCTTCCGTTCTTGTTTATTACTGCACCTAGATATGTGTAATCCTC
This sequence comes from Nezara viridula, assembly GCA_928085145.1. Taxonomy (NCBI): domain Eukaryota; kingdom Metazoa; phylum Arthropoda; class Insecta; order Hemiptera; family Pentatomidae; genus Nezara; species Nezara viridula. The sequence continues at coordinate 226,568,319 of OV725077.1, read as the reverse complement.
CACCATGCCCAGTATCTCTCCTTTGCAATAAATTTCAACAACCTCCTGATCTCGTCCAATCTGCATTGGCAGTCCCCGCAGGGACTAGCTGATGAGCAAGGCTAGTGGAGATTGACGCTCCCGAGTTCAGTAAACTCACACAAAACAGTACACAATACACATACACTGACATAAGGTCACATTCACTACACACCCTGTGGTCACCTATCCTGAGAGAACTCTGTGGACGTGGGTATAAATTGTCTCCAGTAGTCTCGAGGTAACGGGGCGTCTATTACTGGGCCAATCACCCGTAGTGGAGTAAAACCGATTCAGAGCAAATAAACTTGCCTCGGAAATCTAACGATCCATGTCATACAATTCCACTATACATACATAGATTTGTATTATTTTTTAAAAACATCTCATGTACACAACTTTATTCATTACATACAATTGATTGTTACCTTATTGACTACTCTATTAAATTTCTATTATTCACAACTATCATATTAAATTTATTGAAAAAATTAAAATTGTCCTGATATTTTAGAGTTTTCCCTACGTCATTTCTGACGGGAGTGAATAATATCACCATGCTGGTGAGAGGCTTTTAAAAAAGTATACAAATCTATGTATAGTGAAATTTTATGACATGGATCGTTAGATTGGATAATTATATAAAATAAATTTTTTGTAAATGTAAATGTAATCTAACAATGTCATTAAAATTTTTCCAGACTTGAAAATGGCCCTAGTGATGGTCGAAACGCTGTCGAAATAAAATAATAATTAAATAGAATGTTGGTTTTGTTTGTTTGTTTCGATGTCTAGACGCAAAAGTCCGGGCCATCAGCGCCCGATCAACTAAATAACACTACTTTTATACTATTTGGATGGTTAGTCCAAAAAATAATAATAAAAAAAGGATGAAAATAATTAAATAAAAGGATTGATAGAATTAAATAAATAAATAAAAATAACATAATTAAATAAATAACTAAATAAATGAATAAATAAATAACTAACTATAACTAATAAATAAATAACCAAATAACATAATTAAATAAAAGAATTGATAGAATGAAATAATTAAATGAAAATAATAATAGCCACTTATAGATAATAAGATAAGAATAGATAAATAAATAAACATTAAAAAAATAGAAATAAAATCAATAAATGAGCTGAAATTAATAACCAAATGAACTTTTAAAATAAAAAAATAAAATGAAATGAAGTAAATAGATAAAAAAAAATAAAAAATAATAATAAATCTGGAAAGGGTCATAATTTATAAACTTGTCATATATGTTGTTTAAGTCTTTCATTATCTAGGAACTTGATAACTTTGGTAACCATTTCTTCTTGATTTCCCAGAGATGCTGAAATATTCTGGGGTATTCCAAGATCTTTTAACCTTGCGGTGTAAAAACGGCATTCTTCCAAAACATGTTTTTTTATGGTTAATGACTGGTCACACTTTTGACATCTGGGGATAAAATCTTTTGTTATAAGGTGGAGGTGTGTCAGTCTAGTATGTTGGTGAATAATGGCCTAATTAATATTTATATAACCTCAAGACACCAATTCTAGGCATAATGAACTGAAGATTTATTTTAAGTTATAACTGAAACGAAAAGACAAAATTCCAGGAAATGCCAGTGCAGAATATTTATTATGACCCTTATATGTACTTTTTTTTTTGCACTAACACTAATACTAGATCACAGGAGAAGGGTTTAAAAAAATCGTACTTTTAGAGTTATTTTTACATTATTTTTTTAACTTAATTAATCAATATCTAATTTTTCAGCCAGAAGTCACCTTCCATTTCAGTCTCATTTAGTCACTGGGATTGTAGTAAACATGTACAGCCGCGGCCAGCTGCGACTAATCTTTTGGCACATTTTTTTGGTTATTTTTTCTAACTTAATTGCTAAGAAAACTCTGATAAAATCATTTTTGTACAACCTTTAATCGATGTGAAACCTATTAGAAATCTATTTATATGTTGTCCGTGTTTAAATTGAGTTTCATTGGTTCAGTTGTTAGGACCTTTACTATCTAAATATGTTTAGTTTTTGTGCAGATATACAACTTAGTATGAGAACTTGAACAAATTCATAAATATTGATTTTATTAACTAAATTGTGTTAGGGTGCATATTAAAATAAGGTACAATTTTTTAGTGGAAACGTACTTATTAGAGGAACTAAGTTTTGAAACTGTGGTGAGATTTACTACAGAAATGTTTAATGATAATTATTTTAAGACATTGACTGAATGTTTTCTTTAACATAACACTTTAACATAAATTTAACCTAAAATGAAATTCATATTCCACTTACAAACCTAATCTATGAGTACTGGTTGAACTGAATTTATCTGGAAACATTCGACGAAACGAAAAAATATATTTCAAATTTGGGAGTAAAATTGCCTCCCCCCCTCACAAAAAAATAAGGAAATTTTGGAACATTTATAAGTAAAGAAAAGGACATATTCATGCCTAATACTCGATAGTTGATTTTTAGAGTGTATTAAAATTTCATTTAATAGTTACTGGCTATAACCACACAGCAGATCGAAATGTGGAAATGGATACCAGGACGATCTAATAACACCACTCACATGATTTATAAAAACAAGTCTAGCTTTGAAAAAAAATTGGTCAAATAAGGAAGGATTACCTTTGCTTATGGATGTAATTTTACCAAGAAGATATTGATATAGTTTGATAATAAATTAATTAATATAAAAGAACTCTTCTATATTTAAGAGAGCCAGAACACCTATTAGACGTCCAGAAATTTATTTGGTCGAAATGGCGAAACGATAGTTCATTTTCATGATCACGAATTAAAATGTGTATCTTGCTAATGTTCATCAGACGACACTGTATTTTTTATTGTCGCGTGAATTTTAACTAGATTTTCAATAGACAAATATTTTTAAAAGATTTTTCACTTTTATCATTTTATATTACATTTACTTTTACGTATATTGTATTATATATATATATATATATATATATATATATATATATATATATATATATATATATATATATATATATATAATCCCTTTTAGTTCTTATTATATACCTATAAAGAAAATATAAATATATGTTACATCTAAAAAAGATGTTGAGTTTTACAATTATTTAAAAACGTTAAAAATGTTATTTATATTTTAAATTAATCTTTTATATAAGATTATGTATAGTTTCGTAAAATAAGTTTAGAACTTTAATATAAATATACAAAAAATATTTAACAATAATTTTTTTGACTTGAATTAAAAAATAGGATTTAAAAAAAAAATAGTTTAGTCCTTAAATTATCATAAAGAATTGGTCGCACAGACACGTTTCATTTTCCAGTCGATTCAGCACAAACGGACCTGAATAAATCAACCACGAACTAGCTATTTCATGTTGTTTGTCTTTTACGAAATTTTGTTCGCAAAAAGATGCTTTCGTTTCATCGTGTGCCCTGTTAGGGAGGCGAAAAGGAAAACAATAGTGTCGAAAACCAAATGATAACGAGTTTTATTGAAGATATCGATTAAAATATCTCAGAAAGTAAAAATCGATCCTGCATACTGTATCCGTAGGTCCAGATAGGTTTCAGTATTGTCTTGTAGATTAAAAGTTTATTTTCAATCGAAAGATGAGATGTCCTGCTTAGTAGTCTATATAGCTGGCCAGGTCTATATAGCGGCATCCAATCCTTCCAGTCCAAAGTACTTAGAACAATAGCCAATGCCCCATATTATGTCACAAATAAGACCCTACACCATGACCTTAACATCCCTTTTGTCCTCGACATCATCCCATCCAGATTCTCAAACTTTCACCAAAACCTTATCCATCATCCAAATCCTCTAGCTCAATCCCTATCCAGCTCCCACCATCCCTACAATCCCCCTCGAAGGTTAAAACGGCAGTGGCCGCGAGATCTATTGTAAATATGCTTCTAGAGTCCTGGCAATGGCCAGCTTCTCCACTCAAGTCCTGAGCATCTGTGGCTCTAGTGCCTTCCTTCAGCCTCCACTGATGCGGCTGGAAAAATGGCACTGGGATCTCTGGAGTCCTGCTTTGCTTTCCACATGTGGGGAGAAAAGCCTGGCTCGGAGATTCCTGGGCCAATGTATATATTGTATATAGGTATGAATGTGTTTAGAAGTTTTTATTTTATTTTGTTTATTTATTTTTTTATTTTATTTATTTTTTTCTATTGATTTACATTTTTTTATAAATATTATTTATTTACTTTTTATATTTATAGTTACTTCTGTATTACTTGTATATACTGTATGAATGAGAACTTTTAGCCTTAATACTTATAGCCCTCCAACAGTGGCTGATTGTATTATTATTCAAAAAAAAAAAAAAAAAAAAAAAAAAAAATTACTTTAAATCCATTTTTTTATTCAAAACTTCTATGTAAATAATGTTCTTTTTGAATGTTCTAATATTTTTTAGTGCATAGCGATGCCCATTGCCAATGAAAATATAAAGTTCAATATTTTAAATGAACGTGCTCTAATTGCTGCCACATATATTTGTCCATGCGAAATTACTGGACGTCACAATAATACACACATTATTCAAAAAATTTTATCCTGCGATTTGATTATGCCCATAGCAAATGCAGCTATTAATAGGAACGTTGTTCGTTGAAAGTCGAATGCAAGTAGTGATAGAAGATGTTAAATTAATTCTTGGAATTAAAATTCTTTAATTTAAAGTAGCCCCTGGTAATACTTCACTCTCATTCCTGTTCCATTAACTAATGCTTGTGCAGTATTTAAGTTAAAAATGAGTATAACTATAGAACATATTTTTTAATTTAATTTATGAGGTATCATTCAACTAACATTACACGATATCATCTCTTCAAAAAATAGACCCAATTATCTCAGTAAATGAAAAGTTTTCGATTTATCAAAAAACAAAATAAAGGAAATCGAATTTGTAAAAGAAAAAATACTAAATGTTTGAAATGATATATCATCATCAGCATCATGTGTGGCACGACATCCCGTTACCGAGACTGGGCCTCCTCCAAGAGCCTCCGCCAGTTGGCTCTGTCTTCTGCTGCAGCTCTCCAGTTCCATACACCAAGCAGGGTTCTCGCATCATAGGCCACGTTGTCCAACCACCTCGTCCTCGGCCTTCCTACCCGTCTTGCGAGGTGCAGCTCCTCCATCATTATTTTCTTGGGTATCTCAACGGTGCTCATTCTGGCCACATGCCCTGCCCACCTTAGTCTGGCCAGTTTAATATACGTGACTACGTCGATGTCTGTATAGAGAGAACTGAGCTCCCTATTTTTTCTTTTCCTCCAGACATCACCCTCCTTTACTGGACCATAAATCCTTCTGAGGACTCCTCGCTCAAACACACTCAGCTTCATCTCATCGTTTTTAGTCATCGTCCAAGCCTCTGAGCCATATGTCAAAACAGGCCGAACAAGGGTCTTGTATATGATCAGCTTGGTCTTCTTTGAGAGGTACCTACTTCTTAAGTGTCGGCCAAGTCCAAAGACCCATCTATTGGCAGCCGTGATCCTTCTTTTTATTTCTTGAGCCATGTCATTTTTGCTATTAATTTCAGACCCAATGTATATAAAACTTTTCACTCTCTCAAACTTAAAAGAACCTACCTCAAATGGAGAGTTCAGATGATATATCTCTGCAACAAATAGTCCGATTTCGGTGATTTTATTTTATTTTATAGGGAATTCAGGAAGCTTTCAAATAAATATTGGTATTATCAATAAAAAAATGTGTACTTTTTAAGTTATTCGCAAATAAAATACTGAATTCATCATAAAAATTTATGCAGCTTGTTGGAAATACGTTATATACATAAATTATAATAAGAAGACTTTGGCTTAAGTTTCATTAAAATCGTTAAAGCCGTATTGGCGCTGCAGTCTAAAGCGAATGACGTTTTTCGGCCGCCGAAAGGCCTGATGATAATGAAACGTATAAAAAAAAAAAAAAAACTTCTAAATACTATTGCGACGTTGTGTCAAAATTTAAAAGAAATCGGTGAAGAACTTTCGGAGATAAGCCGTTTTGAACAAACTACCATTTATACTTTTGTTTACATACTATTTAATATTTTTATTTATCGATAACACTAAAGCTCGTCAGCATCAATTAAACAAAAAAAGAATGAAGAAAATCGGTTGAATAATAGAGGAGTAAAAGGGGCTGAACCGATTTGTGTTTGCCCATTTATATAATGATACAGATAAATATTTAATTATTATTTTTTGTACGGTGACTAACAGGCGTGTGCCCGTTTCTTAACTTTGTTTTCGTAACTTTTTCTTTTCTTTTGCTAGATACAACATTTTCAACGATTTGCCGTCTCTCTGACTAACTTAAGTTTGCTAGTTTTTTCCACCAGGAGCTAATTTTCATTATGCATTTAATTTTATTTATTGCGATATTGGTCAGCTAAAGACCACGAGTATATCATTTCTTGGTTTTATTTTTGTGTACACCTTCCTAATCTCCTCCATTATCTTCCTTCTTTTCTTTTTCCTCAGCCACTTCTTTCCAGTGTGTCCAGTGCTCCCGTCACGTTAGCATCGTTCATCATTTTAAACTTTTGTTACGCAGTGATAGTAGCTGAACTTGAAGTTTATATCGTGTTTAATTTTTAAAGTTTTCATTGGTGAAATGTTTTTCCTGCACTGCAGAAGCTCTCGGCGTACATCTTAAACCATAGAATTTAGTGAAACGAAAACAGGTGGCTTGGCTGTACAAATAATTGGTGAGTCGACATATTGCATAGTAGTGGGGGTGGGCATGCGCAATCTAACTTGGCTAACTCGACAGATCAGTGCCTTCCTATCTTTGTTAGAGTACCCTCAAAAATCTAACGTCATTTTTTTAATTATTTACATCAATATTAAAAAATAATAAAGATTAAATACAAACATGTACCTTAGCCTTGAAAGCATTAGGTTGCTAAATATCAAGTTAATTCGACATCATTTACAAGACATCATGTTTACCCGTATTCGTTCACTAGCCCGTAGTTGTGGTCAATTCGCCTTCCACCCTTGACATCATTGCTTCACCTCATCTCAGCCAGATAGTCAAGTAAAATTAGCACAAAAAAGGGACCTAGCTTGCAAAAGGTCGTGTGATTCAAATTTCTTTTTTATATTGTTAGGTGTACAGTGACTATAAAAAATCCAAGTTTCTGCCCTTGAAACTCTTGTGGGTTCGCTGCAGTGTTCCAAAAACCATTGGAGTTTCCAACATATTATGGTTTAGGCTAAATATCTTCTTTTAAAACCGACATGGATAAAAAATGGTCATATTTAATCTTAAAATCTTATAATTATCTAACATTTTTTTCTAAACCTAAGGGAGCGACCTCTTAAGCTTTCTAAATGGGTAAAGCTCAACAAAAAAAAATTAAATTATTGTATTACTATTTGTTCATTATTACAATCAAATATTAATATAATCATTATAGTACTATAAATTTATTATTTATGTGTACTTAATGATGTGATTAGACGCCAATGCGAGTGGCGCTTTTCCGTCGATTAAGTGTATTTTTTAAGTAATTGCCTCAAATATTTTAAAAACTAATCAATGTCTAACAAAGAGAAATGTATTCTTCAGATGTTTTTTTTTTTTTTTTTTTTTTTTTTTTTTTTTTTTTTTTTTTTTAAACTTTAGTTTACATCATAAATCTAGAAGAATGGTGTCAAAACTGGAGAATTAAAATAAACTCCAATAAATCCCACCTAGGACTCCACCTGGACAAACGACTAACTTGGAATCCTCATACTAGACTGAAACGACAAGAAACCGCTAGACGTTTCCGATTACTTCAGCACTTATAAGACAAACGCTCTAAACTTCCCATTAATTACAAAAGACTGTATATTTGACTGTGATAAGACCTATTTGGACTTACGGAGTTGAGCTATGGGGCTCCACTAAACCATCGAATTCCTCTCGCATCCAATCCTTACAATCCTAAATCCATCGTAAAATCCTCAATGCTCCTTACTTTGTCACTAATAAAATTTTCCACACAGATCTTAATATTCCTTATGTTTCAGATCTGGCCCAATCCAGATACCTATCCTTCCATAATAAACTTCAGAATCATCCCAACCCTCTCGTTTCTAACCTTGCTTCCTCTTCAATTCCTGATAACCCTCCGAGGCGTCTGTAAAGAAGATGGCCCCGTGATCTCCTTATGTAGTCATATCATTAGAATGCTACTTTTGGGTAGTTACTCAACAAGTGTATTCATGTCATTATATCTATTATGTCCAAATTTACTTGATGTATTTATGTAATACAGTTGTAAATGTCATTAAAAAAAAAAAAAAAAACCTTAGTTTTAACGACTTGAAAAACATGACTTTACTGGTGTGTTTTATTGCTAAGGCCAATTATGTTCTAAGCTTCCTTAACTATCTAGCTCTGATGAAAGGCCAATTGTTGCGAAATTAAGCCAAATACAAAATCGCAATGACCGAAAAAATAACTCAAGTCGAAGACCTCAATCTGCTATGTTTTAACGCCATTTTGGAACAGTGCAGTTACTTCATTGTGAGAACATTGCTTTTTTTAAATAAATAGTTACATTAAATATAACTACATGCAATTTATTGCGATGTGGAGGGGAGTCTGGCCCACCGTGTAACATACTTTTCAAAACACCTTATGACTACCGTCTACCATTCCAGTCAAAGGTTTATTATCTTCAATGAAAATCTCCAAATTCTCTGAAGGAGCTTCAAAATGGAGTTATAGATTTCTTCCATCCATAACTGAAAGAGCACTGAACACTTGAAATCGAAGTTGGCAAATTTTGAAAGCTCGACAGTTCGTTTCCTTTTGGGTTTAGAAATAAATATTATTCACAAAAATGTTAGATAGTTTTAAGCTGTATAAGATCTAGCATAACCATTTTGTATCTATGGTGATCTGATGTCGAGGTTTATGTCTTTTCTATGTTTATGTGTTCTGATGTCTTATCCACACTGATGTCATTTTACGTGGCTTAAATGACCAATGTTGAAATACGTCTTCCTCTGAAGTACCTTTAATTCGATTTATATAAAACAATTAACTCTCTGTTATTGACCGTAATTATGAAAAATGGCTGAATATAAAGTTTGAAAGTATTTGATAATTGGAAACTGGAGAAAAATGGGAAAATTTTCATTTAGATCAAACATGAATATCTAGAAAGACTAGTCATAACGTATATGTATAATATATTGTTGGAAAGTGGGGAATTTTAGAAAAAAGAATACCTAATTTTTCGATGAATGTATCTAAACAAAACGTAGTAAGTATATTCATGGAAATTTTGGCACCTAGGAACTTTTTTTACTGATGTTGAGTTTTTGGTACTAGCCAAAAAGAGCAAATCTTTGGGTTTTAAAACGCAGAACCTGAAGGAACCTTATTGGGTCTTGATGATCGCTTCGAAATCTCAAAACGCAATTCATCTCACCTCGATCATCAACTTAACAATGTCAGACTTTTGAAAATTTTGTATTTAAGTTTGTAATAGGAATTTAAGGAACGAAATTGAATCACTTCTCCATGAAATTTCCTTTCTGCTCATACATAACTTAAAATCCATCGCTTGTGTAAGCCGGAAAATAAATCTATACTACCCTACTATAAATAGTGTAAATTACTTAAATTCTGAAATTATAATTTTAAAAAATATAAAATTAAATTAGGTATATATATATATATATATATATATATATATATATATATATATATATATATATATATATATATATATATATATATATATATATATACATATATGATTTCAATAAAATGCTACAATGTAGGATAAGCTTACAAATTAAAACTGTTAATTACAATTATATTTATAGTCTATGAAATGGTTTATTAAAAAAAAAAATGAAATCTATCCTTCGATATTACTATGTAAAAAATCTAGTGCGCGCAACACACAACTTTCACTTACCGATCTACTTTGAATAGAAATTATTTTCTGGCAATGCTGGGCTATTATAAAATTTTTTGAAATGCATTTTAAACGGATCTAAAGCTTAAAGCTTACAGATAACAATTTATTAAGACCATTATAATTAAAAAATATCTATTTAATACATCAACGACAGGAAATAAAAATCTAGTCACTCCATTTGCTTTTATAAGCCACAGAATGACTAACTCCAATTTCAACATTTTTGAGTTATGTCATTTTAGTGATATTTTTAGATGAAAAATTTATCTATGTAGACAATGAGTAACTTGATTCCAGTGGTGGTGATTGCAGTGTTGAAATATAGAACTGAGAATAAAGATATAAATTTAGGTACTTATTTCTTATGAAAGATGTTCGTAGGAAAGATACTTTATTAAATATCTGTAGAAAAAAAGATTTTTTTAGTCTCAACAATTAAAAAAGTATATTTTAAATTTATCCAAATTTTCGCCTCTTCAGAGAAAAAAACTTGTAGTTTTTTTTTTAGTTTTTTTTTTTTAAACTAATAGAGGCCATATCTTTCCTCTAATTGTCTGATTTTAACGATTTTTTTTTCTGTTTTTTTAGAAAATTGCATAAACATTTAAAAAACCATAACAATATCCCGTATACTTTTTGAGTTATTCGGAATTTAATTTAACCATCCCTCTTAACTTTTTCCGAGTTCTTTTCGTTGAAGTATCTTATATAGGTAAATTCAAAGGGTCCCGAGAAAATTACTTTCGCGAAGTTTCATTGAAATCGACACATTCCTTTAGGCGCTACAGTCTATATCCTGAATTCTCCAACTATTATCCAATTGAGGCTGGTGTTCCACAAGGCAGTGTCTTGGGCCCAGTCCTCTTCATCCTCTTCACCGCTGACATTCCAACCAATCCCGATACCCTTCTAGCAACTTTCGCGGACGATACCGCCATCCTGTCATCCCATCTAGATCCTGAAACTGCATCCTTAAATCTACAAAGACACATCTCCCTGATTGAGCAATGGTGCAACAATTGGCGCATTAAGATCAAATGCAAGCATGTCACCTTTACCCTCCGACGCAGATCCTGTCCACATATCATTTTCAACTCTGTAACTCTCCCCGTCTCAGACACAGTTCGGTATCTTGGATTCCTTTTAGACAAAAGACTAACTTGGAACCCACATACTAGACTTAAAAGACAAGAACTTAACCGACGATTTGGCCAGCTATACAGACTACTTAACAGAAAATCCAATCTATCAATAGAAAACAAACTATTAATATACAAGACCATACTCAAACCCATCTGGACCTACGGACTTGAACTGTGGGGGACAACTAAATTTTCGAACATCAAACGCATCCAATCCTTTCAGTCTAAAGTCCTCCGTATGATAGTCAATGCTCCTTATTACGTTACAAACAAAACCCTACATCATGACCTTTACATCCCTTATATCCTTGACGTTATTCCATCCCGATTCTCAAATTTTCACATGAACCTAATCCACCATCCTAACCCTTTAGCACAATCCTTATCTAGCTCCAGTCATCCTACAACCCTCCTCGAAGGTTGAAACGGCAGTGGCCTCGAGATCTCTTGTAAAGACGTCACTGGAGTTCTGGCAATGGCCAGCTTCTCCACTCAAGTCATGAGTGTTTGTGGTTTTAGTGCCCTCTCTCAGTCTCCACCGGACTGGTAATGCCGGCGATGCGGTTGAGAGAGAAGCGCTGGGATCTCTTAGGTCTCGCTTTGTCCTTCACACGTGGGGGAAAGGGCTGGACTCGGAGATCTCTTACCTAATTGTAAATATTGTATTTAAGTATGAATGTTTTTCTATTTATTTCTATTACTTATAATTTATTTAATTTTGCTACGAATTTCTGTATTTCATTTAATTTTAACTCTTAGTTACATTTCCTAGTTTATTATAGTTTTTGCCTTTGTTATATAGATTTATTTATATTATTTATTATTATTTATTATTTTTTTTATGTATTGTATATATGGTATGAATGTGCCTCTCTCAGCCTTAATACTCAGTGCCCTTAAGTGTGGCAAAATGTATTATTACTCAATAAACAGATAGATGAAAAAAAAAAAAAAGGCACTACAGTCTATAGCAACGCAGGTTTTTCTGCATTTTTATTTTTTTTCTCCTTTATTAACTTATCAAATTCTTTCAAATATTATATGTATTATTTTTTTATAACTCTGAATAATGCGAAATGATTAACTTTTTAAAATAATCCATATTAAAATTACTTCATAGGAAGACATATATGAACATTGTTCATTTTAGCCCTTAAAGTGACATCAACGGGAATAAGACTTAAATGATATTAAAGACCACTTAATTATACAATGATACCACCGAGTTTAATCAAAATCGTTAGAGCCGTTTTTGAGAAAATTGTAAAAATGTGTTTCAGCGTTCATGTAAAGTGGCACTTCCAGTTAACCGATATTAACAAAAAAGTTGCTATCACATCCGGCCCATTTACAAATCTTAAATACTTAATCAGTTTCGTACTACTTTTCGTTTATGAGCTAGACTGTTAACACATACACACAGACCATTTTGCGACACTTGGTTATTTGGACTCAAATTTGACCTCAAAACATGTATTTCCGTTGAAAACTGAGATTCAAATATTTTCACGATCGCAATACTTACCCTTACTATATATTACATATATACGTAAGGGAAAGTAAAAATCTGGAAAAATAATCAACATAATTATTTCAAATAATTAAACAAATAAATCGAACGCGTGCAAGATTTTTTATTATACACTGATTGTATTACTATTATCATGTATTATTTTTTATATTATTATGATATTAATGTATTGATATTGATATTCCACGACATGTTCCGGCTAAAGCAACGATCTGATTTTTAATAACGAGCATAACATCTAAATTTAAAAACTGCTATATTATTTTTTAATTTAAATGCTAATAGATGGAAGTAATTTTCTATATAAAATATTATTAAATATTTTTTGTTATAATATAACTTATACATATAATATATTTTTCAGACAATTGTAATCATCATCGGAACGGTCAAATGATTGAAGATATGATGAAGTTCTCACTTTTGCTTCTTGCATTATTGACAGTCACGTCAGGGGTAAGTTCAGATTAAATCCGTCAAGGATAAGTAACGAATAAAATATATTAAATATATATATATAGTGAGAGCAGACCTCAAGACTTACAAAAAAGTTCATATAAATGGGTCAATTTTTATCAGAAAAGTGCGATTCAAGTTTTGAATTTTTTAAAGTAAGTCTTATTTTTTGTTGAATAGAAAACGATAACTACAAAATTATTTTATTTAAGTAATTGACAATTGTTTTACAGTAAACAAGGTACAATTTACTTAAATAAATGTAGACTTTGTCATTGTTCAAACCAATCAAAGAGGACTATTTAACGACTGAACTAATCAGTTTCAGTTTAAAAAAAAAATCATAAATTATTTGCAATTTTTTCTTTATCGCTCTAAAACTATACTAAAGATACCCCACTTTTAGAAAAACTTCGTTTAATAAGCTCGAAGTCCATATTAATTAAGTTGGAGTTTTAAAAGGCAAAATAAACGTTCATCTCAAGTTGTGTAAAGAAATCATGTGGTTTTCTATCACAGTTGCAAAGCGTTTATTTATTGCTTTTCCATGATACGGGATCTGTTGTGATAACTATAGTTGCTTATGAACACATTTTATTTATAAATATAGAAAATTTAAAAATGATGATTTTAAAAATATTTTTTATGTAAGGTGGTAATGTAATTGTGTTTTTCTCTCAAATTTCTGTCATAAGAATTGATGCGTATTTATGTGCGTCATTAAGTAACAAAATTAATGATTCTAGCCCTAATATATACGTTTTCATAAAAATAATTAAAGTAATCTGAAGTTTTCTTTCCTTTAAACGTAAATTTTAGTTAGAAAGATTACTTTTGTCACTTATAAATACACACCAATGCTTTTGATGGAGATCTGAAGGAACAACAACAAAGTTTCATTACCACTTTACGCGAAACAAATATTTAAGAATCATTATTTTTAAATTTTTAGTATTTATAATTTTTTTTTTCTCTCTTCATACTTCTATTCACACCTATCGTGGTATTGACAATAATCAGGTGTGATCTCATTGTGAAGAAAATTGTCATTTAAGGCATGAGGAAGATTAGTGCCCAGCAGTACCTCTTCCTGGTTTTGGTCTACTTCATAATTTAGGAAAGGAGATCTCTCATCCAGCTCCTCTTTAGTCGTCCCCTGATGGGCATGTGAGCTGTGGCCATGTCGTTGATAAGTCCGTTGTGATGTCTGTGTAGTTTAAGATGAAATCGGGAAGAGAGAGTACGTATGTGTTGGTTGATAGTTGGTTGTTGTAAGTCAGTATGTAAAGTATCGTTGTTTATGTACCAGGGAGCTGCTGTTATTAGTCTTAAAGTTTTGGATTGAAATGATTGTAGTTTTTGTAAGTGCCTCTTTTTTGCAGGCGTATGTCCATATAGGTTTGAGTAGGTAAGTATACGTATTTAGTTTTTGACTGATTTTTAATATTGATTTGGAAAAAAGGGTTATATTATTTACAGTCATTTGTTCAAAATAATTTGTTGTTTCATTTTGAAATGTGGACCCCAGGCCATCCTTCTTTCGAACAATAGCCCGAGATAACGTACTGTGTCCGTCTGAGGAATTTGGTTTTCGCCGATATAAACTGGTGGCCGTGTGTCTCGTCGAAGTGTAAATGTTATATGTTGTGATTTGTCATGATTTAATCTAATTTTAAAAAGTGAATACCAATTTTGTAACTTTAGTAAGTGATTTTGTAAATTTAATGAGGCTAGTCTGGGTTACTGGTGTTTTGTTAAAATTGTTGCATCGTCAGCGTAAGTAGCAGTCAATGTTTCGGAATCAATATTTATAATTAAAATGTGTTTTTAGGTAATTATATTTGTAACAACAATACATCTCATATCACGGAAAAACAATAAATACATTTTTTTGTAACAGTTATTTGTAGTAATTTTTGCAGAAAACACGAGTAATTTAGGTTATCAACATTTTGCCTAATAAATCTCAACTTAATTAATATGGATTGAAAGCTTATGAAAGGAGGAAGTTTTTCTGAAAGTGGCAGAACTGTAGTACAGTAAAATTGTTTAAAAATCACAAATAATTTTTAACTTTTATTTTGTTGGAACTCAGCAAAGAGGGAGAGGAGGGATTTCGGGCTGAAGCTCCAAGCAAAACTATAAAATGTAACCATTTTTTATGGTAAATAATGATCTCTTAAATTATTATTGTTCGTGTAATTACATTTAAAAGGACTTCAAGAATCACTTAAACACCATTTCATATAGGTAGTTAGTATCTTTATTTTTTTTTCCTAAGCAATTATCTTTATATATATATATATATATGATAAAAAATCTTTCTGGCTGAAGTCCCCCACCCCAAAATCCTGGATCCACTAGTGCGCTCAATATTCCTCTTTAGTTGCTTTTAACAATGATAAACTATACTTTTGCTTAATTTAAATTTTGTCTTGTTTACTATAATACAGTGTTTCATTGCTTGAATCAAATGTTTTTTTAGTTATCGCTTCCTATTCAACAAAACAATGTGACTCACTTAAATATTCATAAATATTTAATTTCCTACTTTTCTAATGGAAATTAGGCAATTGTTTATATACATTTTTTTGTAGATATTAATATCCAGGATCAATTTTTTACTCCTTGCTAACTATTATCCTCTACTTATGGGACACCCTATATAATAAGGTATTTAAATTTAATATACATTTTTGAGTTTGTGAATATTATTTTTTGCTTTCGTCCTGATTTTTAGTTACCGTAACAGAATTTTATTTTAATAATATATTATCAATTTTGTCTTGGGTTATGTTGTTACTCTCGCTACTACTAGTACCTGTCCCTAACCCTCAAGTGCGATGGCACGTTCCCTCCTTCCAAAACATTTAAGCGCACAGCTCTACTTACGTTACGGTACAAGTGAAGATAGAATTATAAAAATTGTACTGCTATATTTTATCCCCACAAAAGTAATGAATTAAAAATTGCTACATTTTGGGGTGTTTAATTTTATTTGCCACTGGATGCCACTGGACATTTATTGATGATAATTATCCAGAATTATTTAATATAAATCGATAATAAAAACAAATATTCAAAAACTGTGGATATATAATATATTGATCGGTCCAGGATTAATTAATTGGATTTCTTTGCTCAAAGGCTGGTTTGCGTTTATCAATCTTTCTAATTACCAATATTACCTGTGATCATCATGATGACAGAATTAAATAACTCTTACTAAAAAACTTAAATTTTTTCTATGTTTAATAAAGAATATATATAAATTAAATGGAAATCTTTATGTACAAATACTATTTACAACTAAATAAGAAGATTCAAAGAATTTAATCATTAACTGTAAAGATATGCTTTCAGATGGACCGTTTTGAGTACTATTGCCATGAAATATTATAACATTAGGAATGGGAATTACAACGTAGTTATTATGGTATGTGAAGTGGTATAGTTATGGCATGTTTCATTGCTGCATCTGCTGATTCGTGGTCATCTCATCAAGCCCAAGTCCAAAAACTTCTCCAAGACGGGCAGCTGTCATGGTCTATGTCGGGTCAAGGCTTCAGTCCCTAAGCCGGAAGAAAGCATAAGAAGACCTATCCTCAAGGCCGGACATCAACATAAGACCTATCCTCAAGGACGGGTATCAACATAAAATCTCTTTTCCTACTTCTCGGAATATTATATACAAATATTCAGGATGGGGCAAGGATAGTTTTCATTGGTTCTTAACTTCACCCTATTACTCCACAATAACTGGTAACACCCTAAAAGGAACCAAGTTACCTAGACCGTTTTACTCTGAGGAGAGGCCTACCCTAGAGCCCTTTGTCCTTAATTTACCTGCTCTCTACCCTGGAGGCTGTTTTTGATGTCAGAAGTCGGTTTCATTCAACTCTTCCGCAGCCCATATTAATTTTAAAAATTCATTTTCCACGTTCAATACATAGCAGTACTTTAAAATTTCTACTTAACGTTATAACATCCAATTATAATAGATGTGGTCAGTTCTGTGTCTTCATGATATCAAAGACCTCGCAGTTTGAAACCTTACAAAAACCCATTATCCAGTAAAAATATACTCTCAAACATTTTTTTAGGGAACTTGTTCCATGCCATCCCCTTCTTGGTAGATTATTTTGTATTTAACCTCATGAACATAGAACTATAAAAAAAACTATTTGTTTCTTGCAGTTTTAAGGGGAAATATTATTAAAGAATACACAACTTTGATTCTATTTTACGTAAATCAATAATAAAAACTTGTTTTTTTTTTTTCTGAACTTGCCTAGGGGTATAAAACCATGGGAAACTCTATTTTTGATTTGTCAATAGCTCTGATGTTATGACAGGTGTCAGAATTAAAATTAGTAAAAATTAGCTTTTTTACATCAAATTGATCAATTTACCGCTCATTTATAGTATTTTATCAGATGAGCCTCGATAGAATAATTATTATTGACGGATTTTTGGCCTATCACTTGGGATACAAGCGAGCAAAGAAAATAAAGGGACTTAACATGATTTGTTTTAACCACCACAGTAACCACAGTAACAAATAGTTTGGAATTACTTTGACGAAAAATCCAAAATTTACTGAGCTATATTTTTTTATGTACAACATTCTGAAACAATGTTGGCTATATTTGCTGATGACACGGCAATAGTAATGTCTAACAAGGATGCAGCAAAGGCTTCTCAGGTACTTCAAGAACACCTAGACCACATAGCTTGTTGGGCTAAAAGGTGGAGAATAAAAATGAACGAGTCTAAGAGTCAATTTGTTTCATTTACACTTAAACATAACTCTTTTCCTCCAGTGTTCTCTAATAATATTGCTCTAACACCTTCAAAAACTGTACGATATTTGGGTCTCCACTTGGACAAACGACTTACATGGACATACCACATAAAACAAAAAAGAAAAGAACTTAATCAGCGATACGGACTTCTTTCTAGGCTACTTGACAGACGTTCTAAATTATCTGTGACTAATAAATTAACTATTTACAAAGTCCTCATTAAACCACTATGGACATATGGGATCGAACTATGGGAAACAGCAAAGAAATCAAATATGAAAATCATCCAGTCATTCCAGTCACAGGCGGATTAAGGGGAGGGGCTTTCGGGCTGAAGCCCTCTCCTCCCCAAATGGTACAATGTAACCATGTTTTAAGGGAAATAATATTAAAAAATTATGTCTTAAACTATTAATGCTCGTTTAATTACATTTAATAGGACTTCAAGAATCACTTAAACACTATTTCATATAGGTAGTTAGTATCTTTCTGTTTTTCTAAAGTAATTACCGTTATATATATATGAAAAAAAAAGCTTCCAGGCTGAAGCCTCCCCCTCAAAAAAATTAAATCCAGGATCCACTAGTGATTCCAGTCAAGAGTCCTTCGGGAAATTGTAGCACCCTTTTATGTTTAAAACCTCACGTTACACACTGACCTTAACACTCCTTTCATCACAGCAACTGCCACTGACCGCTTTAATAATTTTCATGACAGACTGACTCTAAATTCCAATCCACTTACTCAAGTTCTATCTACTGCCACAAATCCATATAATCCGCCCAGAAGACTGCTGAGGCGCTGGCCAAGAGACTTATTGCATTGAGCTACTTGCTGTACTATTTTTTTTTGTATGTGTTTTTATATTATTATTTATGTGTTATTTAACTATTTTTTTTTTTGTCTTTTTGTTTTTTTATTAATATTCTTTTTTTTTATGCTATCATTTCTTATCCTTGATATCATATTTGCTGAATACCGAGGTAGATGGCAAATTTATTGTGAGTCAGGAATATGTATAACTAATAAATAAATTATATAGTTTTTAATATATATATATATATATATATATATATATATATATATATATATATATATACATTTTCTGTCAAGATTTTTTTTTTTCCAGGAGATGATACAGGATCTGACTCAAGGTATTTTAGTAGAAGACAATTGGAGTGGTGAAGGTCAAACTGTTTTGATGACTGCTGCTAAAAATTCTGAACCGGATGTGATGGCGTCGTTGTTGCTGAACGGAAGCGATCCAACAACCAAAGACAGATCCGGTAGGACGGCGCTTCACTACGCCGCTAAAGGAGGCTGTGTCAAGTGTGTAACGATTTTGTCCGACGCCGGAGCCAATTTAGACGATAAAGATTATAACGGATACACACCAGCTTTTATCGCTGCTGTAGATAACAAGGTGACTGTACTGCGAGAGCTGATAGAGCGAGAGGCCAACCTCACTCTGAAGAACTACAATGGCCCCTGGATAATGCACGTGGCGGCCTACAGAGGTCATGTCCGAGTCGTATCCATGCTCATCGACGCTAACCTCACGTTGGATGTGGAAGATCATTATAATCAGAATAAATTGACCGCTCTACATTATGCAGCATTGGGAGGGCACAGTTCTGTGGTGGCGATACTGTTGGATCACTCGGCAGACCCGAAAGCTACGGTATTAGGAGGTTGGACACCATTAATGCTTGCATCTTCATATGGCCATTTGAATGTGGCGAAGGTTCTGATAGATCGAGGAGCACCTCTTAATGATATAAATAATCGAAGAGAGACTGCCCTCTATTGTGCAGCAACTGGAGGACATGCGGTTGTGGTAGCATTCCTGATAGATCGAGGGGCAGATCTAAAAACTAAGACAGTCAGTGGATCAACGCCTCTGATAGCAGCATCGTCCGGTGGCTATTTGGACGTGGTGGAGATGCTTATTGACCGGGGAGCATCCCTGAATGATATTGATAATTACGGATCTACTGCAGCATATCATGCTGTAGCGAATGGCTACATTTCTGTGGTGACGATGCTTTTGAATCGAGGGGCAGACCAACGAGTCAAGAGTCGACTTGGCAGGACACTACTGATGAAAGCATGCGCTAATGGTCGATTGGGCATCGTGAAGCTTCTCATAGATCGAGGAGCGTCTCTTGATGACAAGGATAATTACGGCTGGACTGCGTTATCCCATGCAGCAAATGGAGGACACGCTCCTGTAGTTGCAATGCTGTTGGATCAAGGAGCAGACCTTAAAGTCAAGACCGTACATGGTGTAACACCTCTTATGTTTGCTTCTGCTAATGGCCGATTGGATGTAGCAAAGCTTTTGGTTGACCGAGGAGCTTCTGTTAATGATAGGGATAGTAATGGAAAGACTGCCTTAGGTTGGACTGTGATTAGCTCAGATGAAGAAAGTAAGAATGACGTAGTAGATTACTTACGATCGAAAGGTGCTCTGTATTGATCAGTGCATTGTCTGCATCCAGTAATTGTAGAGTGGGACTAGGAAGGCGAAATTCGGGACATTGTCAAAAATTCAAAGTTTCTCTAATGACTTTAATATGGGCACCAACATATTTTGCTCTTTTCTACTAAAATAAAAAATATGTTTGTTGTATCAATTATGAATCCCTTAACACGTTTAAACAGTTATTCATAACCATGAAATCACAAAGGAAAAAAAAAAAACGTTGCTTAAACATGCAACAAGAAAGTAAATGTAACCTAAAAAAATTAAATTTAATGTTCTAAATATGAATTTTTTTAATATGATTGATTTAACTTCATAGGTATGCATAATCATAATCAACGGTTACTATTAAGTTACATTCACGATTACAATCTAAATCAGATTTTATTAAAGGTAATCAGGCAATCGTACCACATTTCGGCTATATTTATAGTGATATTGAATCAACTATAAAATTGTGGTAATTATGTTTTACTTTTCGTGATAAATAAATGTTTCAAGTAATCATTAATTCCGACTTTGCCCATTTATTGCGATTTCTAACATAAACAATCCATATCTCTGTAGAATCATTATTACCTTCTTGTCACTAGCTAAACGACACTTTGTTCGAACGAGTTCATTTCTCCTTTTTAAATAACCTTTAAATAAACTGTTCGTTTCAAACGTTTAATAAGACAGATACTATCAATTATGAACTCCCTTACATGTTTAAGCAATTATTCATAACTGTAAAATCATTAAATCAAAAAAAATGTATTCGTTTGTTTAAAGTAGAAAAGAGCCACATATTCTTTGGGATTTGAAGTATATCGTTGTATCTTTTCATACAATTTCCGAATGTTTTAATGTTAAATTTAAATGAATCTGTTCAAAAGTTAAATGCTTCAACTCATATGGCGCAAAATTATATATTTCACTACCTAATTATAATGTTATTTACACGATTTTTTTTGTTGTAATGAAAAAATTGCATTCAGGAGATTTTTTAATAAAAAAAAACGAAAGAAATCCTGATAACTAGGTTCATTAAGTAATTTATTTACAAATTTATATTTTTAAATATTGGTAAATTTTCAGAAATTACATCAATTACAAAAACATTTTATGAATTTAATTGAAAAAATGACTACACAATTTTTTCTGTAACATATAATGTAAATGAGATTCCCAAAAATCTACAACGGCCCACTTTAAAGTCACTAATATTTGAATATAATTACTAGTGTATAAGTAAAAAGTGTTTGTCTTCATTTGTATTAAAATTAGTTATAATTAGTATTAATTTTGTATTAATAACTATTATTGAAATATACGTTAATAGTTAAAAAATTGCGAAATATATATATATATATATATATATATATATATATATATATATATATATATATATATATATATATATATATATATATAAAGGATATAAAATCTTATAAAAAAAATCATTTTAAATAAACCAGTATGTCGTTTGATTGATTACACCATTTAATTGAATAATAAAAAAATTATGAGCCATGAAAATATTAAAGGTCTTGAATTTAAAGGAACCATACCATACAGTTTCTTATTTATTCTTCATAGGCCTATTTATTCTTCATTAAAAATACATTTTTTTCTTAATATGTCATATACGATAGAAATTGACTAAATATAATATACATTAAAATGAACTTGTACTCTTTAGACAACTAGAGTATTTTTATTAACACCAAATTTTTAAAATACTAGTTTTGATGAAGATTTTCATTTCAAGTTTATCTTTTTTTTTTTATTATTTGGACTTGGTTGGTTCAAAATTTGTTTAAATATACAACTACTAGAAAAAAATTGATTAAACTAAATTAGGATGAAGATTGTTTACTTCTACGGAGGATGGGTTATCCTTCAAACTCTTTTTATTTAAGTTCTTTGTCCATTTTACAAAAATAAAATCTCGACCTTCTGACTTTTATACACCCAATCACAGATCTGCTTCATTTCAAAACTCGTTATTAATCTAATTTTCCAGCTTCTGTAATACCCTCTCTCCCTCTCTTAAAATCCGACATCTCCTCACCTTACATACACTTAAAAACCTTCCATTCCAATTTCTTTTCACAAATTAATCAGAAGCTGTTTATACGCCCTGTAACCAAGATAAGTATCATGATACATGTTTATTATTATTATTTTTAATATGAAAAAATATATTATATCACATTTCATACTACATTGGCATTTATTGTTTTTCTTATACATATTAAATAAATACTTTTGATATTACTCTATTTATTTATGATATGCACGTTTTAAAAAAAATACACTCTATACATGTTTAATTGCTTTTTAATGATATTTATAACTGTATTAGTAATAAAAATACTTTCAGTAAATGAGAACACAAGAATACAAGAATATTAAATCACTTTTTGAGAAACTACCCACTAGTAGCACTCTAAAAATGTATTTACAACAGGAGATCTAGAGGCCATCTTCTTTTCAGACGCCTCGGAGGGTTGTCAGGGTATCTGGGCCAGGTCAGGAACATTAAGGTCGTTATGGATGATTTTATTTGTGAAAAAGTAAGCAGCATTAAGGTTATGAGGATTTTTGATTGTAAGGATTGGATAAGACAGGAATTCGGTGGCTTACTGGAGCCCCATAGCTCACTCCGTAAATCCAAATTGTCTTATTGTAGTCCTTTGTCATTAATTGGAAGCTTAGAATGTTTGTCTATTAAGTGTTGGAGTAGATGGAAACGTCGAGCAGTTTCTTGTCGATTCAGGATGGTATGAAGATTCCAAGTTAGACGTTTGTCCAAGTGGAGTCCAAGGTATCGGATTTGTTCAACAGGTATAAGTGGGATATTATTAAAGGGTACTGTTGGACAGGTGCGACGGGTTTACGGCGAAGGGTAAACGTGATTTGATGGGATTTATTAGAATTTATTTTAACCCTCAAGTTTTGACACCACTCTTCAAGGTTTGTGACGTGTGATTGAAGAGTTTGGGATGCAATGGTTGGGTCATTATTAACGGATAGAACACATGTATCATCGGCATATGCGGTAATAACAGTGTTACATTTTTAAGTTTGATTAAATTTACTACAATTTGAGACGAGGATAGCTTAAGTAAACTTAATAGGTGTCCTTTATCGCTTTTCAAAAATTTGAAAATATTATAATTTTCATGTCTTATCATTCGCGATTATCTTTATAATCTTTACTAGACCGTTTGATTCGGGTAAAGTTCTTTATTCATTTTAGAATTTTGAAGAAAGAGTTCACTGTTCACAGCCAGTCGACCGATATCAAAATACATTATTTCTTTAATAAACAATCCCTTTTAGTATGTATAAAAAGTGTAAATGAAAATGTAAACATAAATTAAATGCGTTTCCTCTGATTTGAAGGAATATAACCAAGCGAATCCGCCAATCCATCTTCTTCATGCTATCAATTAATATTATACTATACTATATAGTACAACTATATAATAACTACATAAATTTCACATGTGACATTATTATAAATAGAATTCATATTTAACTGAGTATAAGTATAAGTGAAAAACAGAAAAAAGTAAACTTTTTGAAACATAAATTCAATTTTTCGATTTGGATTCGACTAGTGTGGGCTAACTGAATATTATTTTATGTCTTAAGACGGTAAATACTATAAATTGAAAGGACTGGTAGATTTATATATCTGTAAACCCTTTCTATATATATGCTTTCGTGTAGGGTCTCTCTTTATCTATCTTGAAATGGCCGTCATGTTGTATTACAGCGGCTACATACTGGCTGAAGTACATTTTTCTCATCAGGATTGTGGACTATATCGCTATTTTTTCAGCTAACCATATATTTTGCCTTATGCGTGTTTATTCCGAGTCCTAGTTCTTTAACGGCTTTCATTAACGTTGTCTTATTTAGTTTTATAGTTCTCGGATTTTCGATAAACAGGATCAGATCATCCGCATGGCCCAACACGGGTGTTGTCCAGCCCAGATCCAACCCTTTTTCCGTAATCATTCCCTCCCTAATGGCATGTTCTAATGCAAAAATTGAACAGGAAAGGTGAAAGGGAATCACCTTGTTTTAAACCCGAACGAACCTCAAACATTTTGGATAAATTATTACCGATTCTAACGTTATTGAGTGTTTCAATCAAGCACATCCTGACTTGGTTCACTATTTTTTTTTTCTCCTGCTCGATTAGAATATTATACAGTTTCTGGCGGTCAATAGATTCTTAAGCCTTTTTGATATCAATATACAGCTGGTGAACAACACCGTTGTACTCTAATCTTTTCTCCAATATTTACCGTACAGAAAATATTTGATCGACAGTCGATCGGTACTCGTATATATATATATATATATATATATATATATATATATATATATATATATATATATATATATATATATATATATATATATATATATATTATAAATGTGTAAAAGCTATTGAAAAACCATGCTAAGAAAAAAAAAATAGCGTAAGAAGTTTAAAATGTGGAAAGTTGGTAAGAATGTAGGCGAAAGAACCGACGAAGAAGGGAGAAGTTAAATTTGATTGATAACACACCTTTCGCTTTTTTTTTCTTCTTTTTTCTCCTGCTTTTAAACAAGATCCATCCAACGGCGTAATTATTAATGCCTCTTTTATATAAAGTTTTAAACGCAATTATTTTGTAATTTGTTATGATAATTTATCTCGATTTTAGGCATAATCTTGACGGTAACAGCTTAATTCGATATGGATTACTAAGCTTTGAATAATTTGTTGTTATGCTTTTTTTTTCAGCGTTTTTTTTTTTTGTTGAAATTTTATCTCATGACTTTTTCTTTGTTTTAAGATAGAGAACTTAAAGTCTTAAACTTTCTTAATCAAAATAATCAACTAAGACTTTACTATTAACTTCAATATGTTGATAAATACAATATAATTTATTTTAGGTTTTTTTTTTTAACTTCTGCAAAGATGAAAGTTCGTATAATGAAAAAGTTTACTATAGTTCCTTAATTCTATTACGGATATACATATAAAAAAAATAAATATTTTGACTTCATCTTCTAAAAGTATTAACATAAAAATTTTGCTGCTTTCAGAGAAATCTGTCCATTTCATAACCATAGCGATATGAGGGTTATGTTGTTCGGTTGTCCGTTACAAACTATATAAAGATTATTTTAAGAAACGGCTGGTTCAAATTTTAAGTTTGATGGCTCAAATTATTCAGTTTATTCTTCAAAATTTGTTTAATATGCAATATTGAAAAAAAAAACATAGACAGTTATAAAGAAAGAAAAATGTTTTGTGGCCTAACTCGCAAAATTTGTATTCTAAGGTAAAATGTATGGAGCATCTTTGGAAAGGTAATTAAATTTATCAAAAAAAAAAAGAAGAAACATAGGAATCGAACTAGTGTGAGCTATGATATAACATATTCTATTTTTCACACATTCATTTATTATTATTATTATTTATTACTTTCCTACCGCTACCAAGTAAGAAAAATATCGCTATCAAGTCAAATTTCCGATGGGCAGTTTTCTATTGATCTTTTGTTTCAGAGCGCTCTGAGTTCGAAAAAACATTTTATAAAAATTAAAAACCAACATTTAGGATACTAGCTTGGAAAATGTGGAAAATATTTTGAAAAAACACATCTTTGCACTAAATCGTCCGATTTCAACGATTTTCCGGAGTATTTTGTAAACTTTTAATTGACTATATGGAA
This sequence comes from Nezara viridula, assembly GCA_928085145.1. Lineage (NCBI taxonomy): Eukaryota > Metazoa > Arthropoda > Insecta > Hemiptera > Pentatomidae > Nezara > Nezara viridula. The sequence continues at coordinate 226,542,174 of OV725077.1, read as the reverse complement.
CATCCCAAATTTTTATACTTTTTGAGTTATTTTTAAATGAAATTTTACTACTCCTCGTAACTTTTTTTTCCATTGGATAAGAATTTAGCCAAGTTTGATTGAAATCAGTACTTCGATCTATACGACACAGGTCATTCGGTCTTAATGAATTTGTCTACAATTGATTAGGTAAGTCGTGTGAGTGGACACATCAGATTTTTTTTTCACACCGTTATTGATGTCTAGTCATCAAATAGATTTTTTTTATTTATTTTTTATTTCTTACTGACATTTACAACTGTATTACATAAATACATCAAGTAAATTTAGACATAATAGATATAATGACATGAATACACTTGCTGAGTACCTACCCAATGGCAGCATTCTAATGATATGACTACATTAGGAGATCACGGGGCCATCTTCTTTTCAGATGCCTCGGAGGGTTATCAGGAATTGAAGAGGAAGCAAGGTTAGAAACGAGAGGGTTGGGATGATTCTGAAGCTTATTATGGAAGGATAGGTATCTGGATTGGGCCAGATTTGAAACATAAGGAATATTAAGATCTTTATGGATAATTTTATTAGTGACAAAGTGAGGAGCATTGAGGATTTTGCGAAGCATTTTGGATTGTAAGGATTGGATGCGAGAGGAATTCGATGGTTTAGTGGAGCCCCATAGCTCAACTCGGTAATTCCAAATAGGTCTTATTATAGTCAAGTACATGAGTCTTTTGTAATTAATGGGAAGTTTAGAGCGTTTGTCTAGTAAGTGCTGAAGTAATCGGAAACGTCGAGCGGCTTCTTGTCGTTTCAGTCTAGTATGAGGATTCCAAGTTAGTCGTTTGTCCAGGTGGAGTCCTAGGTATCGGATTTGCTCAACAGGGATAAGTGGAGTATTGTTAAAGGAAACTGTAGGACAGGAAGTCTTTGGTTTGCGACGAAGGGTAAAGGTAATTTGGTGGGATTTATTCGAGTTTATTTTAATTCTCCAGTTTTGACACCATTTTTCTAGATTTATGATTTGTGATTGAAGCATTTGGGATGCAATTGCTGGGTAATTGTTTACTGATAGGATACATGTGTCATCGATCGGCATATGTGGTGATGGCAGTCAAACAGATTTAGAACATTATAAACCGATGTTATCCAACTAATGACTCCTTCTTGCGACATCTTAAGCCGATGCGATTTGATTATGCCTGGGTCTAATTGTGATGAAACTACACAGGTCAACTTCCCCCGTCACAATTTAATATCGTCCAGAGTTCAAACAATTCTGAGAAGTTTCAAACGCGGTGAGACCCGGCAAGAATTAACACAAAGCCCTGGGAAGGAGGATATTGTGAGATGAAAGGACAGCGAAAATAGCGGTTTATAGAGAGCTATTTGCCCTCGCCATATTACTTCTCTCTCTCTCTCTCTCTCTCTCTCTCTCTCTCTCTCTCTCTCTCTCTCTCTCTCTCTCTTCCTCTCTCACTCTCTTTCTCTCTCACTCTCACTTTATCGAAAATGCTGTCTGGGCCAAGAGGCATATAATATGGCATATGAATTATAATATAATAGACTAAAAAAATAGCTTCATTCTAGAAAGAAGTCTCTTAAGAATAACAAAATCGTACGAATAAAAAAGATTGCTCCTGGCCAAAAGGATTGATACATTAAAAAAATTACAGTGTGTGCTTTAAACCACACGATAGAAGTGAAACATCAACAAGGCGAGATTAAAAATATAAAATACAAATATTTTTTGTTCTATATTCAGGAAGTAATAACATTTACAATATATAAAATTATAGGTTTGTATAAACTATTAAATTAAAATCAAAATTTTGATTTGTAGCTCATTAAAAAGAGAACGAAATTCTTAATATTTCCTTAACTTGCAGTATACAGGTCCGATTTTTAGTTTCTAATATATTTCAATCCATATGTTCAACATTACTCGTGATAATTTCATTTTCGACACCATGTTTTTACTTGTTGCCCCTCTAACATGTCGTCGCTTTAAAATAATCTTTTGAATAATAGCACATTATAAAGTGGATGAAATGCTAAAAATTTCTTGCTTACAGTTGCTTAAAGGATAATAAAATTTGCTTGCAGGTCTGATTTTTAGTTTCTGGAATATTTTAATCTCAACGAAAAAACGCTGTAATTATTCAACTCGGACCGACTTTACTCGAATGAGCGTTACACATCCGGGCCTGACGGCTCAAACGTATTCGATCTCCACAAAAAAAAGTGCGAAACTCACATAAAGGAAATTTTACTTAAAAAAATATATAAAACATTAAGTAAACTAATAAATACAGCTATTTTCAATACAACTATGACCAAAAAATTTAAAACTATTTACAAAATCTAAAACGGTAGGATACATATTCACTTATAATAAGGTGGAATTATGAATATGAATTGTGCTTCATATTCTATATTGTATTCGTGCGAGAGGTTAAAAAAAAAAAAATTGTGCTCAGAATCGAAAATTTCCACTTGCGTTTTACGTTTCAGACATCAAGGATCAAATTTGGTTTAGCGTCTGTCTGCCAGTCTGTCAGTAGACAAATCGATGATACGGGCATATCACTTACTACCGTTTATCCGATTTTTTAATGAAATTTTCAGGAATTGTGCGGTTGGTGTCTAGATGGTCCCATATCAATTTTATTAAATTCTAACTAGCACTTCCGCTTACGCACACGCAAACACATTTTTGTAGATATGCCAATATTTCAGAAATTACTAGTCCGATTTTTCTCAAAATTGGATACAATATAGGTATATGGATAAAAATAATGATAAATTTTATTGAATTCTGTCGGTTGTTTTCTCTTATATATGAGCAAACGTGTTTTCCTTGATACGTCTATATCTCTAAAACCGCAAGTTCGATTTGGCTCAAATTTGAAGGGAATTTAGGAATTGGTAAAATGAAATAGGCACCAATTTTATCATATTCTATCTATTACTCACAAAAAAAAAAAAAACTTCCGCTTTCATATCAGGAAATGTGTTATTTGATATGCCTATAGTTTGAAAAGGGCGCATTAGATATGTCCCAAACTTGGAGGAAATTTGGAGAAAAGTATAGAAATAACTTATCAATTTCATTGAATTTCATTTAATAATTAAAATTAATATAAATAACTGTTAACAATATAGTGGCTGTGAAATGTCGCATGCACTAATCATATGGAGTGGGAGTTAGATTATTACAATATTGTTATTGGATTATAAAATTTTAGATTTAATTAAAAAAAATAATTGATACTTTATTGTTTGGTCGATTCCAAACGTTACGGGCATGACACTTACTGCCGTTACTTAGATTTCGTGTAATTTTCAATACATTTAAAGTAAGTTTTATTATGAGTAAAAAAAAAAAAACGTCTTATCTGTGATTGTGTTTATTTCCATTGAAGTTGAACCAGTTTATGTTGGTCTCTATTTCCTTCTTAAATATCGATGTTGTGAGAACTTCACCCATATTTTTATATTTTCTAGCTTAATGCGTTTTGTTCTGACTGAAGAAAAGTATTGGTCTCGTTAACTCCGAACTAACAACAAGTTGAATTTTTGCTATGGATTTTCTAGTTCCATCCATTTTACGATTGAAAACATTCCTATTAAGTATATTTCACTACTATTTGTGCAAAAAGTGGTATGTAAAATTTTTTAATTTTTATTGTATTTTTGCTAAAAGTGACAGTTTGTAGTGAGGTGAAGAAGACTAAAAAAGTGGCTAATAAGAAAGGATCACTGTTACTTCGTACGAGGTTAGCCTGATGTATACAATCAGAAGTTTCCATCTCCTTCGCTTTACCGTCGATTCCTCAGCCCGACATCCGACAAGAACAAACATGTATAGCCTTGCTAAACTAATAATTTTAGACTTTTAGATACAAATTTCTTAAACCTTTATCATCATGCATGTCATAGTCATATTTTATACAGCGTTTGAATTCTCCCTCAAGATCAAGTTATAATATAACTCACAATCAAAGTCAACTACAGCTTCAGTAAGTTCATTAATCAGTTAAAATTCTACAGAACTGACTAAATCTTAACTTTTCCTTTAAACTTGTTTCACTTCTCGAGCTGGGATCTCAAGTTTAATCCAAGTACACGCTTCCTAAGTAGTTTTCCAAGTTTGAGATCACTACAGCTCAGAATACAAAATACAAAATACACTTCTAAAGGAAATATTTACTTTGTAAGGTAAATATCCGGGCTCTTAGACAGACTCTGTATATTTCAGAGTAGTTGGTATTATTAAAATTTTCTTCGATCATGTTCCATCAGTTCTTACTTACATAAGCGTTTATGACTATTCACCACCTAAAGGTAAATTATGGTTCTAAACGTAAACTTGATGACCAATTTAAAGAATCTATTAACGTTAAAGAACCAATGAACGTATTGAAACTAACAAATTATTCTTTGAGACTTTGCATTTGTTTTTAGCCAGCAGTCGCAAGGCTTTGTTCGGTCAGTCTAAATAACCTATCCTCCTTATTACTTCACCTCAGTTATTAAACATCCAACAGCAATAAATCTAAATGTGCCAAATTCAAACGACACCCTTATGTATTTTTTTTCGAATCGCACTTCTTCCAAGCATATCATAGAAAACGACAAACCTCATAAAAATCAAACTATTTCTTGCCACTCTTACGTATTATTATTATTGGTTTATTACTTTTAATAATCACCCATCGTAATCGTCCGAAAATTCAAAAACTTGACCCTCATCAAAATTTGAAGTTTTACTTTTCAATATACGTAGAAATTCGAATAAATTTTTCTTTGTCATTCGCCGTCCGCCGTTCAACGTCCACGTATTTTCTCCGAGACTACTGGACTGATTTTATTCAATCTTGGATTTACAGTCAGAGGTCACCCGAGGATGATCCTTCTACATCGACATTACTTTCCGCCCTTTCCTTTGAAGATGGAGGCCGAAAAACCTGTGTTGCTATAGACTAGCGCCTTGTAATTGGTACTATGAAACTTTGCTAAAGTCTTCTTCTCAATGCCCTTAAAATTATCTATATAACATACTTCAACGAAAAAAAGCTGAAAAAAGTTACAAATAATGAAAAAATTAGATTTCCGATTAGTTCAAAAAGTATACTTTTTTGTGGTTATTGTACTTATGGTTATTTAAAAGTTAATGAATTCCCCAAAAAAAAAAAAAAAAAAAATCGTTCAAATCGGACAGTTTGGAGCAAAGATATGATGTTTAGATATTTTTTAAATGTTCTACGGCAAACGTTATATCCTTTGTTTTTGATTTTTCAAAGTGTTACGGAAGCAGTGCTTTTTTTTTGTTAACTAATTACTGATGATAAAAAAAAAAAAATGTTTCAGCCAATAATAGGATCACCTTTTATTTATGTTACCGGGAAGTTAATGTTACTTTGGATGTGTATTGTTTGGAAATGATAAACCGTAGTGTGATAATTAGCGTTTTTTCGAATCGTGCCACTCATCTTCCAAGCAAATAATAGAAATCGACAAACCTCCAAAAATTCAAACTTTTTTATTTTTAAAATTCTTTTATACAACTTGTCGGTAGTCATTGAAGTACATAATCTATATTAAACAATAAACTGCTCAAAAATGAATGGGATACTGTTAGTTATGTATGATTTATTTTCCCTTGAATTTTATTTTATTTGTATTATAAAATACATTGAACATAATTATAAAAAAGATTGTATTTGTCCTCGGTAAATTTTATATAAGGTGTTTTTTAAAAAAAATGATAATATTAAAGGTTTTCGCGAATTGTAAAAATATTACGAAATTTGTGTAATATCCTCTATTGCACATTATCTCCCTTCAAATATTAAGCATACTCTTCATAATATTCTCTTCATGAATTTCATTCCATAAACATGGTAATATTGCTCTGAGTTACTGTAGGTTAAGAAGTTGCAGACGGTGGTTATCAAGAGTTCTTTGCAGTTTATCTCTCATGTACTATATGGAATTGAGATGTGGGGACAACGTGGAAAGAGAAAGATGTGAAATGTCCACATTTTGAAGACATTGATATAGTTTTTTGTAGGCACTGGATTGCTGTCGATAGATATAGGTGGACATGAAACCTTTATTACGTATCTTGATTTATTAGCATTAATTTTAACTTTTTAATTATGTTTTCTGTTATTACAAGAAAAAAAGAAAGCGATGTGATAATGAAGTCTAATAAATATAATAAAGGATTTAATGATTAGGAGGGTGGTGGGTTGGAATACGAGAGCCACAGCCTGCTGTATAATTACAGATTGCTATTAGTGAGGCAGTGGCTGAGCGGTCACCTGTTGATAGCCCACCTCTAATGCAACATCCGCTTACTATCTACCTTCCGATAAATTATTGTTAAGTCCTATCTTCAGTTCTCACTGCATTTTCGCAAATGAACGGATTATTTTTACATTTATAAAATTTCCGAAAAGAAAAAAAAAAAACTTTATTCTGGATAATGCTTCTCCCGTCCCCAGTTGAATGATAAGAATGAGTCACATTCTAAATTTCATTCGGCTATAGTAGTACTACCAATTGATCATATCCTTATTTTTATAATAAACATTTAGAGAACAAGAGGAGCATTTCAGTTGTTTTTTCTGATTGGCGTTGATAAAAGAAACCAAAATCATTTTTTTTTTTTTTTTAATTTGACTCTTGTTGACTTGAAATATATACGGTTTGCTTTCATCTTTATTATATTTATAGTCATTATATCTTACCAATATACTAATAAAGGTTGTTTATTTAAACTGTTTGAAGAAAATCATCCTCGTTTAATTCCATATTAATTAAAATATGGTTTAAACAAATAATTAAAAAAAAAACCTAATATTAAGAAAACTGACTATCGAAGCTCAAGTTATCTGTACTAATATTTGAGATCAATGTTTCTGCAAAAAGTTGCTAGTTTTTTTACCCGAATAACTAGATTCTGAAATGCTAAATGGTCAAATAATACAACAAAGACCCTTACATACAGATATATTTTTTTATTGTTATATTGCTTATATATGGTGTAGATGTGTCTCTCATAGCTCTTATACTTAAAGCTTGACAAAACTTATTATTTATTTATAAAATGATTAGTCCGTGGTACAGTCCCCTTTTTATCAAATTATTAATATTCGGCTGAGGCTTCATAAATAGCTTCATCTCATAGTAAACTATAAATATTTTATTTACGAAAATTCTCGGAATTGGTGCTTTCTCAGTCTGGAGGTGTGCAATATTGAGCCGTTTAACGTGACCTGCATCCCCAAGTTGTGAAAATAACGAGGTTATATAGGCGAAACGGTCCAATATTTTTGTATGCCAACTTTTTTTATCGATTTTGTGATGAAATTATCTCTCGATCCAAGTGGAAAGCAAATGGGTATTTACGAGTTTTTATTAGATAATTAAATGGAGAAAGTTTGTCAATCTCTAGATTGAAAACGAACCAATTAGATGAATTTTCGTAAATAAAATGTTTGTAGGTTACGATGAAGCTATTCACGAAGTGTCAGCAAGTGGTAATAATTCAATAAAAGGAGTCTGCACTACGAACTAGATGTATAATAACAAAAAAAATGTCTTTTATGTTAGGTATAGGAATAAACATAGTTCTCCGATGTCGTTTATAAGTTTCATGCATCAGAGAGAGGGATAGCTATCTAATGTGAGAGTTCTCGCTGGGTTTAACTTAGTAAATGAAGTAAAATAACGAAACCTGAACCACTGCTAATCCGAAGCTGCTGGCAATCCGAACAAGAGAGAAAAACATTGGATACATGTTTTTTTCATGAAAGCGTTTAATCAAAGATTATTCCAAGGTGTTTGATGGTGGGGTAATGGAATTTGATGGGATTATCATGTAAGAACAGAGTTCGAATATTAGGAACAATTTTAAGTAGGAGATTGGAGTCTATTAAAATTGCCTTCGTCTTTTTCGCATTCAACTTCAACCTGTTAGATTGGTTACGGAATGGAATTAATCTGTAACAAATAATAATAAAAATAATATTAATATAACTTTTATTTTAATAATTGAGATTGTTAAATATGCCAATCTGTGAATCATGTATTATATTGACAACTCTCATAGCTCAAAGGATAAAAGGACAAAGCTATTCCTAGATATCGAGGGTAAGCTATCTCTGAAAGCTTAGAAATAGTTATCTAGAAGGTACCGAGACTGCACACAACAAGAATCATTCATTCATTCATGTGTGGCACGACATCCCGTTACCGAGACTGGGCCTCCTCCAAGAGCCTCCGCCAGTTGGCTCTGTCTTCTGCTGCAGCTCTCCAGTTCCGTACACCAAGCAGGGTTCTCGCATCATAGGCCACGTTGTCCAACCATCTCGTCCTCGGCCTTCCTACCCGTCTTACGAGGTGCAGCTCCTCCATCATTATTTTCTTGGGTATCTCAACGGTGCTCATTCTGGCCACATGCCCTGCCCACCTTAGTCTGGCCAGTTTAATATAGGTGACTACGTCGATGTCTGCATAGAGAGAACTGAGCTCCCTATTTTTTCTTTTCCTCCAGACATCACCCTCCTTTACTGGACCATAAATCCTTCTGAGGACTCCTCGCTCAAACACACTCAGCTTCATCTCATCGTTTTTGGTCATCGTCCAAGCCTCTGAGCCATATGTCAAAACAGGCCGAACAAGAGTCTTGTATATGATCAGCTTGTTCTTCTTTGAGAGGTACCTACTTCTTAAGTGTCGGCCAAGTCCATAGACACACAACAAGAATCATTATCAAGACTTATTGAACAATAACAGATTTCAGCAAAAGGCCCTTTCTCACGGATCTCATATCAGTACTAAAGGATAAGGATATTGATTCTCAATAGTTAATAGCTCTTATCCATAGTCATCTTAAGAATATCAATTATTGATAACTTCATTTGAAGCCCTTTCCCAGGCTCCTTAGACTTCCTAGAAATCATTCATCCTCCCTACTATTCCTGGGTATTTTAACCCCATTGTCCCATAGACAAATCACTCTTGAAGTTACATTCTTGAAGTCACACTCTTGTAGGAGACCTGGAGGGAACTCTTTTAGTCAACCCATATATTCATAGTATTATCCTATATTTTAAGATGCTATTTGCAGCAGAAATTATAAATAAAAGTATTACTTCTAAAGTCTTCATTGCCTCCGATACGTTAACTATGTATTACATATCACTGACATTGCTTAGTGTCGAATTTATATTGCTAAGTCTCTAAAATCACACATTATAATCAAAGGGACATTCAGAAGTTATATGTGTCTTAATATGTGTTTTTTACAGCAGACATCACGTCGCTATCCAATTATTTGATTTTTCTTTAAGAAGTATATTTTATTATTTATTGTAGATATGCAATAGAAACGCTATAAAGATTTTTAATGCTTGCTTGGATTGATCGAAAGAATATAATGTCGAATACCAAAGCTTAGCACTTTGCGTGATCAAGCGGTTTCCTTAGCAACGAAATCAGAGACTTTAAGTTTATGATATGATCATTTTCAGAGATATTTTATCTGACATTTATTAACTCATAATACATGCATTTTTGTTATCTTGTAGATTTTTTCCATCATTTAAAATTTAATCGTTGATAATCCGAACAGTCCATGGAATCTACATGATGGTTACCAAAACCAAGCTGTAAAAAAAAAAAAATAAATGATTCTAAATTTTCAGAATCAGTTATTTTTTATAAAATCTATTGAAGTTTCAACAACATTTCTTAGACTGTTTACAAACTTAAATCAGTACCAAAGATTATATGAATAAAATAAGTAATCCCGAGTAAATGGGCAAGGGATTAGGTTAGCGTAAGTTATGCAAATAGGCTAAGTTACGGATAATTAGCAACAAAGGGAATACTGCTCAATTAATTATACAGTCTGTCTCAGCTTCATAATTAATGTTATGAATATAACTAACAGCTTACAAGTCTCTTGAGGATGGATATGTTTTTCCTTTTATGAAGTTTCATCCCGGAAAATTTGTTTAGTAATTGTAAGAGAACCTTCTTCATATTTACCATTACAAAAAAAGTAAATAACAATACTACATAGATGTAATATAATTTTAGTAATTAGTTGGCACTTGTGAATAATTCGCAAACATAATATATGGTAATAATTCAAATACGGTAATACAATATGGAAAAAAGTTAATGCACTGTATTATGGGAAGGTGAAACTTATTTTTACTTTATTAAAAATTGTGGTCATGTTGTAATTATGTTTGTTATAAGTGTTTATGCAAAATTCACTTACTTAACACAATATAAAAATATTAAAGATCAATATTGAAACAGTACGTACATGTATAAATATAATAAATAAAATACATAAAATACATTCTAAATCAACATGCCAGTGTAATCAAATATAGGCTTCCACCTTCTGCCTGCAATATCACAACAGAATGTTACGCTATTAGTTCAGCGATCTACCATATTATCCAATGCGAACAAGATAAATTTATCATATGTACGGACTCCTTATCAGCCCTGATGTCATTCACAACATATACTTCAGAGACCTAGTATTAAAAAATCTGGTGCGTTGCGCATCACACAACTTTCACTTACCACCCTCTTAACAGAAATAAGTATTTTCAGACAAAGGAGAAGTGTTTGAAAACCGCATATTTATATTTATATAATATTGTCAGAGTTCGTATTATATTAACCTCATGTTATGTATTGAAGCTTCTAATCTTTCGGGCGAGCTCGGGTGCGCTCGTATTCCTTTGGTTTCGCAGTTACAACTATTCTCCGTTACGATCTCTTATTTCTCCTTCAGTTAATTATAAAATTCTTTCATTAATATTTAACTATCTTTTATATTACAGATTAATGTGAAATGGTAAATTATTTCAAATAAAAAAAGATTAAAGGTACTTTAGAGGAAGCTCATATTGAAAATTAGCTATCTAAGCTCTGTTAGAGAACATCAATCACAATAAAAACTATATTTTATTCAAAACATCTTAATTTTACACTGATATTTAATTTTATCAAAATATTTAAATTTAATCAAAATCGTTATTAGCAGTTATCGAGAAAATAGTAAAAAATGTGTTTAGTCTATGATATAAAGCACCTCTTTCGACGATTTTGACGAAAAAGTTGCTGTAATATCCCTAGCACATAAAAACCTTAAATATGCAATTTCACTTTCGTAGGACTTTTCGTTTTTGAGCTAGACTGTTAAACCTCACACACCGACATATACACACATACACGGTGGGCCAGACCCCCCTACAGTGCACCCTCCCCCCATATCCCTATAAACTGCATATCGTTGTGTTCCTTGCAACTATTTATTTAAAAAAAGCCAATGTTCTCACAAAACAAAAGTGAACGGACTCCCCCAAAATGGTGTCTAAACATGGCCGTCTGACGACTTTGACTTTAGTTAGTTTTTTTGGTACCTTAGAATCAGCATTTGGCTTAATTTCTTCATAGTTGGTCATTTATTAAAGATGAATAGTCAAGCAATAATAAAACATGAAAAATAATTGGCTTAGGCAGTAAAAAACACCAGTAAAGTCAATTTTTTTAACAAAACAATTTTCAAGTTGAAAATCAAGCGTCGTTTGTTATTAAACAGCCAACAATAGCGCAAAACTTGCTGAAACAAAACAGTTGTAAAATAAATACATATTATAAAATAAAAAGTATGATATACAAAACAAAGTGTTAAATTGCAAACGTTAAATAAAAAATTCAAGATATTCAGCAAAGTATTTTGTAATTGAGTTTTATTATTATAATTATATCATTTTTACAATATAGGCCTCTTAAACGACCGCCGTATAGAATAAAATAGATAAATGTTTTTTAAATAAATTAAAAATAAAATAATACATTAAAAAATTGTTTAATTCTTTTTTACAACTAAATTATTGCATTAATATTTGTTCGTCAATACAATCAATATAATGTACCAAAAACGTTATTATTGCACCATAGATAAGCCATTTATGTGTACAGAATGGTAAGGCAGAGGCCTGTAGGCACTTAGGCATGTATCGCTTTTCTGCCACTTAAGTGCATTTTCTACTAAATATTTTAAAAAGTAATTAGTGTTTTAGAAAAGAAATATATTTTCTAGATGTTTTATTTCAACACGTTTTCGTGATTGTTGGCCGTTCAATTTCAAACGACGCTTCATTTTCAACTTGAAAATTTATTTATAAAAAAATTGATTTTACTTGTGTTTTTTATTACCTAAGCCAATTATTTTTTCATGTTTTATTATTGTCTGACTATCCATATTTAATAAAAGACCATCTATGACAAAATCAAGCAAAATGTTGATTCGCAGTGCCCAAAAAACTAACTAAAGTCAATGTCGTCAGTCCGTCATTTTTGATCGCCATTTTGGGGCAGTTCGTTCACTTTTTTTGTGAGAACATTGGCTTTTTTTGAATAAATAGTTGTAAGGAACACAACGGTATGCAATTTATAGGGAGGGAGAGGAGAATGTTGGGAAGGGTGAGGAGGGGGTGGACGGCAGGGGGGTCTGGCCCACAGACTAACACAGACCATTTTGTGGTACTTGGTTAATTTGGCTCATAGGACCTCAAAACGTGTATTTCCGTTGAAAATACGGATTCGAAAATTTTCACGATCACAACATTTTTCCCTTACTATATATTACATATATAGATAAGTAAAAGTAAAAAACGTGACTAAATTAAAAAATCACAAATGTTGAATTTCCTACTTTTTTTGCTGTAAATCGGATAATTGCTTATATATAAATTTCTTTGAAGGTATTGATATCTACTATCAGCCATTTAAATGTTTCCCTCTATTTACGGGACACCTTGTATGTTGCTATCATTTTTATTGCTAATAATGAGCTAATACTATCAGTTAATATTATAAATTTATTTTCATTTACCCCCATACCAAACTGAAACGACTAGAAACCGCCCGACGTTTTCGACTACTGCAGCACTTACTAGACAAACGCTCTAAGCTTTCAATCAATTACAAACGACTCAGGTATATGACAATAATAAGACCTATTTGGACTTACGAAATTGAGCTTTGGGGCTCTACTAAACCATCGAATTCCTCTCGTATCCAATCCTTACAATCCAAAATCCTTAGTAAAATCCTCAAAGCTCCTTACTTTGTCACAAATAAAATCATCCATAAAGACCTTAATATTCCATATGTTTCCGATTTGGCCCAATCCAGATACCTATCCTTCCATAACAAACTGCAGAACCATCCAAATCCTCTCGTTTCAAACCTTGCTTCCTCCTCGATCCCTGATAACCTCCGAGGCGTCTGAAAAGAAGATGGCATCGGGATCTTCTAATATAGAACTTTAATTTGAGTTCTACCAATGGGTAGTTACTCTTCATATTGTACATGTCATGTTACCAATGTCACATTTACATGTTGTATTTTCTATGTAATACAGTTGTAAATTTCATTAATATAAAAAAAATAAAAAATTCTTGTGATCTGATTATAAACTTAGGAGCTTATAATATTGCCTACAAATCAGCGTTACAAATAGATGTAATGTTTGATAACTTTTATTGTTTGGAAATTGTAATTGTAACGGCACTTATCCCTTATCAAACTCCATAAATATTAAGAGATATCTTACGCCTTTGATTTGTCTTAGCTTGGGACAGAAATCCAAGAGGTTATTCTTTGGTAGGAGATGTGTTACATTAGCCGGTAGACAAGTGTTAAATGGTTACGATAAGAATGATGGAGGCCCATATGCTCACTGTGTGATGAGCGTCTCTTGGCAAGGATTTCATCCTCGCCTTTCTTAATCTCTCAAATTATTCATCCCCATCATGCATCATGGATGCTGGATGGGAAGTTCAGAGCCATTAAAAGCTACTAAGCAAATAGTCGGCATTGGAACTATCATGGTCCCATCTTTCTTTTCGATTTGATTAGGCATATTCATGTTCCTCACTTATTATGAAAATAAGTCTGAAAATCTGGAGCGCATCACACCAATTTCCCTTACCACCCTTTCCTTAGCGGAAATAATTATTTTTAGAAAAAGTGGAAGTGAAAGTAAAAATTATAGACGCTATATTTATCTACATTTCATTGTGGGTATTTTTTTGGTGTTGGAAAACATCGGTCTTGGTGTTGAGCTTTGCAAGACCACCTGTTAAAACCAAGACCAAGATTGGTTAAAAAAAACAAAACAATTTTTTGGATAAAAATTAAGGCAAAATGGTTACTAATACTTGATAATTTTAGTTGTTATAACCAATATATTGTTACAACCAACTCTTCTATTTTTTCTATCGGGTTTAGTTAGGTTTCTCCTATCTAAAAAAATACAGTAATAAGCTAGTACTTAACTGCCTCGTCTTGGTCTCGCATTTGGGTAACAATTTTATTTGATTAATCATCCTTATATCTACAAATTTTAATTTTTATATCGCTGTAATCTATACAGTTAAATATTAAATAATACCAACAATATCATTTATGAAAACTGAAGATGTATATAAAAATAATATTGTCGGTTCATATTAGGTAAGGAAGTCTGCTCAAATCTTTCGGTGTGTTTGGGCTCGCTCTTATTCCTTGGTTCCTGCATTACAACTATTATTCGATCTCTTATTTCTCCTTTAATTAATTATCAAATTCATTCATATTTCATATTTAAATATTTTTATATCAAAGAATTATGTAAAACGGTTAATTATTTCAAATAAAAAAAGGTACCTCTAATATTGAAAATTAGCCATGTAAGCCCTGTGAGAGAACATCAATGAGAATAAAACCTACATTATATTAAAAATTGCTTAATAACACACCGATATACTGAGTTTCATTAAAATCGTTAGAGCCATTTTTGAGAAAATCGTAAAAAATGTGTTAAATCTATGATATAAAGTATCATCAAAGTGTTGCTGTAACATTTCAGGCTTATAAATACTTTAAATACGCAATTTCAGTTTCGTACAATTTTCGTTTTTGAGATGGATGTGCTGTTCACATACACACACACACTGTTCACACACACACACACACACACACACACACACACACACACACACACACACACACACACACACACACACACACACACACACACACACACACACACACACACACACACACACACACACACACACACACACACTTACACACACAAACAGACCATTTTGTGGGACTTGGTTATTTGGACTGAGGGGACCTCAAAACGTGTATTTTCATTTAAAACTCAGATCAGGAAATTTTCATGATAACGTTACTTACCCTTACTATCTATATATTACATATATAGGTAAGTGAAAGTAAAAAAAAAATCAGGTCAACATTTTCGAGCACAAATGTATGAGATTTACGAGACTGAAACGATAAGAAATTGCTCGACGTTTACGCCTGCTCCAACACTTACTAGAGAAACGCTCAAAAAATTCAATTAATTACAAAATACTCATTTACTTATCCATAATAAGACCTATATGGACATACGGAGTTGAGCTTTGGAACTCTAACAAACCATCTAATTCCTATCGTATCCAATCCAAAATCTTTCGTAAAATCGTTAATGACCCATATTTTGTCACAAATAAAACTATTTATAAAGACCTTAATGTTCCAAAAGTCGCTGATTTATCCCGAGCCAGATACCTATCATTTCATGATAAACTCCAGTCCCATCCTAATCCACTTGTTTCCAGCTTTGCTTCTTCCTCGTTTCCTGATAATTCCCCAAGGCGTCTGAAAAGAAGATGGCCTCGTGATCTTCTTAACTTGAATTAAATAGGGAGTGCTACCACTGGTTGTATTTCTTGAAGTCTGTTAATGACATTATTTCTAATATATGCATATTTACTGGTTGTATTTTTATACAGTTTTTCATTAAATAAGAAATGTATGAGATTAAATTTATGTGTCTTTTTTTTTTTAGTAAGTCACGTTAAAAAAAAATTAAATAGGAAGCGATAACTAAAAAAATACTGAATTAAATTAATAACCAATTGTTTCACTCTATGCTAGACAACATTTGCATTTAACAAATGTGAAATATGTTTCACTGATGTTGCTTTTACGTCGAATGTATTTAGGAAGGGATAGTAATATAATATGTATACTTTTTTCACATTTCTTAAAATATTCACGTACTTAAAATATTGTCAAAGTGGTCCTTAAACTTGTTCAATATGTCAACCGGATCGGTCAGAATATTGTTATTATCATCCCTAATTCCAGACGTTACGGGATCTGTTTATACATTTGTACATGTCTCTTACCTTATTTTCGATTCTATTAGTTTCTATTTCAATTATTTTATTTTTAAGATACTCCCTTTTTTATTTTTTGAGCAATTTTGTCGTTTGGTTCTTTGAGAATCGTAAGTATTCCAGATTGTCTTCGCTAAGGTTATTTAGAGCTTTTAATTTAGCGGTTTTTCATTTTTCGCACATGTTTAAGCAATCTTCATCAAACTACTGTTTGCTATTCTTAGTTTCTTTTTTTCCTAGACACGAGTTACCGACCGCTTTAATATTATCCCTGATCTCTACCCATAACTTGTCAATCTCCTCGTAGTCCTCGTCATGAAGCTCTAAAGCTCCATACCTATTCTCAACATCTAGCTCGAATTGGGTTCTAATTGATGGATTTTTTAATTTTTCCAAATTAAAATTCTCAAAGTCGAAACGGTTTTCTTTTCTCTTTTTTTTTGTCGAAGTTTCGCGATTACTAATTCATGATCCAACCCACATTCTGCTCCGCGATAAGACCGTACATTAATTATACTGCTTTGCCAGCTTTGTTGTATCAAGACATGATCGATTTGATTTCGTGTTTGCGTATCCGGTGATGTCCAAGTATATTTATGAATATCCTTATGTTTAAACGTCGTACATTTAATTATCAGGTTTTTCGAGATGGTAAAGTTTATCAAACGGATCCCATTATCATCACTATATTCATCGAAACTTTCTTTACGTATCGTCGGAATATAAACTTCTTCCCTTTTTACCTTTGCGTTCGTGTTACCTACGATTATTTTCATGCAGTTTCGCGGTAGTTTATCATAAAGCCATTCGAGTTTATCGTAAAATTCACTTTTGACTTCATCGTCTTCGGTCGGACAATGTATGCTTAATAATGCGATTTTAAACCAACGTCCCTCAAATATAGCTAGCGAAATTCTATCATTAAAAAATTGTACGTCCCTCAAAGCGGAAAGCAATCTATTCCTAATTAGAAATCCGGTACCTGAACAATTATTCCCGCTTCCTTCGTACCAAATAGTGTACTTTCATTCCCCCTTCGAGCCCTCCCCTGGCCAGCGAACCTCTTGCAGAGCCACGACATCCAAATTGTAACCATTTACCTCTTTCGCGACCGATTTAGCCCCCCAGCTGTGTTTAAACTCCTTACATTCCACGTCCCAATATTTACATCCCTATATTTCAACTTGCGCCATGAATCTCCTGAAGCAGTCGCCACCCGGAGACCCGAACGGGGACTAGTTTACCTCCGGATAATGAGAGTTTTACCTTATGGAGATCCTTGACTATTTGTGGTGTTTGGTGAACTAAAGATATGTGAGTAGGGCGTTCAATCCTACGTCACACCCTCCAGCAAGTCTGGTGGGCTCCTAGCTCCAGCAAGTCTGTAGGTCCCCTCCCTCCAGCAAGTCTGGAGGGCCCCTCTCATTGTTGGTCAGTGAGTCCATCGGATTTAGCCGGGAGGAACTTCCAAGGAATTTCCACCGACCATCTCCACATCCGCCACCCGTGGGACGCTCCCCATACGCGTAATGAGCCCGCGCAAGGATATATATATATATATTATTTTTATTTTTGTTGTATCAAAATAAAAGCCTTTTAACCAGTGAAAGAACTGTTAGAAGTTTTTCCAAAGAAATGTGCCAGTGTCAGTCTTTAAATTTATTTTTTTAAAACCGTATATATGTTACCAATCACCTTTATCCATTATGAAAAACTAACCTCCCAGAAAGTGAAAAAGTATTAACTTTATGCGTTACCTAGGTATTTATTAGTTGAGTCTAATTATAACCTATTTTATAGTACTTCTAAATTGCTGAACATTAAAGGCTAAGTATGAAAGTATTCCATATTATACTAATCGAATAAATATTAAAATTTAATTCTTGATCCGGTGACTTTGTTTATTCAAGAATATTGTATAGTTTTGTTAAATTATTATTGGAGAATTGATCCAACAGTTGTAAATAAAACAATGAAAATAAACGACGAAAATCTTTATCAAGAAACATTGTACAAACTCTGGTTTATAAAAGATGAACAGGGAAAAGGAGCTCACTGGACCAATGGGATTCAAAGAAAAATGAAATTCCTCCGAGGATGAAAACGAAGCATACTTGAGAAAGAAGAATTCTATTGGGATACTCTTCAAGCGGGAGTAAGTTGAAAAAAAGTCTTAAGTGGAGGAAAATGGAAAAAAAAAATGATAATTCAAGGGAAAGGACTTGAATTTATGAGAAGTAGTCTAGATATCGTTCAGGGCTTTGATGACAACATGTCAATATTAAATAAAAACTTTAAATAAGCAAAACATATATTTTTTTTTCTGTTGGCATTACAGAAAAAGCCTGCTCCGTCTCCTCTACCTATTCCTTCCATTTATCTGCACGCTTCTCTATTTTATCTTTATTGATTTTATTTATCCATCTGTTATTTGACAGTAAAAGATGTAAAAAAAAATTTAAAAAATCTAATGCGGCGCATGGTGAGCTGTCTAAACAATCTATTGAGACAAAATTAAATGAAAATGAATTAATTTTATTTTTAAGCCAACAATTATTTTTAAATAATCAGAAAAATATCAATTTAATTTACAAAATGTTATAATATGCAATTAAAAGATGAAAAACATTAATACAATTTCTTTTTCCCGATAATTAAAAAAAATAACAAATCTGGTATGCGCGTCACACTACTCTCACTTACCACTCTACTTTGAACAGAAATTATGTTCTGACAAAGTTGGGTTATAAAATAGCTTTTGAACTGCACCTTAAACCTTACAATTAACCTGTAAAATTCATTAAGACCAATATAATAATATAAATAAATTCATCTGTTTTTTTTTTAAATACATGACTCCTTTCGCTGAGAGATTTAGAAAGAGACATTCTTTCGATATATAAAGAGAGATCTGAAAGTATATTGAAATATTTAAAGTGGATTGGAATGTAAGTTTTTCCGTGTTTCTAAAATAAATAATTAGGATTCATTATGAATATAAACGTCTCATAAATGAGCTGTTTATTTCCAAAGTATACCGTAATCGATGTTTTTGCTAATTGAGACTAATATCGATTCCTATGTAAAAACAATCACCAATCCGATGGCGGGACAATTTTCGCATTCCTAATATTTTTTAAATAAATCATTTATTGAAAGTTTTTGAAGTGAAGACTTCATTAGGAACTTTTTTGCGGAGAGGGAATTAGATTGATCCGTTAGATTTCGTTCGGCTAAAGTCGGCTAGAGTCGACTAATTAAAATATTTTTACACATGGCTTGCATACCGTAAGCGAGGCAATTGTTCAGCATTTCATCCTATCTTTAATAGTATATAATTCAAAACTGTATCTTAACGCGATGCCGTGTTAGGGAGGCGAAAAGGAAAAAAAAATAGTGTCGAAAACCAAATGATAAGGTTAGCTGAACATAGGGATTAAAATATTTCAGACACTGTAAGCGAGGGAAACGTTCTGCGTTTCATCTTCTTTGTAATGAGCTATTATTTATAATTTATATTTCATATTATTAATCTCGGCTTGTTCATGTTTTCACTTTATCGTGTGGTATAAAGCACACACATTCGTTTCTTAATCATTTCTTTGTATGAAAAAAAATTATTGTAAAAAAAGTAACTACATTTTTCGAAAATAATTAAATTTTGAAAAATATTTGTTTTAATATTAAAATTATATAGGATATGCTTTTTTTTTTTTTTTTTTTTTTTTCCTTAAACATTGTTAAAAATGATTTTAGGTTCACTTTGGAAACCTACGACTATTCCGTATATATATATATATATATATATATATATATATATATATATATATATATATATATATATATATATATATATATATATATAAAAATGAATGTATGTCTGTCTGTCTGTCTGTTTGTCCTAAGTGCATTACTGAACCATTCAACCGATCGCCATGAAATTTTGGGAAGTTGTTCCGTAAACTCTTGGGAAGGTTTCTGGCATAGTATTTCTGTCTTACGATAATTTTATATATGCAAAAAGAATAAAAATGTAAATGTTTTTCTGTTCAAAGCCGCAAAAAATGTGTCGCTATAAACTGTAGTGCCAAAACGGCTTTACCGATTTTGACGAAACTTGGCTAAAGTTTCCCTTGAAACCCTTTTAATTTTTGTATATAACATACTTGCCCGAAAACAAGCTGAAAAATGTTACGATGAATTCAATATTTTATTTGACGATAACTAAAAAAGTACACAATTTTTGACTGATAA